>CAJRST010015557.1:6557575-6651977 GCA_907169785.1 Menidia menidia
AAATCTGATATGAACTAAAACCATCAAGAAGTTTCGGTCCATTTGTCCCATTAATCCCCAGATACTTTCAGAAAGATGTATTGGGATCAAAGAAAAAGGACATTCACCAGAGGAGAGAGGGAATTCCCCTAAGAATCTTATCCAAAGTCAGCCACGCAGAGGAGGCGCAGAATTAAAGAGCAGTGATTTACCAATTTGAGTGATCTTTTCCATGGCAGGGGTACGGAGCACGCTTTGAAAAAAACACACAGAAAATCCTTTGCTCTCCAAACATGGATAAGACCATTTAAAGGGATTGTCTCATTGGTGTTGGAGAAGTATAAGCTTTATTTTAGCTCATAAGCTGAGTATTCACAAACTGCCGATTCAATTGGATAATTGGATCACTTGCTTGAAGATTAACTGTATTATTACCCTTTAGATTTCATTTGGACTGGAATGCCACACAACATCAGTGGAGAAGGAGTCCTCATAAGTTCTGCTCGAGTGTTTAAACTGTCTACCCTGAAAGGACCATGCTGTAAAGTGTCTAATGCGGATTTCTGTGTTACACTATCAAAGATAGATATCTGTTTTGTTGCGTAGCTTTTTTCTTTTTTTTTTACAGAAATCAATTTTACAATGTTAAATTGACCGATACAGGCCAAAGCATAACAGACAGCGTTCTTTTTTTGTCGATGTCCTTGAGAAGATGAAGACGCGTTACTGTAAGGGAAAGAGAGAGAAAATAGGATTTAGGATGTCTGGGGCCAGAATTTATACTTCCTTGTTCTGCGATAAAGTGCTCCATAATCTGGAAATGGAGTTTCCTTTAAAAAAAAATATTGCGTTTGAAGGCAGGGGGACGGAGGAGGGGAGAAAAAGCAGAGCTCAAAGCAGGCCTCGTAATCTAATAAATTGATTTGCAATATCCTCTGAAACTGTGAACTGATAAATGTAGTTTCCTCGTGTCGCCCCGCCTCGTCTCCTGCTCTCTGCTTAATGCGCCTCGGCGCATCCAAAAGACAAAAAAGAAAAAAACGATGGTCCCAGTAGTTTCGAAAACTATTCCGGTCGCCTTTAAGCGAGCGTTCATCTGGGCCTCGCAAGTGGTCACCCAAGGGTTGGGAGCGACTGTGCTGCTAAACTCTCTCCCCCCTCCCATATGTATGTATATATCTTTTTTTTTATTTAAGGGTTCCTTACTTTGCCAAAGAAGCCGACACTCGAGACGAGGCATTAAACATTGGCTACAAATGGAAAGAAAATAAACAGATTATCCTTGGATCTGAACTCCCATGTTCTTGGGATTGCCGGACAGCCGAAGCCAAAGCGAACAATAAGCGGCTGACTCGGGCTCTGCGGCCAGAATCGTCTGCGCTGGCAGATTGCGGGCCGAACGTGAAACGAGATCCAGCCACTTCAGGGGCCCCCGCCGCGACAAGAAACAGAACTAATCTGGAGGCCCTGGAGGACGCCTGGGCGACTCTGTCTAAACCGCCGCCTTTTTCTAACTGGGAGGAGACTTACCACCCATGATTCCACTGGGCGGGGACGTAAGATGCCACCCTACCCGACGCCGCTGCCAAAACATTAACATTACAAACATTAGAGCGTAACAAAAGAAAAAAAAAAAAAAAACACAGAATGTTATTCACGCCCAAATCCTCTCAAAGTCTTACGAGCGTGGCGCCTTTTGCGAGAGCCGAACAGATCTCCCTCAGGTGCCCGCGCTATCAGAATTTTTTTCTTTTTGTTTTTTGCTTGCAAGGTGTACCTGAGACTCAGGGAGGCACGACGTGGGGATTACCCGGAAATCTGGATCACGGTCAAAGCCGGCAGAAGGACGCGAAACGGGACGAAGAGAAAAAAGGCGGCCGCTCCGGGTTTGGACCACACAGATCACCGGGGACCCTTGAATGAAAAAATAAATAAATAAAGCGTCCTCTCTGCGCGTTTCATAAATGCTACTTGACATTGGGAAAGGCTTTAGCGGCGTCCCCGTGCTTCGGAGGAGTGAGGGCTTGCTCTGGATTTGGGCAGTCGGAGGGGCCTATCTCCACACTGGCAGAAGGCATCGGGGATTTCGTGGCTGTTTGCCCACTCTGGTGCTTTTCCTCCTCTGCCTTTGCGCCCCCACTTGGACGGAATGTTTTTGTATTGTTTTTTTTCTCTCGCAGTCTGACTTACTGTCTGTTACAAACACGTTTTCGCGTGCGCGCCGACATTTACGAGTGAACTTTAGGTCGCGCTGAAAAACAAACTTGCTCCATAATCATCACGGAAGCCACAATCCTGACTGAAGTTATTTCAGAAATCGAGCGGCCGATTTGCAATATTTCTTTGCCTTTGTTTGATTTTGAAAGCAACAACAATACCAAGCAAGGTCCTCAGAGTTTTCTCTTATGTAAAAACATATTTGGATAAAGACGACTGCAACCACGACAAGCTGACCCATCATGGGACTATTTGTCATGGACAGAGGCAACATAGCATTAAGCCAGTGTTGAGGATAACTTTGCTCCCCAAAAACATGTATCAGACAATAGTTACGCGTAGTTTCGTCTCAGCGTTTCTCAAATAATGTCGCCTGCAACCTAATTCTGGGCAAAACAAGTGACGATTTTAATGTTAAATGATGAAAAATCCCCAGATCTGGAAAAACTGAAAAGACCCCTTTTCAAGAAAAAGAAAAAAGTTTTAAAAAATGCATCACAATCCAAGGTCAACTCAAATAAAAAAATAATATTTCCAGCACAGTGCACCACCGAAAACTCAACAATTATTATGTGTAATACTATCTGGATCCTTTTAGGGTTTGTTAGTGCAAACGCAAAAAAAAGTCTTAATTAGCGGCGTAAACCCGATAAAAAAAAATCGAATACTTCTGTTGGCAATCCCAGAACAAGCATGAATTGAAGTAGTAATATGGGTTCACGGGTCATCCTGGTATTTCATACACCACTTAATCCTCAAGAAAAAGGAAACCACAGTCACTATATTTAGCAAGATTGTGCATTTTCTCCAAGTCTGAGGAGAAGAGTTTATAGCCCACAGCAAAATTATTATTCTAATTCAGTTCAATTAAACTAAATGAGTTCCAAAAACTTAAGTCCTGAATCCAAATATTTACAGTCTGATATTTACTGAACTGTGTAATAAATTGAGACCAGCCATCTGAAGACCAAATTTAAGTGAGAGTAAGTCTTTTTAATGAGAACAAATAACTATAGAAATGAGAAGAAAGTATCGAGAGAGTATTTCATGTGTCAAACTGACATATCTTTCAATTGTAAAGCATTGGGGTCTGTTCCTGTATTTTGGGCCTGCAATTTTGCAATTCTAAAATTCTAAAAATGGATGACGATGTCAATCCTGTGTTAACTTTTACAGGTTAAAGCATGAGAAAGCTGGCAGTCAGTCAAAAAAACAATGTCCATCTTCATATCAACTTTTTTTTTCTAATCATATGCAATCACGCAGACTTTTAACTTGTCCGTGAACTCTGAGAGGAATTGGAGCTGAAATATGGTGGCGGTGTAGCTGGGAGGAGCGTGAATGTTTCTGCCGGGTTCCCAAATGGAGCAGCAAGCAGGAGATATAGCCATCTCTCTGCCCAGCGAAGAGAAGTCGGGCACTGGTTTTGCTTTTCTATTGTTATTCTACTCTGCCCCCCCCACACCCCCTCATTTCCTCCTCTTTTGTAAAACTCTGAATGTCCGTGCGTGTCCTTGATTGTGTGGGTTGAAATGAGAAAAAGAGCCCGGCCTCTGCTGCAGATATGTGATTACGTCCACATGCACCGCAGGCTGCATGGAAAAAATCTAAAATAGTCGCAAAACCTGCGTTCTCGCATGAAGCCCAGCTGGGGTGTGTCGGAGCCCGGATCACCACTAATGCGATGTTTGACTGCCAAACAATACTGAGCCTACGTACGCACGCACCAACACACGCTCACGCGCTTACGCACGGGGAGTATCCAGTCTCATCTCTCCAGGACAGGGTGCTACTGCCTGCTCTGACTTGTAATTACGCCGATCGCAAGTGACCTCACGCCGTAGAGGTAAAAAAAACTTCTTTCTTTTTTTTTTAAAGTAGGCCTCTCACCGGGTACCGTGGCTCTAGTTTCACACCCCGGTCAGGGCACCGCAGTGTGGCCGATAAGGACCGTTCGTGATGGATAGGCTCCTGCTTCCAAGGCCACTGGTCATCATCAGCTTGGCACCGGGGAACAAACCGAGGAACAGATCCCCCCCCCCAACTCCCCATTTCCTGCTTCACACTGACCCCCTTCCAGCCCCATCGACCCAAAGATGGGTCCAGATCCCAGCTCACAAGAGTGCGGCAGATTAATGTGGGTAAACACTCCAGGAATTGCAAAGTGTTCCCGGGGTTACTTAACCGCAAAGTCAATAAGAAAAATCACAACAATAATACATTTTTATTGGTACAGCAGTCCTCGCGGCAGAGATAAAGGGCTAGGGGCAGGCCTCGGAATGAACGTCCCAGACACAAATTAGAGCCGGGGTTGAAAAAGGACAGCTCAGAGTAGGTAAACGTTCGGGGACCGACCGGACTGACGTGAGCAAACGGGGCACGGTCCTGAAGCAAAAACACCCAAAATCTACGCGCAAAATCTTCCTGATAAGCAACACAAAGTTGGGCGTGCAGAGAGACAAAAGGCAGTCACGGGCCTTGAGACTAAAACGTATCTGGGAGGTGATATTGAGATATTTCTGTTGGATGCGGCGCTCCGATCGTTTGGCGCTGGCTGTTATTTTACCCCTGGATCTCTCCAGACCGCAGAAATCAGCGCGGCATTAACGTTCCTATTATTGCAGCGTGAACAACGACATGGGCCTGCTGTGGGTTCGAGGGGGCAGACAAGAAAAACACCGGCGGGGGAAGAATTCTGATATTCATTTCAATTAAGGCTGCCCCTCCCAGCTGTAATCTATCAAAGTCACCGCTGGTTTCCCCGGATCGACGAAACGCGAGCTCCTGGACTTGACGTTGCAGAATCCGAGGCCTCCGCACGGAGCCTGCCCAAAAAAATGGATGCGAGCAAAAAAAAAAGGAATTCTAAACCTGCCCCTGGAAATCTGTGAACTGAGAATACATGCACTGGCAAGTGATATTTCATACGAGGAGCTAAACTCTTCTTCCAGCCCTTCTCCTGCATGCAATTCGCGGACATGGCCTCTGGTGTTGTTTTAGGCTACGCTCCAAGGCCACTCTTAAAAGGTATGTGGCTTTGGCGGGGAGAATAAACAGCCACCTCATTTCATTCTCCCACGTCTCGGACTGTCGTCTTTGCTCCTCTCGACCCTGCCAGCTCCGCGATTCCAAAGAAAAGCACACATAAAACACAGCACTTTGGGGAAATCAGAGGCTGCAGACAGAGGCGAGGGCTGAAGGGGCTAAAAAAGGTTACGGCGCGGATCCCAGAGCAACTCAAGCAGACTAAAACACTGGAAAAAGGAAAAACGCAGATACGGGGGCCGGCCAAGAGGTTTGTTTAGCAAAATGGTGATTTCTCTGCTTTAGTGTTGCTATAAGAACATCTACGTGTCATAACTCATCTGTCAGCTTCTACAGATCTAGTCATCCTGCAACAGCAGAGCATCCTGTTCCCATGACATCCAGGAGATTAACCTTGGTCAAATGAGGACTCAAATGAGCACCAACAAATGCGGGAAAATAAGCAGCAGCCATGTAAAATAAACTTCTCGGTCTTATCTCGCTGGTTACTGTTTGAACGAAGCATCGCTGAGCAGCCAGGCTCCTAAATACAGAAATCTAAACCAGTAAGCAGATGTCCACTTTGTTTTCCTGGAAAATCTTAAGAAATCCGGGATGAAGCATTTCTACAGTACTGTATAAATATGAGGGGTTTCATACTGTGTGAAAATAATAACTCTTGCCTTATCATTCAGTTGGAAAGAGCAAACGTGAGCAAAGAAGAGCAGAATCTGAAATACAAGCACTTTATGGGCCTGTCAAAGTCTTGAGGTTTTCCTACATTATTTCTCAATTGTGACACAGAATAGATATTCTTAAATACCTTTTAAATGCCTTCAATATTCACTCGATAAAAAATGAGTGTGCATGGTGGTTGGATCCACGGGTCTATTAGAGAAATAAACGCACACTAAAGGCGATGCTGAGAAGCACTGCGGAGGACAAAATACGTGTCAAACCGTCCAAATCAAGCTCGAAGAACTTCAAAAACCCGCAAACATATCAGTTTAAAACGTCTAAACCGCACTAGGGAGGACACCACATCCATCGCATAAACCAGCCTCCTCCACCGCTGCTCCGCCGCGATTCTTCTTCTGAAGGTGATTCGCTTGGACAGCCATAAATTAGCTCTAGCAGACATTATCTGTTGTTTGGACAGCACGGAAGGAGACAAATGGCCGCCGATGTGTGCATGACTAAGTGAGGACTTCATCGAAACTGCGGTCCCCACCTCTCTCCGAGGCGGTGAGTGAGGGCCTCGCAAACGCGAGCCGACAGCTGCACCTTCCACCTGGCCTCACGTCAGTGTCGGCGGGCGTCCGGGAGCTGACGGGTGACGGCCTTCGGCTCCGTCGGGGAGAAGGCCCCCGCCACTTGGCGGTGCGAATGCCAACGTCTCACCTGGTTAAGAGGCGCAAAAAGGAGCGGGCGGCGGCGCCGGACAGACGCTCTGACAGAACAGCAGCCGGGGCGGGAGGCCGCGGCCGCCGCTGCTGACCTCGGGAAAAAAAAAAAAAAAAAAAAAGGGTGAAACAAACAAGCGGGGGGGCCCTTTTTTCTTTAACCTCAGTCACACTTCTGAAAAAATAAGCGACGGCGTTGATTTAAGTCACAGTTTGCTTTGGATGCAAAGGGAAATTAAATCAATCCGAAAGCTTGAAAAAAAGTCCCTCTCGGTACGGGAAAATGCTATTTCTACACTATTTGACATTTGATTTCCTAATAGGTCACCTGCCCTTGAGGAGATTTTTCTTGCCACATAACATTACAAACGCACCTATAAATTTCACACACAGCCGGGCTGCTCCTCTTGGTCGACAAACATTTTCCCTGATGCACCGTTGACTATACATCATGTGACAGTGAGTCTATTTTGTGTCACAGCAGGTCGGAGAAAATGTCAAAAGCGAGCGCGTCCTCGGCTCCTCCACACATTTGCTAAAACAAAAGGCAGGAAGCCCTTCTCTCCGCCGCGCTGATGAGGAGCCTCGTGCGAAAAAGGTCAGACTGGAGAAGTCACATTTTTTCCCCGTCAAGACGTTTAACACTTCATCTGTCATGTCAAATCTGTCCTTCGTCAATGTAAGGAAACTGTTGGGGGAAAAAAAAAAAAAAATGTAGACACAAAAAGGCCCTGGCATGTGTCCCTGAGGGAACACCAAAGTATCCCGGGCAGCATTAGTATCTCGTGTGTTTTCTTTGTGTATCTCTGGACAATAATAAATCCACAGGAATTTGGCTGAATAATATATAAGCTTTATTCCCGTCTCATAAGACATGAGCTCTGGAAGCTTCCAGCCGTGCCATAAATCAGGTATGACTTGTGTTATGCAAAAAAGAAAAAAAAACACAGCGTTTTTTTTTCCCTCACCCCCCAAAATATTTGTTATCCGGCGCCGGCAGGAGGAAACAAGGTGTGCAGGCTAATATGAAGATGCGAAGCAATCATGTGACGGCATATGGAAGGAGACGTAAATGCTAAAAGCCTTTTATAAACCCCTAACAGATTCAACTCATTGTTCTCCAGATGCCAGTTAACTGAGCCAATTGAGATTTTAAGCGTTTTCCGAACAAAAAGGAGGTATTTAACGCACACACTCATACACCGCTTCACTTATTGTTTTCCCCTTTGATGGAATTTTCTTCAAAGCACGCCTCTTAACGTTGGCGGATCATCCAGCTCGGCCCCCTCATTTTCAGATCCTTTTTTTTTCCCCGCAAAGCTCGGCTCCTCATTTGCGTGCTGAGGTGCTTTACCTTTAGGAAAAGAAACATCAGGGTTTATTAACGGCAAATAAAAAAAAAAACTGGAGGATCCCTGGCTCTCACGCAGAGTATTCCTCTCCCCGGGAGACTAAACAGAACAAGAAATAACACGAGCCGTACGTATTAATGTATGCGCTTTGATGTCTGGCTCGCAGAGTCCTGTAGCACCATTAACAATTTAGCTGAAAAATCACATTTGTCAAAACTAAATTGTGCATCTAAGACTGGAGGTTGAGGGAAGACGTATGCGTCTTTTGCAGAGTTGGAGGAGGGCAGAAAGGCCCAATTAGAGCTGCTTTTGAACTAGAGCAGAAAACAGTGTGTTGATGCTTCTGTGAGAGAGGAGACGGAAACCGTGCTCCTGATGGCCTGCTTTAAAAGCGGGCATCACATGATAACTTAGCTCCCTCTAGTGCGTAACCGTGGCACTGATGCATTACTAAACCACCAGACATGCGTTAAACTACCATGTACAACAACGTATATCCAGAAACAGATGCAGCTTTTGCTCTATACGTGTGCAGTATTTAAGAAAAAAGTGAATATTGGGGGAAAATATTTCTTGTATTGAATTATGAGTGTCCTCAAAACCAAAAGGCATGGGTGGAAGAATTAATATTTTTACCACTCTTTAATATCTAAACACCTGATTGTATTCAAATGTTCATCTTCTAATTCTAAAAGAATTAATAAAGGTTGGGAATATAACGTGAAATTTCTAGGTATTTCAGTGGGGGATATTTAAATGTTTTTTTAGTCTAATCTCAAATGTTTAAGGGCATCTATGTTTTTCTTTTCTTTTTTTTTAAAGACCAAAATGAAAAATCAGTAAAAAGTAAGCCGGAGCTATTATGGAACACTTGCTGTGGGAGGTTATCTGAAGGCTTAAGATCGAGGAGCAAACTGCCTCCAGACTGACCTGTAGTTTATATAGCAGGACGATAATTAGGAGACAAAATCCAGAGGTAAATACCTCAGCATCTAAACCGGAATAGAGAACCTGCCGCCAATAAATGATGTCGGTCCTAACCTTCAGCCTCCAGTCCTCGTCTCTATACAGAGATGCTGTCAGTGTGTGCAGAGGAATCCCAGCAGACGTCAAACAAACCTGTTCACGCCTCTCCAACGAAACCCAAAGCCCTATCACAAAACCAGTGGCACTCAGAGGCAAAGTAGCACTTGAATGGGAACACAGGGCTGTGTTCAATGAGTAATATCGGGCAATTAATCACTTGATTAATACGCCCTTAAACGCACAAAGTGACAGTGACAAATTCCGTTCGTACGTTTGCGATCCCCAAAACGATAATTGTCCAATGAATAACTCATTTGTCAAAGAACTAAAGGGGGTGGAGGGGGTTCTGAGCTTCCACTTTAGTTCATCGCGCTACTCGTATTTATTGGTAACTGGGTTTTTTTTTTTTTGTACCGCAGCTCCAGAGGCCAGGTGGGTGAATAGCTCACCACCTATCCCCCCATTATGCTTTAATTCGCTAATCTGAAGCAGGATTCTTTAATGTTCATCTACTAAAAGCCATTTCTCACTTCCTCGTCTTCTTCCTGTATGCATCAGTGAGGTGGTGGCTTTAACATGGCCCACATTAAACTTACATGGTAATAAGAGGTTGTTCCTTGGCTGTAAAAATTGCATCAGGCACTGCAAAAGAGGGGGAAAACCAACTCTGATGTGTTTTTGTTTTGTTGTTGCTGGATATTTTCATCCTGAATAATTAAAAAGGCTGCCACGACTACTGCTTTCCCTCCAAATCACTGCCAGGGACGGCGCAGAGGGTCTCAAATGTCCACAAACAGCTCTCAGCTGAGTGACCGAGCAACGCGAGAGTGGCACCAGAAAAGCATCAAATCCCCGTTTCCGTTTGTGAGGCTCATGAATAACCATTTGGGTACGGTGCTGCATGACATCGCATATTGATGTTTATTAGGCACCGGTTCAAAGATGGATAAGGAGAGATGGCCACGCCTGATATCAGAGTATAGCCGGGGCGTTCTGCTGATCTCAAACTGTGCTGCATTATGGTGCTGCTCGTGTGGAAATGTTGCGGTGAATCTGGATGCTGTTTTCTTTTTCTTTGCACTAGCTGTTGCTGTGGTGACCCAATTTCTTCACACCCTACTTCTCACTCAGAAAAAAGAAATATATAGAAGTATCTTTTTTTTTTTAATCAATCTTCGCATAAAGTTAACGCTAATAAAAATGAGCAACGTGTCCATCAAAAATTATTCTCTGAATACCCAATCAGAGGATCGCTTTGAGAGGTTGCAACAGAAACCATGTGAAGTGGGTATAAATTATGCAACATGAATACGTAATTAGGGATTTCTGTTGCAGCAGGAGAGACTGGACACCTAATTTTGAACTGGGCAAAAGGGAGGTTGATAAAAGATGAAATCATAATAAATTCATTAATATGTCTTAACTAGCCGAGTACTTTTTGATCAAGGTCAAAAGAGGAGTTTTTTTATAAATGAAAACTTCTCTTCCACTGGAAAACGGCTTCTGGTCGTTTCCTTGTGGGAGGACTCGTCTTCCCGGTTGCTGAAGAAGAATAAATAAATCCCCGATTATCAATATTCTATAAATCGGCCCTCTCAAAAGCGGAGTTTCCATCTGAGGTTGCGGGAGACAAAAGGCCAAAAATGCAAAGCAAAAAAACTAATACTTACTGCCTTTCAAATCTGCACACACAAATAAAGGAGAAAAAAAAAAAAGAGACGAGCTCTGCGAGCAGGGCTGACACTGGTGTGAAGTGCACCCGTCACCCAGCATATGACAGCATATTGCCGTGCAGATGAAGGGCTGCGCCGGAGAGCTGGGGCCGGGCCGGGCAGCAGCGCCGGCCGCCAGAGGAGCTCTGGGACCCGGGGGGGGGGGGGGGAGCAGCGGCCCCCGCTCCCCCGGTGCTCCCCGCTAATGAGCTCCACTGCTGCTCCTCCACAACATCACACGCCCCACGGAAAAGAGCGAGGGGAGATCGCCGCGCAACCAATACGAACTCACAGCACAGCTGCAGCAGGAAAGGGACGACCAAGAACGAGACGAAGAAAAAAGAAATACGCTGGCAGTCTGGCGTGCAATTGTATGCACACGGTAGCACAAATAGTCCCTCCGTAGTTTCAGCAGGACCACAGAGTGGGACGTCTCACACAGAGCCCCGTATGAGACATCACCACGGTGACAGTGGAAAGTGTACAGAGTAGAAGTGACAATATCTTAGACCTCAATGCCAACTAAACAAAAAAAAGGGGCTGGTAGTTGGACAAGAGAAAAGTAGGGTGTCAGTCCTAGACCGGTTCAGTCCGAACCCTCTGTCCATGACACCACAGCTGGAGTTACCGGGACCAAAAGGTTCCCGGGTTGCTGGGTGTGTGAGACCAGGACGGGGCTGTCCTGCCCAGGATGGGTCATCAGGAAACGCTATCGCTACACAGCAGCTGCCCTCGGCCCTCCTGTCCCAGCACCATCGCGGCCCTAACCGAGCGTCTGGGAGGGCTGGATGACAAATGTCCGTGTCTATGTGAGCAACATTTCTGAATGACCCAAACAGCACAGTATGCACAAAGAATTGTTGTCATGTTTCCTCTGATCACATATTTAAATTCTACAGAATTGAAATATATATCTACATATATGTATAAAAACAGTAGAACCTCTACATACAAATTTAATGCGTTCGGGACCTACTTCGTATGTTGAAATATTTGCGCGTCGGTTCAAATATTCTCATTAGAATACAATGTTATTCGTATAATTCGTTCCACAGCCCAAAAACCTACGATAACACTGCAGATAATTACACATTGCAATAAAACAAATGCATTATACAAGAGAGATGTAAAAAGAAATAAATTATAAAGACGTTATGGGAAATATACTTTGGGTGTCAAGTTGAATATTTGATCGAATTTCACTTCGTATGTTGGAAAATGTGTATGTTTAGGCA
This sequence comes from Menidia menidia, assembly GCA_907169785.1. Taxonomy (NCBI): domain Eukaryota; kingdom Metazoa; phylum Chordata; class Actinopteri; order Atheriniformes; family Atherinopsidae; genus Menidia; species Menidia menidia. The sequence continues at coordinate 6,569,524 of CAJRST010015557.1, forward strand.
ATAGGATGTGGAGGTTCTACTGTATGTATATATATATGTAAACTGTGTGCTAAACCTATATACTCTGATTAACCATCCCCTCCCACAACCCTAACCCTAAGTATGAAAAAAGAGGACAAGAGGACTAAGGAGTCAATTAACAAAGTAGAATACGAATCAGGCTGATACATCTAAATTACATCAGCGAATGTGTTTCACCCCACACTATGTATCTAACCATCTTGATGGTCTTCCTCTCTACAACAGCAGTAAATAAGACTTCCAACAATTACTAACACTTACAACGAGATGCCCGATAATGTCTTCCAGAGAAGCAAACAAATTGAATTCGTTTTTACTCCCGTCAAAGAAATCAACTTCCAGTAATTACCCCACATGGCAAACAAAGATAAAAAGAGAGAGTGAAGGGGAGGGTGGGAGGGAGGGAGAGGGGAGAGAAATTTGCAAACTATATAATTTTTTTGCCAAACATTTCAACTAATGATATTGTAATAAGTCGCCATGCAATGCAGTAGGAATGGAAAACATAATTACATGCATTAGTTTATCTAAGCGCTTGTACCGTCGCAGATCCATCAGTTTTTCAGAGCTCATCTGGAAGCCCATGCATCACTGTCAGGAGCCGTTTGATTGGGGGGGAAAACGTGTTCATTTGTTAGCCTCGTTTAAAAGATGGCGCCTCAGATTCACTTAGGCCCAGACGGAGCAGAGCAGTTATGACAGCGCCATTACAAAAACACAGGCGAAAAAAAAAAAAAAAAGAGAAGGTCTGAGACGGAGCACTCTGGGCCTTGGCAACTTCATCAGCTTTTTGCATTAAGGTGATTACAGTCAATAAGACCAGCCCGAGTCGCCTCGTGTATGGTAATGATGAAACCATGATATGGAAACAGTTATTCCACCTGGACTCATGTCAGGGGGGGGGGGGGGGGGTTGTGGGGGGTTCAAAACAGGAGACGATTTTGACACATACCTGGGAACCTGTTTATAATGGCTCTAATATCATTCCTGCTGGTCTTCCACACGTCTTGTTTCACAGACCTAGTCACAGTTTTAGCTTAATTCTTACATTTCTGCAAACATACTTGAGTCTGAACATTTACCTCTTAAAGTCTTTGCTTTTGCTCTCCGCCTTGACGTCAAATCCTTTCGATTTCCGTTATGGTTCTTTTTTTATCAATAGATAAAGCATCTCACAAAATGAGCATCAAATCATCACTTGTGTGAGCCCCTAGCAGAGCAATTTCATTGTTCTCATTTTAACCAGAAGCTTAATTCTGGGGTTGATTTGTGAATTCGTCCTTTGTTTTCCTGTGATCTACAGTGCTTAATGGCCCCTTTCTGTAACATTGCGATGATATCTTAATCTCTCTCCTTCAGGTCCTACAATACACAGGTAATTCTTTTGGAAATCACTGAATAACTGAAAATCAACACATTTACTTTGTTTCAGAAAGCTTATTTAAGGTTTTTTTTAGCTCCACAGGGTTCATTTCTAATCGTCAGAGCCAGTAATGGACGTTTAAAATTAAAACGCCATTTTATACTGTATGTCATGGACAACCTGCTAGTGATAAAGTCAGATTCCCATCGACATTTCAAATCTATCACTCCCTCTTACCCTGTGATCACGATTCAATAAAAATTAATACTCTGGTTTTATATTCCCGTGAGGATTTTTTTTTGTCTTTTACAGTCACCTTTTCCTAGCATCAAATCAACTGGAAGATTAAACTAACTTGGAGCCTGTTAGTCAGCGAAAGCCTGATTTCAGCTTTGCTTTCTTACTCTTAGCCCAGTCGTCGTATTCCCTGAGGAGCTCTCAGAGCAGAGCGAAGAACTAACACTGCCGGGCTGAATTCCCAGCAGTGCCGCCAATACTGGGGGGGAAAGAAAGAAAAAAAAAACTGTTCTCATGACAAAGACATTTTTCATTTTCATACTGTTACACTTTCAACACTGTCATCTTCTCCTTATTGTCGGATTATGGTATCCACACTGTACCCAGTTATATCAGACATGATAATCACTCATGAATTTGTGCTTTCTTAAAACTTCCCTCCCATTTCCTTAATAGCAATTCTAGCACAGCCTAAGCCTCCCTTTATACTCGTGTGCGTGATGAGGAATGACTTAACCGGACCATGGGCAGCAGTAGTCTCAGGTACTTCTTGCTAGCCAAACTCAAGGGAAAATTCCTTGTCACCATAATTTCAGGCCGATTTTAGCGAATTCACCCCTGAAGAATGTAGCTACATTATCTATAATCATGACCAGAAAGCAGACTTTTTCCTCTGATATTCATCGATTCCATAACTCATTCATATTTGGTCGCTTGTGCTCCGATCACATACATTTCTGCCAGAAAACTGTACAAACATTCCCTCTGTATATAAGCTCCATAATTAAGCTTCCGCTCCAGCACACAATGCAGGTCACCACATAATCTTTTAAAAGGGCAAATTAATAAAGCAATCCATCCTACCTAACCAATTATCCTGCATACAACTGCGCCTAATTATTAAATTATTAACTGTGTAACCCTAAAACAGTTCAGATATTGTGTAATTGATGATACAATTAACGCGTATGAGGTTTGCCTGTAAAATTGTCTTTTAAAAGTCTGCGGGAGAAAGTGTGTGTGTGGGGGGAGGCGGGGGGGGGGGGGGTAAAAAAAAAAAAACTGGATCGTGGAGTGCTACAGGACACAATTACATTCCTCAGTCACCGTCTTTCAACTCTTAATGGACATTAAACATAGAGCTGAAGAAATACACAAGCACAATTGAGTTAGCGGGCACTTACAGGGGAGAAGCTTTGCCCCATACATTTGTGTAACAACATATAACTGTCACAAAATTACATGTCGTTATTGACCAGATCATATGGATTCCACTTATTATTGCTTAATGGCCTCTTTAAAAAAAAAAAAGAAAAAAAGAAAAAGTGATTTAAGATAATGCAGAGAAGGAGGCCGGGGCATCCTCCCACCCTCATTTACAACCTCCTTCCAGTGAAAACAAGAATCTGCTCATTCGGTTACATTTTGGACCGCGATTTCCGTTTGCAATGAGTCCGTTAGAGGCGACAGCTTGAAAGGCGGCCATTAATGACCGAGTCTGAGGCCTCGCGTACCACGGAGAGCCCAGTCAGCCTCAGCCAGCACAGAGCGGGTAGAGAGAGGGCTACTGCTCACATGTAGGGGGAAACCGCCCCCTGCTGGACTTTAGTGGGAATGGGACAGAACCAAAAAGGATATCGGTTTTCAACTTTTATTTTTCTCTACCTCGTTTCACTTTGACTTAACTGCCTATATCTCGTAGCATGCACTACCACTGTCTCGTGCCATCATTTGACATTGCTTGACACTACAACATCCTCTCTTCTTTTTGTGTTTTGCTTCAACAAAGTTTTGGCTCCAGTTTTCCTGGTTTGGCTCCAAGGAGAAATCCAAAAGAAAGACTTTCAACCTGATATTACGAAGCTACAATTGTTTTTAATGGCAGTAATTTGTTTTCATCAAACATTTGCAATGTTTATCCATCTGTATTCATTCTGTTATCCAGTCTTTCCTTCTTATTTGGGGTAAAAAAAATAAAAATGAATGGCAATGAAACACTGAAACCACTGTGGGAATCTAAAACCCCGATCTAATGAAACAACTTGAAGGTTACAGCCTATTTCAGTTAGTTCAGCTGAGGGGATTTTGTGGCCCGCCTCCAATTCTTTTCTGAGCAATCATTTAGTATTGCAAACGACCTGGTGATCAACCCGAGATCACAAAGTCCACCCATTCAAAGAAACCCAACGTTGGAACCCTGAAAATAATAACCCATGTCCACCCCGTCACCTGTACTGTTCTAGTTCAGAGCGGGTACACTTCTTGCGAACTCGATTTTAAATCTAAAACCTCAGAGCGTTACAGCTTTTGGCAGGTTCCCTCGCGTGATTCATGAGAGGACGGAAGAAGGGGCTAATTGTTCGAATCGATTTGCGTAAATGACCGAGCGGGAGATAACAGCATTACATCTGCACCTCCTTGGCGCGGGTTCAGCAGCAACAGCCCTGACAGGCAGCTGCACCGAGACGGCATCTCTGCCAGAGAGGAAAAAGCTACAAAACACTCATTAAAGGACTGTTGGTCGTATCAATCTACACCAAAAAGGTTTTGGGTGAGAAGAATGAAGGGAGCTGGGTATTAGGGATCACAGCAAAGAGGTAGGTGGTGTGCGTAATTGAAACAAATTAGTTCGACTAAGCCTCTTTATTTTATTTTTTAAGCGAGTTACTTTTTTTCCCCCTTTCTTTTTTAATGAAAAGGCATCAGTGATGTTGTTATGATTTCTGACGTCCTCATTAATCACCATGGAAATCAACCCCATTACAGTTACACCGCATTTGGCCGTTTAAAGCCGGACGGCGGCTGAACGGCCGCGGCGCCCTGGCCGAGGGGCAACGAGGCCCAGACTTCCGAGAGGGCAACTTCAGAGCCAAGGGGGATGCGGGGCCATCAATCACCTGAGCTCCAGCACCGCTGCTCCCGCTGTTCTCCCACTCCGAGGAGCAGCCTTTATTTTTGCACTTGTCAATTTGGAGCTTTATCTACATGCTGGAAGCTAATGAACCGTCTCAATCTCCTGATGGCCAGGATGTAAATTATCTTAACCGGCCCTCTCTTCTTTCGGGAAGAAGAGGGATGGACGAGCAGCCCCAGTGCTTTCATGTCCGACATTTTATTCCAAAGAGGCACAGGCTGTGGTCAGTGGTTAACAGATGATCGAACAAGCCTAGTTTTGTTTGGTTTTTTTAAATGAACCTCTTCAACATCAACCTGAAGCCATTCCTCTATTATCTGCATTATAGTCAGAGGTTGAAATTATTCTTGTACTGGTCAACAGGCACATAAACAGTGGGGTGGGTTGATATCATTTTGGCAAAAATAAAAGTGAAAAAACATATTGGTTTAGAAGATAGGAATTGGTGTTCCAGTTTTGTGACTAAATCGTCGCATTGACCCATCTATTGTACATAAAACAGGACACATTTCAGCTCAGGATGAACTTGATCACATGGACCAATTACAGGGTCCAAAAAAACATCTTAAAAATAGATGATAAAAACGCACAAAAACTGATTAAACAACCCCAGTCTCACTTATCCCACAAATATTACAAATGCGCACCCTGTGTGACAACGCCAATTTCTCATCTGCTGCTTTTCCTGTTCCAACAAAATGTTATTACCCCAAATTACGGCCTTAAATCAAGGTAGGAGAGACATAAAAAGTGCTGTCTTGGCATCTCTTTAGCTCTGGTGAGCTTCATCGTTGCTGCCAGTTCATGATCACCCATCCAAACAGACTATTTTATGCTCGACTTGCCTGATGCATTAGAAAAAAAAGGGTTGAGAATCTAGTTTTTTTTCCTTCCGCTTTTTTAATCTTTTATCTACCTTCATCTCCCCAGAAGAAGAAAATCGATGGGAGGACACAATGAGGCCAGTGCTTGGGTTTGCTTTAGGAGAAAACGAGCCTGTGTGAATAAAGGACGGCTCACCTGGGTCCTCTTCATCTCTGCTCTTACTTGGGAGTTAGAATTAGATTTTTAGCGCCGAGTGGGAAAATGGTTGCCCGGTTAAAATAAGAGTTCCATGTGCATCGAGTCAGAGCTAAAACGCTAAGCCTTGTTGGTTTTCTAAAAGACATAAATAAATTCATATTGAATAGAAGAGACAAAGAAAAAAATAATAATTCTTCTAAAATATTATCTTTTGCTCTTGTTGACTCGGGCTCTCTCTCCTCTAGCCATCACCATTTTTCTGCTCCTGACATCTAGACAGTTGGTGCTGCCATGTTGCACAATACCTAATTTTTCTTCTTCTCTTATTTTGCTAATATATTCAGCCTCCCCTTCTTCTCCTGATACATATTCACTCTTGAATGAGGCTGCCAATTATCCAGCGAGGCTTTGGCAGTTCATCCATCTGACTTAAAGGTTCCTCGCCACTAATTTTGACGGTCAGGTCAAGTAGCGGAGGGGCCCATTAAGTGGAATAATGAAGTCCTCAGTGAGTAATCACCAATGATTTCAGAGCTATTAATCCTTTTAAGACTACATTTCTTTATTTTTAATGTTTGGCTTTATCGTCCAGCCAGCTGCCGCATCATCTCATTTATCCGAGATTGAATAAATATGATGCGCACATGATTTTTTTTTGTTTTGTTTTTGACTCGTACATTAATTACTCTAACTTCTTTCTTGCATCTTTTTTGTCCCATTTAGTTTCCTTCCTTCTTTCAAACCTCTTTTTCTGTACTGTCATTTTTCAGACGGCTTATTTAACCTCCTATCGTCTACTTTCCCTCCCTGAACTCTGGTTTCTACTGCAATGCACTTTGCTTAAGATTAGAGTAAAAGTTTATTTACCAGTCTCCAGAGGGACAAAATGAGTTAATCAGATGTCCGGGCAGTACGCTTTAGTGGATCCTTTTTTGCTTTGCATAATGGAACAAACTGGTTTAGAAGCGTTTGCGTAAGTGCATGACAATTCTCCTCTTCATCTCCCTAAAACCTTTTTCCATCCTCCAATTCGTGTCCACCTGCAATCCCGACCTTTATTCTGTTTCTTCCTCATCTCTCATTCCCTACAGTTCCGAGCCCTGTCCCCCACCCCCCTCCCAACTAATCAATTAGTGCTCTTGCCACTCCACGTCCGCATTTGCTGCTTGGATGGACGTATACAGGATACGTCTGTGCACAATTTAATGCCAATTGCCATAAAATCATGACAACAAAGGAAATGTTGGTGATTAAAACTGATTTTTGCACTTGTCATCACAGCCAAGCGCATCCTGATACGGAGACGGGACCACTGTCCCAGACACAGTGACGCATCTCAGAACAGAGAAGGTCCATCTGTTAGAGAAGTCACAGCCATGCCACAAAAAAAAAGACTTTTTACTGTAAATTCATTACATTTACGGTCTGGAGAAAAGTGCAACAAAAAAGAAGACACCTGCCCTGAAAAAAATAAGACTGGGATATTATCAACGTTATAGGTTTCCCTATAATCTTGCATTAACAGACTTACAAAATCAGCTATTTCAGTCGTTTAGATCCCCCCCCCATGGATAAACAAAAGTTGTTCTGATAGCAAAGTCCAATAAAGTTCAGTCCATAGTCAATTGAGATTCACGTCTGACAAAGTCCATTTAGTTCATGCATGTGCTATCGGGGTAGTGTGTATGTGTGCAGTACGTTGTTCAGATGTTATCTGCTCCGGGTATGAATCTTCACAAAGATGATGAAGATGGAGGATTGTGTGTTCCCTCCTGGACTCCGCCTCGCCTCAGACGTGGCCCGGTTCACCATCTATACTGTCCACATCGATGGAGAACCTAAAAAAAACACAATCTACATAACAGAATATGAAGTTAGTTATCAATTTCTGTACAGAATTATATTTCTCGTATCTCTCTTACTCTAATGCAACTTATATCTGAATTATGAGATTTAAAAACCTCAAATTGCTAATAGTGTAAGTCTTTAACAGAATAACATAAGACAAGTTGAGCGAAGTATTCTCTCTAATCTGTATCATTTCTCATGTTTCAACCATCTCAAAACGAATTTAACACAGTGTTCACGTTAAGAAATTAAGGAAAACCCTGTAAACTTATGGTGAGTCTTAGCGGACATTTAAACCTGTTAAACTTGAACATGACGTCCAGAAATGACCCCAAACATTAGGGCTGTCGCGTGAACCATTATTACACTAACAGCTCATCTCAAAATATGAACTCACTGAAACATCTTTGCAACATTTGCTTTCAATCTCCGATTGGGTTTGTGTTACATAAGAACGTTCAATATTGACGTTTATAATGACTGAAAATTGGCTCTCAATTAGCATAATTAGCACGTAGCATACACCTGGGAAACTCACCGGAGTCGTCGGTAAAGAAACAAAAATCAGAAATTTCTCCGGTTGCAGCCGTGCTGGAACCCTGTTACGTAATCGGAAAAAATCGTGTCCATAAAATTGAAACGTTAATAAACTTACGCGTAAAAGATTGTTATTGTATCAATGTCGGGCTTGGCTAGGTATCTCGCTCCCAGCATGCATAGCGCATCCTCTGAATTTCCCGCGTTCCCTGTGCATAGTGCCCACTGGTGGCTACTCATAGCAACTACAGTCAGACGAAGCTCTGGCATCAAAATTCAGACTAAATTAAAATTAATGAACATAAAATACATATCATAAACCAGCAGTCATTTTTATGGGGTTACATGTGCACGCTCAGGTGTTTCGTTCTTTCATTTTTATTATTTTTACTATGACATCCAGCGTTTTAATGTGTCACATTCAAAGAAGCTTCAGCGGTGGCTTAATTGGGCCTCCGACCAGCTATTCACCACTGGCTTGTTATAGGGCACGAAGTGAGTCACTCAGCTCTATTCCACCACTCTTTTTCCGACCGGTACAACAAGAAGAAAAGCACCGGGCAAGAAATATTACTCTCAGTAAAAATGTCACCACTATTAGAAATTGATTTTTGCACCTACAGGTTTCCCTACAGTGCTGAAATCACTGACTATCTAGCATACTGTTTTGGAATCTTTAAACATTGACAAAGGGGTAGGGGGGCTTTCCAGAGAGCATAATTTAATGTAAAAAAAGAAAAGAAAAGCATACAGCAGCAGTGATCCATAGTTTGACCTTTTGGAAATGCGGACCCGGTTAACCCACTGCAGAAAAAAACTAAATCAATTAACATCAACTGATGAGTGAACAAACAAAATTTCATGAAAAACACACAATTCCCTCTGTCTTTTAACTTTGTTTTTTCTTTCGTTTAAACCTCGTCGTTCCGAGGCGTCCTCTTTTTTCCCTCAACATCCACAAATAAAGCCATCAGTCAATTCTTGTATTCATATATGAAGTTGTCAGTGCAGTACGCGGCTGTTCCTCATAGTGACAGTGAAGAAGTAACTGCCAATAACCCTAACAGTGAACGCACGTCAGAGTCACAAAAGGCTTTTTTTCTGACACCGTCGGATTTCAGACGTGAAAGATGAACCTGATTTATCCCGACCGACAGCGGGTGTAAAGCCCCTGTGCCTTTCGTGCCGCGGCCCCAGTCAAACTGTTCATTTTACCTCTAATCGTGCCATTCATCAAAATGCTGCCCCGCTGCATCAGTAAGTCATCCTAACGAGATTGAGTGAAGTCGGTGTGTGTATACCAGCCACCGCCGAGATTTCAGGCGGGTCAGTAACTGATGTCTGTTACAGCATGTCCAACATCTGTGGTGTGTTTTGCCTGCAATTTCAATAAGGCGCTAGCTATATTTATTGACAGATATCTTAATGTTGCCTTTGACAAATGCAACAGTCCTTAAAGATTACAATCATTTAAAACCTTCCGCAGGAAAGCACCATTGCATGAGAGCACATATTTTTTTAAGTCTTAGATTTTTTCTTTAATGTAAAATGTTATTCGAAATTCTTAACTTCCATTTCATTTTAAAGTGAGATATTTCTATCATCTTAATAAATATATTTGTCTCTTTTGGTGTGCCAGCATCAGGGACATTGTAATGGCATTGCAGAGTTCATTATGTTGCCCAGTCAGGCTCCAACATGCACACTGGATAAGTTGGGGGCAGAAAAACGCCCTTTGTAACATCTCTGCTGAAGCCTTTAGCCATTTTCTGCTCCTGCCGGGTTTTGTGCTTCTTTATTCTGTTGTCGGGAGTAGGGTGCGACATGCTGTGCTTTCTGTTTTATAAATACATACAAAAAAATACATAATCCAAATATATACTTTTTATAAGATAAAAAGGCGAAATCCTGCCGCCTTGCATTGTGTGTGAATGTATGCGCTACAGAACTGTACAGGCGAGGCAGATAAGAGGATACACAAACGCCAGGCAATTGGACAATTCTACATCCAATTCTTGCGGATGATTATGAGTTCCGTTCCAGCGGCTGATGGAGGGATTAATCTTGCTTTGACAGAAATGTGTCATATTCGGCTGTCAGTGATGGATGTGATTTATCACTCCAGATAAATCCGGGCCTGAATGTCCCTTCTCCTGACAGCTCTATTGTGGCGCAAGCGTCCCAAAATGTCACCTGTTGTTCACAGACTGACCTTCTAATTTTCTAATTCAATTTCCTGAACCCGTCCCCCACCCCACCCACCTCCCTCCTCTCGCTATATCATGAACCAGTAATAACAATTACACACCATGACTGGCTCCAAAACCTGCAATTCCCCGACTTTAAATCACAACTCAAGTAGTCTTTTATTAGGCTGCCTGGTTAAATCAATCTAAATCTAAGCATAATAACTCTCTAATCAGGTGCTGGGGAGAATAATAGGTTGTCACGCTCGAGGAAAAATAGGCAATCATGGAATGTTTTCTTTAATTAGGCCGACTCAAGTAGAAGGGCACGACGGGAACGTGGGACACATTCATCATAGCCAAGGTGGGAAATTACTTCAATTACTCAGGAAGGGGAGAGTGAACTGAATTACAGAAGTCAAAGAAGCAGAAGAGAGGAGACCGTGATCTGCAAGGATGTAAATATGACACTGAGGGCAGAGAAGACAAGGGCAGAGCAGGAAGGAAGCGAGAGTGGGGAGGAGAGGAGAGATGGAAAGAAGTATGGCATTTAGTGGACTCAAATCAAAAAGAATGACAAATAAGCAAGCGGAGAGAAGCACAAAATACCGTTGACTTTCCTCACATGAGCTGCTCTTCATCTGTGAGATGCTCGCATGAGCATATTGAGTTGGTTTCTTCTCAAATTTTGGTTTTCATTTGCACACACAAAGCCTCTAAGGACAGACTGGAATGGGGACGAACGCAAAAGTTAAGACATCAGAGAAAGACAGAGCTGGGAGGAGGACAGAGGGGGAAAATGCAGCTCTGAAATACAGGTCTCAAAAGATAAGTGAGAAAAAAGGTAACGGAAGGGCGAAGAAAACAAACACACACACATTTGGACAGATTGCCACTTCTTCCTTAAAAACTGCACCCCTACCCTTCATGTCCGACACCCTCTCATGACTGTCAGCTTTCCCAGAAAGCAACAAGAGAAGGGAGCTGTAATTCCTCCCAAGATGATGAGATAAACAGCCCTCTTACTGTAACTGGATCTATTGATCCGAGCGGCGTTTTGGCAGGTCGTGGATCCCGTTTTATTCTGTGACTGAAGAGCTGCCAGCTTGGCTAGCAGCCAGATAAATACAGAGATTATGCCTTTTGATAACTGTGACACTCCGGCTGGCTCGGCTCTTGACTAAGATTAAGTAACTGCCGTGACTGTGACGAGGTAAAGCTCCGTAATGGACTCGAGAGCTTTTGTACTTTGGCGAATTAAGCAGGAAAAAAAAAAAAAAAAATAGTGTCTTCAAAAGAAGTGTGACTTTAAATTTTCTTTGGTTTATTAAGATGAAAAGAGGAGATTATACTTAAGGAAAGATAATATCTCTGAAACTGTTACTTTGACATAATTCAAATAAAAAAAATACAATAATAAACAAATGAGAATTGAGTGGCAAACAAGCAAACATACATATATATATATATATATATATCATTCAGATTAATATAACTGAAACCAAAGAAAAAAGGTGATATCAAAATCACAAGTACTGGCTCTCAATTGTAAATCCAAAAGGATTACATCCTTCAAATGTCTAATTTTTCACAATGCAGACTCGATACAGCGGGTGTGGCTAACAGTTTGAGCAATGGGATAAATTCATATTTGGGGGAATAGACACACAAAATCAAGAGTGAATGTATCCATCAACCCAGTTTGAACCCCAGGTCTTTCCCGTTCCCATCTGTCACACAGCATAAGGAAGAGAGTATTGATCCCTTTTTCAGTCCATCTTTACGACTCTGTTTCCACACCTTTATTTTTCAATCACGTTCCACCATTCCGTCCCCTTGCTCTCTGTTCCCTCCCTTTTTCTGCGCCTCTCCCTTTTTTAATCTACCTCCCTCCTCTCCCCTTTTCTCTCATGCCCGCTTCACTGACCACAGAGCTCCATCATCATCACAAGCCAGCCCAATTTTTGTTATAAAAGCGATAAATCATTTCAGCTTTCATCCATTGTTATTGATGAATGACCAATTATTTGTCATCTAATGCACTGAAAAACGATGACCCAGGCAGACAGGTTTTTCTGCATCCTCCACTGGCTGATATGACACGGGATAGCAGTGATGGATTGTATCCTTAAACTGTTATTACATGTATAATGTGGCACTCAAATCCAACATCTTACTTAGTGTGGGTTTTACTCCATAGACGCTGTGTCGCCGGCTTCAAAGAGTAACGGAGCAGATTATAAATCAATCCAGGGAGTCTGCACTTATCCTTCAAAATACGCAGTTGAACAAAAGCAAATCAAGATCTCAGGGTTGTATAAATTCCTATTTTGAGATATAGACGTTGTTTGTTTCCATTTTAGACCTATTTGTGGTAATTAGATTTTTAAAAAGAATTCGAAGAACCGTCATTGCATAGAGATATTTGACTTATGACAAACTTTTGGAGGAACATTTTTTCTCCACAGTGTGTTCCAAATATTTTGGTGCAGATTTTCCACTATTAAGGTCACAAATAAATACATAGATAGAGGATATTTAAATAAGAAAAGGTTGGTATTCTTTAGGAGGAAACTACTTTGTTAACCAGATAAATCACAATTATCACACAGTAAAGGATTTCCAATTAAATTTTCAAGTTTTTTTGTATGACTGTGAGCTTATCTAAGGGCAGAGATGAAAAGGTTTTGCTCATATTGGGAGAAACAGAGCAGAGCTACAAGCTTCGCCATATCTTCACCCAAAAATATACCAACGCAATGAAAATACCTCCCTGGAAACACTGAAAAGCCTCTGGCTTTCACAAAACATTAATCACACAAACTCATGTTAGAATAGTGAAAACCCAAGAAAAATAAGCATAATCTGATTTCACACTGGCACAAAGCTAACAATTCAGGTCAAATAGTCAGCCCGAGTACAGAATGAATGACAGTTTAGACAGACTGTCTTGGGAAATCCATCTACTGCTCACAGAAGCCTCATGAAGCATGGTGGGCGTCTGAGTGTGGGTGTCTGTGACAAAAACAGACCCAGGAAAATGTTGGCGGCATCAGGTCTGATGGAGGCATGAATCCTCCCCAGAGGAAGCGGCCTGGGATCATCTGACAGGGAATAGTAGGCCTACAAAAGGTAGCCAGCATCCAAAAAATACCTTTGGGATGTCTTTCAAGAGGGATAAAAAAAACTATTCCTGAAGTACGCTTAAAAAAATAAACAAACTAGTCTCCTGGGGAGTTTTTTAGAACTGCACAAGTTCTTGTTTATCTATTTTCTTGTGTGCTACCTTTGATTCCTACACTTTTCAGTTAGTTACTGCCCCACATTCCAAGACTAATCTGAATGCACTTGAAAAACTTTAATAGAGTCTCAATACTTTCTCAATGTAGAGAACTGCGGCCTTTACAATAACTGGACCAACTGACTCAACAACTCATATGTGCTCATTTCCTGTTTTGTTTATTTTAATTTTTTAGTTTTTTGTTCAAAATGTTTTTTGTTTTTTGTTTTTTGTTTCAGATTTTGCCTGGGTTTCTTTTTAATAGGCACGTGATAAACAGATTTTGAAGCTCTTGTTGCATTGGGCACATTCAACCACTAGAGGGCAGTGTTTGATAACAAACTGAGGCCTCACGCTCTCCGCGGGATCAGATGAATGCAGAGCTTTTCAAATACATCCTCGTTATTGTTGTCTGTGAGTCATCTGTAATATCCTTGGCATTATTTGACTAATTTACTTAAAGAGAAAATATATTATAAACTTGTCAAAGGACATGTGACTATAGTTTTTCAATGAGAAAACAAGTCAAAGTTCCTCTCCCGCACACAGGGAGTGAATGTTCCTTGAGATTGATGTGGCCTTAAATTTTCTTTTCTTCTTACTGAATCGAGAATGAGAATTGAGAGCAGTCTGACGAGACTAAATCAGCATTCTCTCGTAGGTTTTTATCATGATGCCTGAATGCCTTTTGTGTATGTGCTTCTTTTTTTCACATGTACTTTGGATATTAGCCTAACAGAACCCAAGAGAGAGCCGAGCTTTTATTCTCTGAAGATTTATGAAAAAAAGAAAAAAAAATCGTGTCTCAGTTCCATTTCATTTGTCATGGGGCTATTTAAGAATGAAAGATGCCCACCCTGTTTTTTTTCTCTCTTTTTTTTCTTCTCTTTTCCCAAGGACACATGAGCTCATGCTGCCTGGATGGCAGCCTGGATGAGGAGGAAAAGGAGGAGGAGCTAAGAGACATTCATCAGGTGCATTACGTCACCGCGGGCCAATCCCCGGCTCTCTGGCACGGGGCTCTCACGCCGGCGTCTGTCACAGAGTTAAAACGTGAGCAAATTTGGCTGAAAAAGGAAGAGGACAGAGAGGCATCGCAAGGTTGAGTCAGGGTCAGCCAAAAATCATCCATTATGTCCACGGCGAGAGGGGAACACCAAATAAAAACCCTGAAAATGAGAATTCAATCAAACAGGCAATTCAGTCTGAATCAGCAGGGGGGGGGGGAATGGTTGATTGTTTCCGGGAATGTTGTGTCTGTGTGTTTTTATTTTGACTGACAGTTTTTTTTTTATTCAGGTTAGGACATTTTAGTGCAGCCTTTTTCTGTTGCTGTTTTGCAAAAAGAAAAACAACAAAAAAAGAAATTGCTGATTAGATTTAGTTTCTTTATTAGTTGTTTTACATCATTTCCTAGTAGGAAATGTTTTTCAGCTTGTATTGTTCAATCTCCCTGTTTTCTTGTCGAGAAATGTTTCTGTTTCCTCCGCCTTGATCTTTGAAAATGTATCCGAGTTTCCCCATCTTTGTTCTGCATTGCTCAGCAGTATTTCAAACTTCCAAACTCTTTCAATACTAGTAATGAAATTTCTCATTTTTCTAATACCTAAAATAATCATTTAGGAGCTGGAGGAGAGGGTTCATGGGTAGATCTTTTGCAAAACTCCTCCATAAAGTGGAGCACAATTTTGTGGGGCAAGGATGTATCTTTAAATGTGACCTCAACTCCTCTCTCCAGCTCAAACCGAGGGAGTAAAAATGTGGAAATGAAAAGAGAGATCAGTGCCAGCTTCTTTGTTGTAGTGGTTTGGAGTCAGTTTGAGATTATAGCCTCATAGTTTCACTGTCAAGAAACGTTTAATCATTTGAAACGCTGGAGTCGGGGTGCCCCCGAGGCTGGATTCTCTAATCCTTCAACAGCTTTTGTGGCGAACAAGTCACAGGTGGTGTTTGGATACAAATGCTTAACACCAAAGTCCTCAAGCTGGATCACTAGTGTCAGTGACTGCCACTAGCTTTTGGCATTTTAGCCACTTAAAAGCAACATTGTCGGATCGGATTAAAGATTTTTGTCGCTGCAGAGAGGAAACGCTTTTGGAAATGTTTGGCAGTTCAAATTGTGGTCAGAAAGGAGAGGAATCACACACAAAAATATCACTGGGTGCCATAATGCTATTTATTTGGCAATTTTATTTGGAGAAAAGGTAGAACTCTTCTCCAACCGGAACAAACCCGACCCCACCAAGCCAATGATCTGCAATAGGGGGAAAAAAAGGGGTATGTCACAGCGACAATGACAAATATTTGCGTGGAAATGAAAGAAAGCAATGTGAAAATAAGGGCCTTGTGCATGATGGAGGTCCCTCAGCGGGAAAAGGCACAGAGCAGCAGGAGCAGAAATTTGGGAAATGTGACCTTTCCTGCTCATTGTCATCTAATTTCTCTCTGCAGCAGTTTGGATCAGCTGGGAGATCTAAAACGAAAGAAATGCTGCTATTTTGGACGAAATGCGACACATTTTGAAAATGTCACAATAAGAGAAGGCTGTTGTACACTTTGTAAAAAAAAACAACAACCAAAGAGTTGTCAAAAACAGTAGCAGTGCATTGGACACAAAAACACTGATGAATGAATGTTAGACACTGTTTTTAAAGAAAAAAAAAACTAGTTTGAAATGTGCATAAATCCTCAAATGCAAGCACGCATGCAGAAACGGTAGCAGTTACAGTGCCATCAACCTGCCCGACTCTGAACAACAAAGATTTCAGCTTCTGGTGGCCGGTGAGCTGATGTGGAAACTTTTTTTTTTTCCACTTTGGGGCAGCAGAGAAGCAAATCAATAGGGCTGATGGGAAATGTGGTCTTTTGACTCTTTGATCGCAGGGATGACGGCGTCTAAAAATGAGCCGCAGCTCTCGAGGTCACTGCTGCTTCAGGATGCTACACAAGGCTGTCAGCTTCGCTCTGCCTCAAATCCGCGTGTTTGCGGGTGTGTGTGTGCTGTCATTGTGGGTGTGTGTGTGTGTGTGGGTGGGTGGGTGTTTTACCCTGGCATGAACCCACGATTCATGCCATCAAATTTCCATAGAAAGACGGATCATCCTCGGCCGCCATCGTGTGTCCTCGTTTCACGTCTCCTTTCAGTCGGGAGAAGGTTGAAGTGGTCATCTGATGCGCTCACATGCACACAGAAACACACACATAGTAATCTGATTGGCATCACTCGCCCTTTAAGAAAGTACACAGTGCTCGTAAGAGAGCCCGGAACGTTGGTGTGCTCTTAAATCGAACAGGCAGCTCAATATCAGCATCAAAAAAAGCTGTCAAACATTTGGGAATGCGCAAATATTCGTGGGATTGAATTTAAAGAAGCCGGGGGAAGATGCACTGTATATATGATAATAAACAATTGAATGAAAAAGGTGCAAATCTAGGTTACAAACAAGTCAAGGGTGTAGAAATCTATATGAATCATTGTCATGTTTCCTTTTTTGTTGTGTTTTTCATTGTGAGATTGTGGATTAATCGAAAATCTCCTTCTGCTTTTGAATTTTTCTCTGCTGGATCTGTCAATCAAAGAGATTTTTCAAGTCTTTGACGTGTCTCTCTTTTTAGACTGCTTACACTAGAGGCCACAAACATATGTTCTTCCAAGTCCTCTGAATAGAAAAGTCAAAATAGAGGACAAAGGCACTTTTCTTTCTTGACAGCTTTCACGGCCCTTCGCTCTTTCTTCCTATTTATTAGACAGATTAGATTTTTAGACAAAGATTTTATAATGAACTTTCCCTCCCTGACAGACTAGAAGTTGATACCTTGAAATCACAAGGAAATTAAATTTGGATTTTCTCTCTGATATCCACAGATTGAACATATATGAAAGGAAACTCAAGAATTCTGCTACAGTAAGAGTAACTTGGGTTGGTGCAAGGCATTTGATGTAGGAAAATGTTTTACATCCCCCCCGAAAAGATTGAGGAACATAAATCATATTTTCTGCATCAGCTTTTGAATAGGTGGGTATTTTAATACCTTAGAGGAATTGTTAAAACTGTCATGCGGCTGAGCGGAGCTGATGTTTGAGTTCCTGTAACTAATCCAAAGGAACATTCTGACACATTCTACAGATGTCAGGGTGACCAAAAAGGAGGTATTCAAGCAAACTGTTCTACAATACAGACGAGGCTGTGA
The DNA here is from genome assembly GCA_907169785.1 of Menidia menidia. Lineage (NCBI taxonomy): Eukaryota > Metazoa > Chordata > Actinopteri > Atheriniformes > Atherinopsidae > Menidia > Menidia menidia. The sequence goes on from CAJRST010015557.1 coordinate 6,587,124, forward strand.
AAGAAATGAAGCAAGGCTACAGTTCAATAAAACGTGTAAGTTCAGCAAACGAACTGAACGATAAACTCAACGGACAGCTGGATATAAAACTGACTTTTCTCGACAGCTTGAAAAATGACTCCCATTGAAAACTCGGACAAAGACTTTCTTCGAAACACCAGATCAAATGGTCAAATGTAAAGAAAAAGGTGAACACTGACAACCTAATGCAACAGAAATCGAGCGAAAGCCGCTCTCCAAAGGTCATCAAAGTCTGTCGAGACGTTTCTTTTTCGTCCCCCTGAGCTTGTCACAGACGATCAACCAAACTTCTTACGAAAAATAATCCCCGCAGAGCCGGTTTGGAGAAGCTGCGGGTCTAAATCAATGAAGCATCTGTGAGAGGGGCGGAGCCTAATCGAATAACCCGACGACTCCCGTGCTCTTCCCCTGACGGCCGTGCCAGTTCTCCGCGTAAGACGGTCGCGGTGGCGTAATAGCATGAAGCGGTAGTTAGATCAGATACCGCGTTGGCAGCGGCCTCCGCGGTCTCTCTGGCGTTATCCAGCAGCGTGTTTGGAGCCCCCGATGACAGTTCTGGCACAAACGGGGGCTGGCCTCAGGCCGCTGGTGTTGAGTGTGCGCGTTGAGTGTGTGTGGCGCCCGTCTGGCTTTTGGCTACGGCTCAAGGTTGAAGCCCCCGTTGGAATCGGGGGGGGGGGGGGAATATGACGGCAGGACCCCCCCCCCGGGGGGGGGCACATTGGTTTCCCCCGGAGCACGACCTCCCCTGTCACTCAAGAAGTGCGGCGTGCATAATTCAGCGATCTCGACGAAAGAGAGACGTTGAATATTGAATGGTTTTTGGGCCCGTGTATTGTTTGGGGGCGGGGGCGGCGGGGGGGCGACCGGCTCCCGTGGCCGCATTATGCGAGCTTGCCAACAACAACCTGGCGGCACAGAAAGGACAACAAGAGCTGAATGCGCCGACACACACACTGCACGACGGACAGTGTCAGATTAAATCTAAAGGCTGTAAGGGACACTAAATATTTCAAATGCGTGATAGAGGACAAGTCGTTTGCGTGACCCGTGATGGCTGCAACCCAACCAACGTAGACCTGATAACACAAAAATGTAGCGGCGTTTGTGTTTTGCCCTTTGATTCACATGCAAATATGGCTCAAGATCAGTTGAAAAGTCAGCCTACATTCCAGTATTTGCGCTCTTGTCAGCGCTCCACTGATTTGGGTCACCCTTTTTGTTCCAAAATGTTCCAGAAAGCTCAAGTGGATCCAGATTGTTCTCATTTTAAAAGATAAATAAAGCTCTAATTATTTTTTGGAAAAAAAGCATACACTTATGATACTGTCCCATACAGGTCATATCACACACATGCAGAAAATACCAGGCATTGCAAAGCAATCAATCGTGCAATGTATGCAAATTAGTAAATTCCCGCCATAATCTTACTTTGAGCTCTTTATATAATATTACCATTAGAAAATCAACAAGCTATCAATAGCCTAAAACTGTTTGTGTAACGTGTTGTCACAATGGCAGCTTGTGCTAATCAGAACTTTATATGTCAGTCGACCCATTTTTCATGGGATTTTTAAGTGTAGCAGCTTTGCTTTTCCTCTTTAGAAATGTGCTCTTTTATCAGTTCCTGACGTTTATCTGGACACAAAACAAACCAATAACACTCAGAGCCAGTCTTTGGAATCAATTTGCCCGCCTTAAAAAAAACAAGAAAAATGATAGTGTTAATGTAAGACATGTAAAAACAAGCAAATATAAAAAAAAATAATGGATCTTTATGTCATCATTTCTCAATGTTTATCAAAAGAAATGTGTGTTTCATCTTTTTTTTTCCTGGAGACAAAATAATATCATTCGTCTCGGTAAAATGAGCCGATTTCTCTTTGTGGAGCAGCCAAACGCGAGTGCCCTGGGTTCGTGCCCTGAGGACCTCTGTTATGATTGTTGAAGAGCACTTTCGGCTCAACGCTGGGTCGGGTCAAGGATGTGGAGTCTCAGTTACAGCAGTTCAATGATCAGTAAACTCTTTCAGGGCGGATGAAAGAAACAGTCGCTCCTCTGACTAAGTCGGGGGGCTACTCAAGCTAAGTCTGTTTGCCATGCTGAAATCTTTCCGACTTAAATCAGCACTCGCTGCTTTCCGACATGCCATCCGTGCGCCTCATAAGAGCAGCATTTTTTAAAAAAGCCTCAAAGTTGCAATCAAGCAACAGGACACTGAAGGTTTTTTGCGAACAAAAACCGCTTCTGCTTCTTTCTCGGCATGTTTACTTCGGCAGGGCCATCAGTGTGATGAATGAGTCTGTTCGTGTCTTCATTAGGCGCGGAGGTCAAACTTTAACCAGTCAAATTGCTCCTTTAATTGTGAGCCTTATTAGAGGATTGATTACAATTAAACCTGCCTGATGGGAAGTTAATATCCATCAATTATGGAAGAGATAACAGAACAACATGGATGAAAACACTGCTTATCCTTATTCCCCTGCCACTGATTTGTTTGCAGCTGAGGCTGACAGAGACTCCAGGCTGGCCTCAATCTGTCTCCAAGAAGACTAGATTTGAATATTAAATACTTTTCTTTAAAAAAAAAAAAAAAAAAATTTCTCTCCAGGGAGGGTCGCCTTAAAAATATGTACTCTTTCAAAGCATCTGCTCCATTTATACAGACGCTTACAATTACATGAAGAGCTGTCAAAACCAGGCGCTATTCTAAACTTATATCTCATTTTCTGTCTTATTTTTAAAATACGTTTTTTTTTTAACTTCTCGAGGCGTGATTCTTTCGAAAGCAGAGGTCACTCCAACATTATTCTTGCAACGCGGAAAACAGAAGGAAAGAGGCTCATATTTTGGATTCAAGTCGTAGTTTGTAATGAGTCAGTAAAAGCATTTAAACTGACTGTATGTATCAAACAGACATCAGGGGCAGGGATAAGGCCTTCAAAGACTATCATTCAAGAAGTTATTTCCAATAAGACATTAATGAGATTCTTGTTTCTGGATTTGCTTTGCTCCACAACTTGAGACTTTAGCCTTCAGATCAATTGAACATTTTTTAAAAGAAAAAGTCTCTTTATGGCTCAAGATCTACCAGTAGAGATTTTTTATTTTTCACATATTTGGAATCCAGGAACAAATCATAGTGGAAATAGAGAAGAACACTGTCATTCAAATTTTCTCAGTCACCTCTAAATCCAATTAACTAGCAGAATGTGTTTAGTTCGATGTCAGCAATGACCGAAAGAAGGTATGCAGAAAGCAGATGGCCTCATGGAGTACCTACAGGAAAATGCAACCACACACATTTACAGATGTGAAATTACACCTTTTATCCTTTCCAAGGGTAAATGTTTTCCAAGTACCAATTTAAATCCTAACCAGGCCTCAGAATTAGGTCGGCATAACTTTAGAGTAACAACAACAGACAGGGTCGTCCATATTAATGTGTGTGTAAGAAATTGTGTTTTGGAGCGTTCAGGTGTGTTTCAGCAAAACGTCAAGGAGGAAAGACATCAGCCCTGACCTTACAAAAGCAAAGGCTGCTGCTAATCAATCTTCTTAAAAGGTTTTATGTCCTATTTCCAAACTATTCTGCAGCGAGAACATTTTTTTCACACACTGATTCAATGGATTGTTGAACCACTTTTAACCAGCAGTTGTTTTTTACCCCCCCCAATCCTCTGCAGTGTTGCTGTAGTTCATCCAGGTTTGCAGGCATTCGTGAGGTTTTCAGGGCTCTCTTCAGCTCCGATCAAACATCTGCTCTTTGTCCCTTTCTCAAAGTCTCCCATTTGTTCGGATTCAACTCTGCGAATCTAAGCTGTGCTGCTATGTTCTGTATTTATTTATAGAACAGGCTCGCTCCTGCATCCCGTCCAAATGAGCCACACTTATTCAGTCAGATTCTACCATCATGGCCTTTCACATTTGTCAAGCTGACCGAGGACTTTTGAGGTTCGCTATTTATTCGAGCCTTGCCACAGAACGACGGACTCCAAATAGCTGTAAAAATGGCCTTATTACCCTTTGAATGAATTTTTGGCTCTGACAAAAGTCTGATATGTAAAACCATGCAAGTAAAAGGAAATCCTTTTTTCTCACTGTTGTAAAACAACTCCACCTTGGAAGTAGCAGCAAATGCAAGTACAGTTGGAGGGTTTTACACATAGCTGAGACAGTGTTTAAGTCTCCCATGACAGGTTATGTTATCTCAGAGGAGGCCAGACTTGAAAAAAAGAGATGCTTCCTAAGAAAGAAACAAAAAAAAAAACTATTTCAAGGCGCAAACCAAAACCATTTTTTCTGCTGTCAGGGTGTCAACGGTTTTGCCGGCGTGATTTAAACCCACAGTGGCTCTTTGCCCCGGCAGCAGGTGAGGCCATGCGATCGTGAGGGATCCCGGGGTGAAAACGCCTGCGGTCGACTTAATACACTGCAAAATATTGCGATAAGTGTGGGGCATTCGCAGCGAGCCGGCGGGTTGGCCGGATTACACACGCCAAACCACAAGACCACTCCGTCAGCAGATAAAATCTGCACTTCGGTGTGCAACTGGGAGCTCTCCTCACTCAACAGTACATGGTCAATTGCTCATTTTGCGCGTTTGATTCGGCCTTTTAAAGAACTCTCTCCGGCAAAGATTCTGCAATTGTTTATTTCTATTTCCGTACTTTGCTGCCAGGGAGAATCTCCTCTGACAGGTGAAAGGTTATCTCAGCAGTGTGGTGATACGGTGTGACGGCTAAAATAAGGTGGTGGCACAGACCCACACACACACTAGCACACACACAGACCCACGCACACCTCAGCCTGTTTACACTCTGCCGGCTATCCTGTGTGGTCACAAATATAGCTGTCGGATTTGTTCCCTCTGGCAGGCTCGAGAACAAAAACACTTCATCAAAGGAAAGGTGTGTGTGTCTGTGCAGTGTGTGCCTCCTGTGCCTCGATGTAACTTTGTGGGGGTTCAGTTTAAGGCCTCTCTCTGTTTGAATAAACAGGTTTTGAGATTGGAGTCTTTTTTCACTCTGGAGGGTTCAGGTTTATGTGATAGATTACTAAGTTTTGGGGTTTGTCTCATGGTAAGAATTATATCCTTAAAAATGTAACGTAGACCTTACACTGACCTGACATTGAACTTTAAAAAATTGTTTTTTTAAAAACAACTCAAAAAGCATACTTGGTTATTCCAAACATTGCATTGATGATGGTTTTTATTAAGCCGCACTATTACTGTTGAAACATGTTGTTCAGTCATCTCCTGGTAGATAATGAGCAATGAAATGTCTTGCTCAGTGGCACTGCCATGGATGTGTGTCTGATAACCCCGCGTGACATTTCATTCTTGAACATTTTCCCCACTGAGGTGTTGTGACTACAAACGCTCCTTTCACATTTGCTGACATACAGGATGGATAATCCTGCTTTTCTGAGTAAACCCTGGATCGTAACCTGGCAACCCACCGGCTGGAGTAAATCCTCATCTTTGTGGGGCTGGAAAGAATGAAAGACAGCAGCCAGGTTTGATGTCAATGAAGTCCTGCTCACTCAATCAATACTCCAGTCCCAAACGAAAGATGAAAGCTTTCTTCTTCTTCTTCTTCTTCTTCTTCTTCTTCTATCCAACAAAAAGATCTCTGTACTGTCACACACTCCAGCAAACACTGATCTGCAGAATGGAGCTAAAATCCACCAAAATCTATTCAAACGGTGCAAATCGAACACTCAGATTAAGGTCAGACGTCTTAGTTATGATTTCATGCATGTTTGTATGCATTTCTTTTACGTGTCCTTACTGATTTCTAAGTGCTAAGTGCAAAGTATTTCTAAAAAACAACACTTGTTAGCTCATTATTGTGTCTTTTAATAGTGTTTCCTTTCAATGTGAAATCAACACAACCGAGTTCACATTTGCCTGCTGTGTATTGTCCAGTATAATGGCTATTTTTTAGGATTTGGCTCAACTGATTTAAAGTCACTGTGAAATAAAACGTGGGGCTTACGATTGACGACGTGTTCGGTCCTGCTCTCTCCCTCCTCCGTTTCAAAGAACCTGCAAAGAACCGAAACGATGGAAAAGTTCTTTAAAGGTATCATTTGTTTCCGTTTTTCCAGAAGGTTGTCACATGGCCGCCACTCAAAATACACTCACCTAGACTCACCTTGTGCTGTTGACATAAGTTGGGACACATTGAGCTGCTTTGTTGAATTTGAAACGCTTCAGCGTGATCATTTCTGGTGCTGAAAATGTCTCTCTAAATAAAAAGACGGCATGAATATATTTGATCGTGGGCTCGATGATGAATGCAGACTGGCTCCCGATATGAAGACGCCGTCACTGATTTTATGTCTCGCCGCTGACAATTAAGTATAAATCATTCAAATTCGGTTTCAGTGTCAGCGACCAGCGCAAAATCAATAATTAAGCTTGACAACATTCTGATCGGATCAATGTGATCCTGCCATTTGGGAGATCATCAGGGCAGTATCAAGGGGGCAATGTTTGCACACACAGCACCATCACAACCACTGAGATTGGGCTTTTTATGAGAGTCACAGATTGGGTAGCTAGTCAAACCTATTCAAGTCTAAATTACTACTTAATTTCTAGTCTACATATGAGGGATGCGGTCAGCACGCCACTGCACAATAGGTGGCGTTAGGATAAACATGGTCAGTTAGAAGACAGAGGCAGCAGAAAACATTTTGAGCACTTGGTTCAATTCCTGTGACAACAGCGGGTTGCAGGGGGATTTTTCTGTGAATAAGCAGCAAACTGAGACGGAAAACAATATGGGTGTTGTGGTCTACTTATCAGTCAGACAGCAAAAGAAAGAAGTTTTTCAAGGTAAACAGGTACCCAAGCCTGCTTTTGAGTTGAGCTCCGAGAGTAATGGCACACTGAGGACAAATTGTGCGACTAAATAAAGCGGCTAATTTAAAGTGCTTCATCCGAGTTCGAGAGGCCAAACGCTCTTTTGTGGCGCGTGAATAGCTCAGAGTGTTTCTTGTTTTGGTCAAGATCGGGTAACGAGAAGCAGGGAGTCCGCAGAAGAGAGGGGAGAAGGTCAAAAAGTTTCTACCAAAGAAATAATAAGCGACCACCAGTTTTTTCCAGGTTAGAAAACAAAAACAAGATTATATCAGCATCTCCAGTGCTGATATGCACAGGGAGGATTAAATGATTAATCTTTCCCGAGCGGAGAGAATTTATCATGGATGGCACACGGAACACCTGTTACAGTGTTTGCAATGGGCATGATTGCCTCCTCGTATCACAATGGGAGGCACTTAGACGGCTGGGGAAATGGAGTTGCTTTTCTCTGTGCCGCGTGTGGAGTGCAGAATCGGTGCACCACATCTGTTTCCCCTCAAAGCGCGGAAAGATTGTCTGGTTTTCAGTGTCTCCTGTGGCTGCAGTCAGCAGAGGTTACAGTATCCACTTTCCCAACACCATCACACCTCGAGCTAATTAATAACTGCTCTTACTGGTAATGGTTTTCAGTTTTTCAGTGTTTCAGTTTTATTCCTGAAGCACCGAGTCTCAGCATGGCCCCTTGGCTCAGAATCCTGCTGAAACATGGATTGCACCTCTTGTTTAAACTGTTGTATCATTGACACATTTTGCCCATTGACCATTGAGACGGTCATTTCAGTTTGACTTTTTGTGACTGTTGACATTTTCAAATTCCTGAAATGTTGTTGTCAGGTTGGATCTGATCTGGTCTGAAGGGATCCAATTTTTTTATTTCTTAAATGTATTTTTTTTTACAATTATTTTAGTACCGGAGGCAAACATTGCATCCACATTTTGAAATATTCATAGTTTTTTTTTTTTTTTTTCAGTTCAGGCGAGGTTAGCATATAAAGGTGCATCAGTGACTTCCCTGATGCTGAGGCGCAGAGGCATTAATCACAGGAGGCGCGGTGCACCAGCCTGTCCACGGAGGACAGTCCTCTGACAGATGGAGCTGCTCTACGGCATCATTAGGATACAAAACCAACTGTTCTTTCAAAGAAAAATTTTAAAAGTAAAGAAATAACACACATACATGGATAGGACTGATGTACTTTTTCTAGTGTGGGTATTCCCCACATCTGTCAGGAAAACCTGACGAGTGCAGGTATGAAGACAGCAGAATGGTAAGATTTCCCCCGTGAACACGTTCACTTTTTCACCTGCCCACAACTTAAGTCCCAAATTGCATAATTCGTCATCATTCATTTAACGGATTGCAAAGATCTATTATTATTGATTGTCGGTGACTCCATCCCAGAATGAGAGGGTTAGCACAGGGCTCAGGGTTCCACAAAAGCCCACCAGCAGCTGCAACTCAGGCTCTGGATGCAGTTCAATGGCTTGCCTACTTTTTTTTTTTTAACCCTTTTAGTGGCACCAGGCCCAGTTTTGAAGTGAAACATTGTTTTCCGTGTTTATTCTGTGCAGAAATGACATGGCTTAAACAACAGACCTCCTTTTTGTGTGTGTGTGTGTGAGCTGTGGCCTTTGTCCAATTTGAAAAAACATTCACCAACATGGATACAATTACTCACCAACTTAGTCATTTTATCTATTTATGTTACTGATAAAGCTAACGACAATTTCAAGGCAGGTGTGTAAAAATTGATGAACTGATAAACGCAACTAAAAAAACAGTTTCTTAAATGACCGGTAGCTAAAGGATACCCATATACGAGACAAGGAAAATCTTCATTGATATTTTGTTCACTTGAAGTTTGGTAAGATTCAAGCACGGTCTGATTATGTTTGGCTGAAAGTGTAGCTTTTCTTTCCTTCGGCACACTGAAATCTATTTTATAGGGTTGTGAAAAAGAAGATTCAAGGTTTTAAATCTTGAGATCAAGCTTTAGGAATGCAAAAAGAAAAGCGTTTGGCTTTGAGCTGACAATGGCTATCGACAAAACTCTGGCGTTTGGAGCGGATTGTCGCAAAGATGAACAAGCTGCAAGAAAAACTGACTGAAAACAGCTCAATTACTGCAATGTCGCCTGTCGTTAGTTTGTAAGGCACACTGTTTAAATGTTCCGTCAGCGTGAAATACACGAATGAGCCAACTCGACCAAAGGACCCTCGAGCACGACATGTATCCTGCTGCATCACAGCTTCCAACCGCAACCATGAAAGTGCCATAAAAGCATTTTCTTTCCCCTCATGGAGCCTAAATAAAGGCTCACGCAGTCTTTAATGGCCTGTAAACGTCATTATGCGACGCCAAACAAATCAAGCACTTAGATTTTTCGCGAGAAAAAGAGGAAGGAGACGCTGTGTGCTCTTCATCCCGTGGAGAGAACAAAAACATCTGCAGATGAGGTGTTATTGCTGTTTTGATGTGTTAATCCTCTCCTCAACAGCGCTCTCTCTGCAGGCCGCTTGTGTGCAGTTTCTCGATTAACACCTCCTTCCTATTTTAGGAGCTCGGGGAGTCATTTCATGGTAACCACATTTGCTTAATTACCTAAAAGAGACAAAGGGATGAAGGAGAGAGGAAGCAGTCTGGGCTCTACCACGCAGACTGCCGCTCTCTCCTTCAGGTCGGAGACGGTGCTCTGACACGACTCCAAATACAATTTGTGCTGGACAAGAGCCGAGGGCACTTCAGGAGGATTAGAGGATGAGGGGGAATTGTGCAGGGGGGAGATGCCAGTTTTTATGGCGCCTGAGGGTCCAACATGCAACTCCAGATCTTTTTTTTTGCCCGATTAATGCTGATTGTCTGTATTGGGTCTTACTGATCTGTAACTCATTTTGTGGTCCATTGCTCTGATCCACGGTTACCTCCACATGTTTCTTAGGTTTGCGTTGTATCTTTTTTCCTTTTGGAAATACCTTTTGAAATTCCACTGAAGAGAGAAACATCCACAGTCAAATTCCTTGTACTGTATGGTCACACACACTTGGCGAATAAAGCTGATTCTGATTTTGGTCTAGCCACACTGAGGTGCACTCCAAGCACTGACCTGCAAAAATAACTTCATTATTTCCTCCTCTTTGCATGTTTGAGACCCTCAGTTTGGTTGTTTGCCAGCTAATAAAGAAATCCAAAACAGAAGTATAAAATACACAAATGTTTCTCTCACTGAAAATTACACTGAAGGAAGGGCACAGCTTTTTAAGATGAAGAAATATAGAAATACAAATGTACAAAGACAAAGAGTAAACACGATTCTTCCACCCCTTTAGACGGCTCTTGCCAGTCAGAGAAATTGAATGAACAGCTTTAATACCTAATATATCTGCGGTAGCATACACACACTGGCCGCCATCTGCTCTTTCCTGGAAGTCTCAAAGTGAAACGGACATAAAGATGCTTCGTGAAACGTCTGCAGCTGTTGCAATACGAGAAATAAAAAAAGGCCACAGCTTTAAATGCACTTTGCTTCAAAGTTCTCTTGGCCTTTTTGGTCACAAAAGAAATGGTGAGACAGAGACAATCTCAGGGCCATTTGCAGTCCTATTGTTATTCACAAGATAATGCTCAAAACTGTCAAACGTCTGATATTTGAACAGAATGTAGTTTGCGCTCCTGAGATATGGAAGAACTTTCCTTAAAAGAATTGTCCAAATTTAGAATATACCTGAATCTAATTAATTCTTTACACACTCTGATGCATGAGGGGGTATTGTACACCCTAATGTTGTCATAAAAGCATGCGATAAAGGAAGCGATAACAAGCTTCCATCCATATCTAAGATAGCCACTCAAACCTCCCAGTGTGTGACAACTGTCACATAAAAGCGTGTCAGTGGAGATAACAGGAGAGAGATGATCGACCAGCACCTGCACAGTTATTTTGGTAGAGTGGGACTACTTAGGATTCCGTAAAATAGAAGGAGTGGTGGTGGAAAAGCAGACATGGAAGATGTAGGTCAGGACGTCATTGCTGAACGACAACCCACTTCATATCAAACAGTGGAGATGCAAAGATTAAAAGGACTGATTGGAATAGTTGCTTCACTAAAATCCTCCCCAGGAGTCCGATTATATCAGCTGGCATTTCATCGATCGTTGGAAGCTCGTGGATCTTCTAGGTTATTCAACTTTCAACAATGGATATGCTGCTGTAGCCTTTCTTGTAGTCTCTGTTGTTTTTGTTTTTTTTAAAAAGGGGCTGTTGCATCCTTGCGTGCAATCGAAACGGGAAAGAAGAAGTGCCGAGACTACCTGCACACAGCTTCCCCCTCAGTGCTCACATTATCTTGGCCTGGCACGCGCACACACCTCATCTTTCCCCAGGTGGTTTCCTCTTGTCTCAGCAGCCCTGTTCATCACAGCTCTCTGCCTGGCTCTTACGCACACTCCACTTCATCACTGTCTGAGCAGCGAGGCTCCTCTGTGCGTGTGTATTTGTGAGTCTCGTATGTGTTAACACACTTATAAGTATTATTCCCCATATGTGCCTGTTTATTCTGATTAATCAGATGCACCTTTCCGCATCATTTGACCACAAAATGCCATTCTCCCTCATGCACGCGAAACGAGTGGGTTCTTTTAATTGGCAAGGAAAAACGCTGCTACTTCTCGCGTTCAAGGTATTAATTTCAATGAACCAAAGAAATTCAGGTTGCAGAGCTCTGGGTCAGCTTCCTCTCCCTGATCAACAACAAAGTCGTGTCAGCTCGTGAAGTTTGGCTGGCTGCCATTTCCCTGACCCAGTAATATAAACTAATACAGTTCGCGAAATGTGCAAGGCGATATCCTCTTCTCCTATTGGTTCATCGTACCTGACTCCATCTCTGTTGACTCCCATCACGTTCAGGTTTCCAGCGCTTGAGCGCCTGCAAACAGCACATCAGGTTGCTGTGGAGGAAAAAAAAAATGTAGCTCAGCAAAGATTCTCACACAAGCGGTTACAAAAATTACTTCCGATTTCACCGAAGAAGAATGAAGGATGTCGTTTGGTTCCCTTCAGATGCCAACACTCACTTCAGTTAAAGTTCCTTCAGTGAACTGGAGAGCGAGAAATAGCTGTAGCAAAAAAAAAAAAGATCACAAACAGAAGAAAGACAATGTTTCAGCTTGAATGCTGCCGAGGGAAAGCTGATCTCTCCATATGTGTGGGACAGCAGATTCTATTTTAAACCGCCTTTAAGTTTTTAATTTGAATTGATTACAGAGGCGGAGGTTCTGCAGCTGCCACCATAATAAACACTCCGGGAGAGAGAGGGAGAGCTGAAGCATTATTAATGAGAGACTTAAAGGTGAAAGAACGAGAGAGCAGAAAAGAGGTTTGGGGATGAAAAGCAATTAAGATGGAGGGAGGAGGGGGACCGTCTGCCGTCTACTATCTTTGGATATGCAACGCCAACCCTGAAAGTTAGGACGAGTTTTACTTACCACAAAACTATGTTCATTAAGGACTTGTTTGATTGGGAATTGCCAGATTTGACACTTTTTCCTGCCATGGCGATGTCAGTAAACCTGATGAAAAGAAAGTGAGGGAAGTTAAGAAATAAAGGAAAAGGGTGAGAGCTTAGGACCCATAGTTTCTTGTTACCAAGCTCGATTACAATGGGAAAACTTCTGTTCAAAGTTACATGTAGGAGCAACACTTCAAACTTTGTGTGGGGGGGGGAATGAAAAGTGTTACGTTCACCCTGTCCAGAGGTGACATCAGCTCCCAGTCCGGCTTCTTCAGGTCTGGGATTTATCTGGGTCAGCGCATCACACCTTCTCACCTATGTAATGAAAACATTACTGCAGAGAAGTTCACTGGAATTTTAAAGCAACATATCTTCCCCTTGAAGATCACCTTTTTTGTGTGTCGGTAGGTCCTTGCATTTTTAAAAAGACCAAAATAAAAAAAACACATTGTGAACATGCCACAAAAGCATAGCTGAGGAAGAGAAAGGGAAGAGGTACCAGACTGACTTGCCTGCAGTCCTGACCTTTAAACTATGAGGAATACATGGAGGATTTTGAAAGGAAGAATGCGTCAGCAGCCACTACTGGAGGAAGAATCAGACCCAATAACAATGGAAACACTTAACTGCCTGATATCCCTTAAAGTCAGAATGTTGGAAGGAATGCTGCTGAGGATTTTCAGGCATCCAGATTATGAGAATTTGGAGGACTTTGACAAAGGGCAACTGGACTTCTTTGTTAAATACGCAATAAAGCTTCACTCTCCGTATTTCTTTTTTCCTAATCAATGTGCTATAACTCAGTCTTGTACATAATAACTCGCTCCAACTATTTGTTTCTCCACTGAATATACAAAAATCTAAACATGTATGATTGAAAACGTGCTTCGAATGTAGTTGTGAGATGGAATTTTTTTATTTATTCCTACAAAAAGGAAAAATAAGGAGTTTAGGAGAACAAATAAAAAAAAAACATAAAAAACAGACTGACAGACAGAATTTAATCTCTCTGTTTCCGACAACTTGACTTGATTAAATGCCGATACATACCCAAACAGTGTGGATGTATTAATAACAGTCACCCCTGTGGTGCTGCCAGTGTGTTCCTGATTAGTTTCTGCTTCATTATAGAAAGCTAGAATTGATTATCACTGCAGCACCTCCCAAACTCTGAGGTCGGTGATGCTGCTGCTGGGCAGCAGTGAAAAGAAATCTCCAGACAAGCTGAGAGCAGAGAGATTGATTTTTGCTACAAGGAGCTTGTATTTTTGGAGCTGGGCCCCTCCTTGAGATGAAAGTTTATCCTCAACAGCTTCCTGAGACTTAAGAGTTTGTTCAGAGGATCTTCACGGAACCCACAGGATTGTGGACGAAAACATAGCTTGAAACATAGAGTTCCCAAAGGATCCATGTTGGGATTCCCAACAAGGTATATATGTTCTATAAAGCGTCTTAGATGGAATTCAAATCCTCGTAGGGAAAATGGCTGGGCTTCACATGCAAAAGCCGAAAGTGTTTAAGACTGCCCTACAGAGAAAAATCATATATCATCTTCAGCATGTGCATGATTTCACTTCCCAAACCTGTTTCTGTGGGACTCTGTGTGCTGCTGTCAAACCCCAACGAGTTCTGCTAAAACGTGTGAAAAGAATTCAGAGGGCTGCACGTGACACTTAAGTAAATCGAGACTGAATATTTGATAGACACGTGTTGAGCTCCATAATATAACACCTCCTCAAAGTCATAGTGAAGTTGCACCGGCACTGCCAGATCCTCTTTGGTGGCACGTGAGCCCAAAACTTTCATGGATGGCAGATGGTTGTGAGTACCCCCATACAACACTGACAGATGTTTCCTAATGTTAATCAGTGGGACTGTTGTCTTTTATGGTATCTACGCATTCTGCTATGAGCAGGTTTAAAAAACTGTATTTGTTATTTTTTATTATTTAAGTATCTATGTTGTACTGTGATGAGTCCCCCCAGTCACACCATAAAAGTGGGAGCATGGTTGCCTCACCATACACATGTATAAACATATACATACTTGGGATGGGACGGTTTCTTAAAACCGTCTGAACCGTTCGGTTCGACTGTCTCGGTTCGGTTCGCGTGTGTACCGCACGGTTCATGCACTGCTCCTTTTTCTCAGAGGGAAGCGTTTACACTCCAGAGCAGAAGGGGGCGCTACTGCGCCCAAAGCCAACCACCAGTAGGAAACAAGAAGAAGAAGCGAAGCAGCGTGGCAGATAGAAATCCGACGCGCCAACAACAGCAGTTTCTAGGTCTGCTGTATTCGACCACTTTGCATTTAGAGGGAAGCACATGTGGGAATTGTTAGCACTGTTTCCTCTTTTACAATGCCAGAATCTCACCTACTTTAACCTTAGACTGTCACAATAATATATCAAATGTCAGACTGCTTTTTTCTTTCAGTTTTAACTAGGGATGGGGATCGAAACCCGGTTCTATCAAGGACCCGGTTCCACTTTTTTCAAAACCCGAAAATCAATAACGTTTGGGCTTATTGATACCACTATCGAGTCTGGTCGTTTTTTTTATTATTACAATAGTAATTGTGAAATCCGTGTTGTAATCGGCAGCATACAAGCTAGTTAGCTTGAAAAGTAAATAAAGTTTCAGACGTGCTGCGTGATGATGTGTTCAGATTGGCTCAGTAAAACGACAATTAGGTTATCATGATGCGTTCAAGTGTAATGTAAAGAAAAGGGAAATTGAGTTGTTGGCGAGACACACGAGTAATACAGTTGTATATTGCTCTAATTATTTTAGAATATATAATTAAACTACTGATGCCAACATTTATTAAAAATTACATTTAATTTAAAATACAATTATTTATTTGTTAAATATAGTCGCATCGTCTTTCCACCAAATAACAGAAAATTATCGATAGTGGTATCGATCAAGACTCGGATCGATAAGGAGTATAGATATCAATAAATATTAACGATCCCCCATCCCTAGTTTTAACCTGACTATACAAGACATAAAAGACAATCACCATATACCGAACCGAACCGAAAACCGTGACCACGAAACCGTGAAACGAACCGAACCGTGGATTTTGTGAACCGTCCCACCCCTAATACATACTTTTATTTATTTTTTAAGTTCAGTATTATAAGAGGTATGATATCTGATAAGGTCTGAGGGGCTTCGGCTTATTGAGTTTAAGGGAATTAGACATGGGGTGGTCCCTTCAACAAAATGTGTGAGCGGCCTCCTTCCCTGTGCTTCTCTGAAAGCTCAAAAGTGTAGGAAACTGCCTGCACAGGTCTGTATTTTATGTTTGCCACGCGTATTTTCAGAGCTACCCTGTCGACATCCACTAAAAAGAAAAAGAAAATCATTTTTTAACAACACAGGGACATATGCCTCAGCATCTGGGATTACCATATATACACAAGGCGAGCAAAGACAAACGTGACAAAGCTCACATCTGCCGCTGAGTCACCTGATCCTGCTGCAAAAACATCTTGAGGGAGCCACAGTTAGATCCAAATCACCCGCTTCCACGTCTTAGACATCATTTACATTCCACCGTACAAGAACTTCATTTACAGTTTTAATAAGAAGGGAATGTGCTTTCAGCTGCGTTCATCTTATTTACACTCATTTCATCATGCTACCTTTGCTCGGCTCTTTATCATCAGGCAGACACCCTTTTGAGGTGCTTGCTTTGAATCTGTCTGGATTCTATGAGCTAAAGCGAACCTCACTTTCCACACCGTTTTCTTTCTGTACGTCTAAGCTCCATGGAACGTTTTAATGTTCCCTCTACAAATGCCAAGCAAATTATTCCTCTGATTTAATGTTTATCTGATAGAGGGAAGAAAAAAAAATAATTTTAGGGCATCCGAAGTTCCAGAAAACACAACCTTTCAGAAACGGCAACAAATCCAAAACACAATAAGATATTCAGGGATGAAAATTTCATCTGTCATCAAACCGCCGTCTTGGTTTGAATGATGTGCTGGAAATTGTTTACATCTGTTATGATGCATCACCACGGCAACAAGAAGGTTATTATTCCAACATGGCTGCAGGGACTCCTTTCACATCGTTAATAATGATGAATACTGCTACAATATTGAAACCCAGAAGAGGTTAATACGGTAGCACTGCATTTAACATCTGGTTAACATTTAGAATGCGACAGAATAAAGCATTTGAAAAACAACTCGTCTTAAAGGATGACATGACAACAGGATTTACAGACGCATTTTTGCTGACATGGCAACAAAACAAAAACTTGTGTCAACATTCCAGAACGGAAAAAAAACAAGGCAAACCACTTAAACATTGGTTACATCCAATATAACAGCATTTTAGTTTTAAATTGCACAACAGCGGATAGGAATTCACAGAATACAACAAGACTAAAACATGCTGGGTAACTATGGATAATTTTGAAAGATTTCCCACTCTTTTTCTTTTTTTTTTAAGTTAAAATAGGCCCCAGCAAGAACCTTCCTTTAAGGTCTACCAAAGGTAACCCATGTCTTGACCCAAGATGACCCCGGAAAAGACTCCCCTCGCGCACTCGTCCAGGATTAAACCAGCTCCTGGATTTGAAATTGGTTCCAGAGCGGAGCTGGTTCAGAAAATCTCACATAAAGCCAATGAGTGCAGCAGAAACAAAGGCTGTGATCGTACTAATCACAGGTGGTTAAGCTCCCGTGGCGCTCCTGGAGGCCAAACAGGCAAAGGTCAGAAGTCAAAAGACGACAAAAGGCATCGGGTCAAAAACAGAACAGGTAAGAACGAGCAGGGTGGTTTACCAGGCAACACTTAAGAGAGAAAGCTTCAGGATATGGAGGGGAAAGGCAGAAGGCTTGTGAACTGCGAGGTCAAAGTAGAACTGAGGGGCAAATGTAAATGGAGGGGGAAGGTCACGGTCCTGTTTGCCTTACAAGGATTAGCGTTTCAGATGGATTAAATTGTTAAGAATTGCCGTGATCCAGGATTTCTTAGTTCTTAGGTCACAGCAGAGGCCACAACATTATATATAAGACTCTCAAGAGCAAGGTCAATAAGCTCTAGGAACACGGCAATAGAATGGATTACCAACCAAAGGTCCACTGTCTTTTTCCTGCGAGTCCTGCTGTGACCTTACGATTCAAACTAACACAGCATTCAGTTGTTGTCAAGCTAAATTTAGAGTTCAGTCACCGGGGAAAAAAGGTATGGGCTAAGAAGGGGTAAAAGCTGAAATTCAATCATGTCCCTGACATCCCTAACAGCTGATAGTTGACTAAATAGCACTCAGAGGTCCTCTTTTTGTATTTCTTTCTGTCATAATTCTCAAAAATAAACTTTCTAAAGCTTAAAAATGCTCCTCTCTCCATTGCAGGCCCCTTGTGCTACTCCCATTAGCTATCAGTCTCCTGTCTAGTGCAAACCTTGGAACCTTTTAACTAACCTTTTAACCGCCTTACATGCAGTAAACTACTCAGTCAATCTCACAGGTCATCTCCAACTTAGAAAGAGGGCTTTAAATTGCTATCATGCAAGTTTCCCCAGGGCTAATAACTATTGTCCATCAGTTTTAAAAAGCCACAATAGCTATTACACCTGGTGCAAACAGTCATCAAGGCCCCAGGTGGCACACAGATGAGGGCAGAGTAAAAAAAAAAATTTAAAAAACGGACCAAATTCCAAAACCGTTCTGAACGGGGTTTAATGGTAAATTATCCCAACACCACAGCAGTTCCACATTGGTGCAATCTCAACAGCAAAGCATTGTAGTTATGTTCTCCTCGCTCAGCCCTCGGTAACAGCCAGGGTTTTTTAATTAGCACCTCATCTCTTTGTCAGAAAGTCAGGGAACACAGAGCTGTCACATCAACTGTGGTCGGAAGCACTGATGAGAAATGCTGAACAGCATGGGGTCCTGGAACTTGTCCTGGTAAAATCTGCTCAGAACTGAGCCAGCACACCGGACATGTTTCGCAGTGTTTGTGCATCCATGGGCAGCATCACAGTTTGCTCGCTAGTGCAGGTTCACCAGCACAGACAAACAGCCGGCGTTCCTTCCATGTTAATTTCCCAACACTTTGGGGCTAGGACTCTGGACACTGATAAACAACGTGCGTAACCACCAAGGAAGTTATGATTTGCACAGGCTGAGTTCTTTTTGGCAGACTCCTTCACCAGAGAGTCACACATTCTGGGCTTGCTGTGAGACGTTTGGTGATCATTTATTTGATTATGTAATTTGTTTTGTAAGTTTCGTAGCTGTTGGATCCTAACATTTGATTACATTTCATGCCCCACTCAAGCAATGACTGAACGTGATGGCCTTGCTTTCTATATCCTCAGTATATATTCTATAATAAGGACAACAGGATGCATCCATGACGACAGTCTGCAAAAAAAGAAAAATACAGAAATTGTTCATTTCAAGAGTTTGACAAAAAAAACACATCACAACTTTCAAAAAGGAAGGGCTGTGTACCTGTAAAAATGTACAGAAGTCTTCTATTGAAAACACGAACATGTTACTTTGATGACGCAACGCCATGAGTTTGTTGTGCTGTTTATTTTATTTTTATACAAATGCTCGAGGTAGCTGTCGGCAGCAGCCCTTGGCGAGAGGCTGGCGTGTTGGTGTCTCCATAAAATGAAGCAGAAAGAAGAGCTGAAAATGTTATGGAAACCTTAAAAAACTCCTTTGAATTGCAGTGCACCATCTTTGAAGGTGCCACTGAGAGACTGTTATGTTCCTGATGAGCCAAATCTCTAGCAATTTTAGCATTATTCCAAAGGCTGATCAAATTCATCATTACTGGGTTGTTTTACCTTCCAGTAATCACAAGGAGAAATAAGTGGGACATAAAGTCATACTGAATGAGTAAAGAAAAGAGAGTGCCTTGTTAATTGCTCCTTTATGGGCGGTTTTGAAAAGAAAATTAACAATACTCTGGCCTGAAAATTGCATAACTCGCTATTTGTCCTGACAGCTGAAGTAAGTGCTCTGTTTTGTATACGTCTGTATCATTACCATGGGAAATTACATAAGCTCAGCGTTCGGGTTAGGACCGCAGTAGAGCTTGGGCTCATTTTCATAACTAGCCCACAAATACGGTAGCTAAAAGGTTTAACTCTGCTCTATCATGTTTAATCTAATCTGCTTTTATGCAACTCTGCTGTCTGAAAGATGAACAAACAAAAAGATAGAATGAAACCAAGAGGGGATTTCAAGTCGAAAGTGGATTATAAAGAACAAGCCATCAAGAAGCAAAATAAGATTGCATGGGAGATTGTAGAGATTCTACCACATTGTGTCTAAAAAGAATGGCTGATAATGGATGATACGAGTGAGAGTCCACGAGGAAAGATATCCTGAAAGGGAGGAAATGAGACAGAGCAAGAAAGAAGATGGAAAGCAGCATTGATCAACAAAAGAGGATCAATAAGATCAACAGAGACAGCAAAATGGAGACGGAAGGGAACATCCACAAAGAGCAATGATCAGCTCAAACAGAGAATGAGAAAACTTCTGAATCTATTCTTCTAAGAAAAAGGAGGAAAATGTGTCCAAAGGAGCAACAACAATGAGGGAGAGAGAGAGCTCCGCTCTTATGAATTATTCAGAATGATGTGCTGCTGCTTGATGGCTTTAAGATGGAGGTAAATACTGGCAGAGAAGAAAATGGAGGTGTTTGCATCCAAAGAAAATTACTGTGGAAGACAAATAGGCTGGAAGGAGACAGAAAAGATGGCAAGAAAGAGGTTTGAAGAGAGAAAAGCCACATTTGCATGTAGAGTACAGATGCAAATTATTGGGTTGCCTCCAGGAGTAATTAATAGAGGAACGGCTTGGCTAAGGGAGTGACAGTTCTGTTTTATGAGTGGATAAGGCCAGTGTTATGTTGGAGATTTCTTAAAAGAAACTATTTATCCTGTAATCTTCAAAAAAGGTCAAGACTTAACTCAAATGAATCACTGTGATGAAAGGGCTTAAATTATTTAAAGCAAATGCCACACTGTGCTTCACAGAACCTCTCTCCCTCTCTAGTACATACATACATATATATATATATATGTGTGTGTGTGTGTGTGTGTGTGTGTGTGTGTATATATATATATATATATATTGTGGCTGCTTCTGAATACAGCTGTGCTTTTTTTTTCAACAACTGGTGGAATGTTTTTGGCACCATTTCAGTCTCAATTTAATAAAACCTGACCTTATTTCTACTCAATCTAGAAAACTTTTGCTCTTTTGTTTCGGAGTGCCCGTTCTCAGGAGGGTTTATTACCAACCAACAGCTTTAAAGTAGGCAGAAACATTGCTGCAAAAGGATAAAAGTTCATCCAAAGATTTAACTCTTGAAGTTTGACATTTCAAAAGGGACACGGCGTGAGCCAGAGTTTCTGAAAGCAGGGAGTTAATTTGCCCGGTTTGCGTGCGATGACATCACTGAGGACATTATTGGGAGCAGTGTCTCCTCTGCATCCAACGAGCTCATCATCATCGTCATTGTGCTGAATCTGCCCCTGCGCGCCTCATCAGCATCCGCAAAGCCCCGGCCGTCACCGCTTCTGACACACGTTCCCAGCACCACTCAAAGCGCCCCTGCAGCCCTTCCACATCCACCTGCTCCCCCCGCCAAAACAATCTCATCGGCCCGTGCTACCAGAGCAGGGCAGCGGATTGAAGTGGTTGCCCTGGATTTCCACACGCTCTCCTTTGCATCCGGCAGCAAAAACCGCCTCTCTCTCATGACAAGTTCTCATCCCCCCGAATCATTTTCTAGAATATTTTACATCTTAGTTCTCACAATCTCTCAGGTCCATTTCATAGAAACATGATCAACGAATCCTATCAAGCTTCAATCATTGGAAAATCAACATTTTTACATTGGTATATCACAACATAACAAAAAAAAGTCTCCTAGAACTGTTGTGGTTCTCGGGACTTCTCTATTTTATCCTTGCTCACAGCCACGGCACTCAAATGGTCCCAGCCGAGATCGTCTGCCATGCCTTGAGATCTGACTGACACTCAAGAATGTTTTGGCTCTTGTCTCTCAGTTTTCTCCGATCCGTGACGTTTTCCTCAGCAAGTTTTTTTTTTCCTTTTCAGAAAGGCCAGTGCAACTGTTACATAAAGAAGGTGGTCATCTGAGTCCCTGTCAGTCCAGGTTCTATGCAATTAGTCAATTTGGTTGCCTACAAAAGGTGTCAGGCAGAGACAAAAGGAACCACAAATAAAAAGATGCGCGCCATCCACGTAAAAGACCTTAATCCCGTTGGATTTTAGTAATTTCAAGAAGACTTAAATATTTAGAATGATAGGACTAAAATCCAAGGATTCTATCTCCCACAGATCTGAAACTATCAGCCCCTGCTATTATTTTTGTCTTCTCTGGATCAACTCCAGCTCACGCACCTCTCTCGAGCGGCTTTTAAAATCGATTACAATTGTTACACATTGCAGATGTCAGGCTTTTAACTAGAACTCACTGTCTGTCTCACATTTCCGCTATTCTTCCATTAGCTTCTGGTTAGATTTGGAGTGCGCTACATGATCCTGTAGATTACACAGACAAGCACTGCATGTCACCATGCCCTAGTGATCATCATTTCTCTTTTTTCTTCTTTCCTTTCATGTTTATTGCTTAATAACACAATCTAGTAAGCAGGTTCCTTTGCTGATCTTTGTTTGTTTCATGAAGCCTTTTCAAATCAATCCTTTAACCTCTTCTTGTGGTTTGGTTAGATGTAGCTTACATTTTTCTCAGTTTTCTTTTTTTTCCACGTTATGGAACAATTCATGCATTTTTTGCAAGTGTGCACACTGATATAACCTGAGCTGTGTTACCAGAATAATGTTAAAATTCAACAACATAAAAGTCCTATTATCATAATAATTCCTATAGTGTAATATATGTAGCACCCCAACACTCAGTAAATGCCTAAGTAAAAGGAACTCACCTTGGACTTGAATGATGGGGTGTTTGGGTTCGGGTGTTTGGGTAAACACAACACTGTTAGACTAAGCAGTGGCTATATTCACTACACTATGTTAAATGACTGACCCCAGACAACTCTTCAAAATAAATGAAATACGGTTTCATATCTTTAGTTAACGCACAACAACAATTACCAAATTAGGCAAAACACTGTAGAAAGCAGAATTCAATCGTTGTCCTCAATGGCAATTACCAGTCACACAGATAATCCAACTCACGCTTTGGAACAATCCTGGGGAAACAGCTCATGAAGATAGGAAGATGGACGGGACCGGCAGCAGAAGTGAAGTCCTCCTCAGGAAGCGCGAAACCGTCCTTCCCGTTCAGCAATGGCGTCCTCTTGACTGGCGGCTCGCTAGCTTTAGCTTAGCACAGTCACTCTTTCAAAACTCGGACACTGTTATGCGCTTAGAGTAAGAAAGGAAATGCAAGTTACTGCCCTCAACTAAGCTTCTTACATCACTTAAACTTTCAACAATTTATTTAACATAATGTAATTATTCTTAACTTTAGCTTTTGCTCCGAAGGTCTCCGTTTCGTGACTCTCTCGTCTCTTCCCGCCCCTTTTTTACTCACTCCCTTACCTATGCTCAATAACCAACATGTGACACTGATTGACATACACAGCAACCAATCAAACGAAACAACATGAACCAATAACACAAATCCGAATATTCATGTTTAGTTTACTACACACCTTTTCTTCAGCTACTATTCCGTTGAATGTAACCAATTTATTAAATTAACTATTTAAACCATATTTATCAATAATTTTTATTAATCCTAACATTTCACCTTTTTAACTGTTTGTACCCCTAAATTACTTTCTGTTTATTTCCATTACTAAATTACTTAATTAACTAAATGAAATAATTATTTGTTTTACAAATTAACTTTAATCCCTGTACTTTTACACCGGGCTACATATATAATAATTGAAACCCATTTATAGTGTCCTATAGGAGTTTACTAATTTGGGTAAAAGTAAGATATATAGATTCAAATCAAATAAACAAAGAGGGTCTATAAATGACTGAGAGGTGTCTGTGCATCCTTACTGCCTGCAAGGACATGAGTTCAAGGTGCTGCCAAGACATTTCTGGTGGGATAACAACTCCCAGCTGGTCTGGGAGTGACCAGTGATCCCCGAGCAGGAGGTGGAGGATGTTGCTGGGGAAAGAACATTTGGACAGGGAAAGAGACTTGGATGGAAGGATAGACGGACGGTTTAAACATTTTTTTGGAGCTGGTTGAGGGGTTTTGGACCTCCCCGAATGCCTTGAAAGTTAAAGGACAATTAATAATCCACTGCAAAGGGAAGAAATAATAGTTTTTGTCCATATTGTTCTTCCACTGTGCTAATTACAGAGAACGCAATCAAACATAAAGCAGTATTTAAACAAAGTTTTACAAACGGAAAAATCCAAGACAGTTTGAAGGATGAGAAGTGAACATTATTGATGGCTATGCAACCATCATAAGTTACTGGTAATGGAAAGGCTGGCACAGGAAAACTGAGAAGACCTGCGCTTATGGGTTACTCATCAACCCTCTGTTAATCTCTGGTCGTTGTCATGACATTTTTGTATGTGGATATCTGAAAAATATTAAACGAGTGCATTATTTCATAAGATGTTGTTAATGCATGGTCCAGTGTGGGTTTGAGCATGCAAACTCCTGCAAACTCCTCCAATTTGCCACTAGATTTCATTTAATTCAGGCCACAACCATTAAGCTTTTGCATTCACGAATATAAAACGGCAAGGGGACAAAAAAACAACCAAAAAACCTTTTGACACCTCTATGAAAATCACGTAAATGTGTGAAAATGAACGGCATTGAAAGAAGAGACAGACTGGAGTGCATTGTGTGATATCCCGACGTATTATTCATGATGTACATCTGTCAGCTCCCTGAGCTCATCCTCTGCTTTAGAATCCATCGTGTTTTTCAGTCTGCAGCCTTGAAAGGGGAAGAAAAATAAATGCTGAGGCCTTCCGCTGAGGCGGCTGCATGGCGAATGAAGAGCAACTGAATGTAATTCTATCTGCTTGGACACACAAATGAATTGTTTTGACACGAAACGCTGACAATTTCAAAGCCGTTCTTGATGCATTGTTTCAAGGAAATCAGGCGATTTATTTCGAGGCAACTGCCTGCTAATGAAAAGCCACCACTCCAGAGAAACTTAAAAAATCAGATTTCAAAAGCAAATTTAATTAAAAACCGGGTAATGGATGGATCTCTGAGGATGACAGCTCTTCGGGGGGAAATGGCAAGCAGGAAAAGTTCACACTTGCAACCACACTACTATCGGTAATATTTTCAAGGGGGTTTGACGTCCTGGAGCTTTCACACCTCCACACAAGATGGCAAGCCTCGTAGGGAGGATGAGTAGGAGGAAGAGGAAGCTGCATTCTTCCTCCTTTCGATAGCAGTGAGGCGAGGAGCAGATGGTGTGAGAGATTGGAAACATCGTTTGGAGTCGGCCAACCCTGGGCTAATGGCAAGCTGTGCTGGCAGCACTGCGAGTGTGCGAAGGGTTGAAATCCTTTTACTGAGCATAGCTGGCTTGTTAAAGTACATAACTCTGTGTGTGTGCACATGTGTGAAGTTCAGAGTTGTGTGTGTGTGTGTAAATCTTTCAGAAGTTTGTGCAAAGTGGCGCTAATGAAAAGATAAACAAGGATGTGAGCATGAATGTCATCCTTTTTTTTCTTCTTTTTTTTTGAAGACTTGCACGGAATGTAACATTAAGATGAAGATGAAACTCAGAGCGTTGCTATGTGAGATGGTAAACAAGCCACAGTGAGTAAATAAGTCTGGAGAAAAAGAAGTAGTTCATGTGTCACTAACAGTTTTCCGCCAGCGAGTCGTGCTCAAAGTTTTCCGAAAGGTGGTATAAAACTTATTCATTCCGTGTCCCCTTTTTTATTTCTCGGGGGGAGGAGGACTCATAGGTGGATTTCATAAAACACAAGTTCGGCTGGGGTTCACCTAGCACGGAAACAGATCTGTTAAACCCCAGGAGATCATGTTGAAAGGCCTAAATTCCCTCTCCTTTCCAGACCTTTGATCGCATTCATTCCAGCTGCCAGCTGCTATTACTGTTTGATCCAGAAATATCTTATGCAAAATATATGCGTTTCAGATCCTAAATGAATACCATCCAAGTCTGAAAATACTTCCATATTGAAAGGAGCATAACTGAAGATAATAATCATTCACTGTTCCACAGAGTGATTAACTGTGTCATTTTAAGACATCAAAATAGTGGTAATATTGAGAAAAATTAGAATAACACAAACTTAAAAGAAAACTGTTTACTTAGGTCCTCTCATAAGATTTCCTTTCTGTGATTTGACGACATCTAACAAGTACTGTAAGCCCCAGAAAATGAAAACAAAGTCTTTAAATCCCTGTGGATCAAATAGAATCACTGAGCTTATAACCTTCGGCAAGTCTGCCGGTGACTCATCTGCTGGATCACCTTTTTGTGTCACGTGGGTCGTAAGAGAGCAAGACTGAAGCAAACTGGCCAAGGCCCAGATTGTTGAAGTTGTCTCTCATCCAAATCAATAGAAAACTGAAAAAGCACAGTTTTTATTGTTGGTGCCGTGAAAGCAATCGATGCAAAATGTTTTCTTATGATCTGTCCTGAACAAAAAGAAATCGGTTAAACCCATCTTATTTGTGTGGATGTTTTTTTTTTTAAGCATGTCAGTCTATTTGATTTATCTCTTAGATTCAGATCTATAGATCTAACAGGATTAAGGTAAATCTAAAGTAGATTAAAGGGAAATCACAGGAATTCCAAAAGGTCAGTGTTGGGGTAAAAGTTCAGAAACTTTTATGGGAGGGACTTGTAGTAGTGAACATGCCCTCATTTTAGGAGAGCTCCTACCTCCCGGTTGGAATTGAAATAGAAGTTAAATCAAAGGCTTAAAAAATAGGGTCAGGGCTGCAGCTCCTACAGCATGGAAAGAAAAAAAAACAGGGAGCAGACATGTGAAAATCCTTATAAGCAACTCGCAACACTTTGTGCAAAGCAGCGAATAATATTTTTGTTGTTGTGTGCTTGTACGCAAAAGCAACCGTGGCTTTTTCACACACAAACAGCCAACTGCTTGCCAAATCTCTGCAGCTCAGACTGCAGACATCCAGGAGACTGAAAAAAAAGATTATCTTCGCAGACAACATATCCAGGAACAGCCATTTTTTAATGCTGTAATTGAAAGCATTTAAAAAGCAGTGCTCCAACCTAGCCTTTAACCCAACATCTTTGACAAAGATCCAGCACCCTGTTTTGTCACATAAGTGGTTAGTTTACGATAACCAAGTATTATGCGGTCTTGTACCACGGTTAAACAGACGCACGGTTGCTATGAAAAAGTTTATGCTTATTTTTATAAGCAGCAAAGATAAGCTTTTCATCATGATGTCCCCCCGGTACAGAGCGGAGATAAACAAATAGAGGAAGATAAGTCAAGGCTGGAACATATTATCTTTTAAGTAGTGATAAAATACTTTCGTTTTGGAAAATGTGTCTTTCCATTGTGTGGAAACCGGTCTTCAGATATGAATTATTCCCTTTTAAAAGCAGCAATGTGGACGTTGATTTAAGATACAGATCCTCACAATCTTTTTCTTTTTTGCTTCTTTTTGAATTTTCTCTGAATCGTAGGCAATGCACAGCATTCAGGTCACTGGCGTTGACCAGGTTTTGCCTTTTATTCACCAGACTTTTACCTCAGCTCCCTATACCAGATGATGGTGCTTTACATTGTATACCAGCCTGCAGGCAACTCACTCTTCAAGACTGCAGGTTTTGCCTGTGAAGAGTCGTACATTGCACTCTACAATGTTTTGGCCCTGTTTTTGGGTTTCATGTTGTCAAGACTCCATGTTCCATGTGTAGGAGTTTGGCTTGGACCGCTCCTCTCCCTTGGATCTGTTTTCATCAATTGCCGGTGGTTGAGAGTCGTTGTGCTCAAGTGATCTCATAACAACCTGGCAGCTTTAAACTGCATCAGTTTAAACTTGTTGTCATGACGCATCACCGCTGACCTCTCATGATGAAGATCTCATATCTCTGCTCTGTATGCAAATAAACATGTGGGCTATATCTGACACAGCCAGCTGTTTACTGAAGAGAAAACACCAGTTATGTGAAAAATGAAAAGATTTTTCTAAGGATTAAGACATTGATGTCTCTCAGAGTTGACTCTGTCAGGTTCATATTTATAGCAAATGAGTTCCCCTTGTTTCTTGAGCACAGTATATTTGAAGCCTTGCTTTTTTTTTTTCTATACTCATCCACGACAATGTATGGGCTCAGTGCTAAATCAAGTTCTTAGGTAGAATCTAAGCAAACACAGTCATAAGTTCATTCAGCTACTTTGATTTCTTCTGTTGGATTTTTCTGAAATAAGGTAACCATGTAAAATTCCCATTCGGTTATTGCTACAGTATAAAGCAAAACAGGTGGGTGTTCGTTTCTCTATATGGGCTGGTAGAGTTTGGGCTCTGGAGACTTTTGAGGGGACAGTTTTTTGCTTTGCTTAAGCAGGGAGGTTTTTTACTTGTTGTACAATGGAGAAAGCTGGCAAAGAAAGAAAATGCTCCCCCAAAATAAACTGAACGGCCTGCCTGCCGTCCACCTATCCTGACCGTTAAAACGAGCTTCAAGCTGTAACAATGCGATGTGAAGTTCTTTGGTTCTATTCCTGGACCCCAAATCAAAATTTCCCCCGTCAGAATATTAAAGTCAAATTCCCACCATCAGTTCACCGGTGTGGGGGTGTGATTGGGAAATCCACTCAATATATAGAATTTTGAGTAAGTGCCAGATGACTGTGAGTGAATGGGTTAATGGGGCTTGTTCTGTAAAGTGCTTTTAGTGGTCAGTAAGAAAGAAGTTTCCAGCCGTGTCCTTCAGCTTTAACGGGCTTTCTGTTTGTGACCTGGGTGCGTCATCTGCCCACTTGCATCGGGAACTCGTGCTGACGCCTGCACCTCTGACCTGGAATCTCTGTGAATCATCTCAAGCCGAGACAATGGAGTTGTCCAGCAACAGTGTTTGTGATTGCATTTTTTCTTTCTTCTTTTTTTTTAAGAAGTGATTTCAGAACGAATAAAATGTGACAGAAGGTTCTGGAAATTCAGGACAGGCATCATATCTTTCACGCTCCGGAAGTAAACAATCCAGCCCATTACAGTGTGTTGGCTCTGTGCTGATCCTCAGTTTTAGGCGACCTGAAAATATTATGACACAAATAGGAACTCCTGCCCACCAAGGAAAAGTCCATGTTTCAACACAGAGAGACTTGAAAACTTGGTATTCCAAACAATGCACACCTATAAAGAAAAAAAAAAAGAATTTTCTGCACAGCTGAAATTTTGTTATTTGCATACTGTTTGTATCTAGGATTTGACAGCCCCAACAAGAGAGCAGTTAAAAGCCTCTATTAGAAAACCCTTTCAGACAGGTAAAATATGTTGGTTGGTCTTTGTCAGCTTTATCTAAAATATTGAGAAAGGAAAAGCAACATAACACCAAATAGGCAAGCAAACAGATCGACCAAAGACATCAAAGTGTTCGATCGGTGACATCTAGCACTCACGAAGAACCTACCTTAAACAATTCAAATCAAATCAGATGAGTTTGCAACAAAGCACTATTTGTGGCTCATTTTTGGATCTTGACTCCATCCTTTTTTGGCTTGACTGTCTCTGAGAAGCTTTTTGCAGACGTGATTTACAAAGCTACAATATAGAGCTGATAAATCAAATGATTTTGTGTTATATCTATGATTTGATTTTTACAAGAAATAAAAAAAAACAAAAATGAATGAACATCCTTCAAGAGAGACAATTCCCTCTTTTCTTGCCAGAGGTTGTAAAACAACATTCAGCCTTTAAATGAAGTCACATGAGATGGCTGAGTGAATCAGTAAAGATAAAGACACTGATATGCAAACCATAATATTTCCTGCATGAGACAAACATCCTTGAAAGTTTTCCGTTGGTCATGGATCATTTATATTGGTCATTATCTTGGCTCTTTCATTCTTGAGTCTCAGAAGAAAGTTGTGTAAGAAAGCCCCAAATAACTAAGACCAATTCCTCTGTGGTTCCTTGAATAATTTAAGTTTAATGGCGGCCCATTTCAGGAAATGCCAGGGCAGCTGGGAGATCCTGCAGAGATAAGTGGCGCCAAAAGGCACCGCTGATGTCACTCTTCCTCCCTCCTCCCCTCCCTCCCTTCCTCCCTTCCCTCACCTCCTCTGTTCTGACAGAAAAATGTCAAGTGAGGCCTTCACTACCAAAACAATGTTCAAAGTAACCATTCCAGCATGAGGAAATCCTCCTCTGTGCGCTCAAGCTAAAGCACCATGTTGCCAGTCCAAATCTAGAAAAAAAGGCAAATCTCCAGATAGTGTTAAATCAGCAGCTTTGGAATCTTTTCATCGATTAGTTTGATCCATTAGGGTCAGAAGACAAATCACAAGATAATAAAGTGGAAGGATAATCAACCCTAACTGATGTTTTTCCCCCTTTTTTCCCCTCTCACTGTGAATTACAGCACAACTTTGCCTCGTAACAAGCTAAGTTAATTTCACCGTATCAATTCAAATGAATCAATGGGAACTAAATCAGTCTGGGACACTGAAAAATGTAATTTTCTCATAAATGCTTCATTGTGATGTTTGACCTTCACAGTGCAGAGCGCCTACTTTGAAAGCTCCCACTTGTCTGCTTACATTTAAATCTGAAGGTATTCACACGCACATGCCATCTATGTAACAGCGTGTGTGTTGTGGAAACTATGAGTTATTGTCTATAGATATTTAGAATGGACTACATAGTGAAGCAGAAGACATAGCATATGTCCTACCTCTTCTCACCATTCGATGTGAACTTTAGTGCAGACGTTCATTATTTTGACATGGGAAGGCCTCTAAAGCAAAGGGTAAGCAACATCTGGGACTCCAGAGCTGCAGCCCTGCAGGTTTTAGATGTCACCCTGCTTCAAGACACCTGATTTGGATGAAATAGATCTCTTTTTAAAGACTGTTGAGTTGTACCTACACAGAACTCCTGCTGTTGTGAATGATGTGTGAATGAATGCGTCCCAGATGTTGAAGGGAAACGTCTAAAACGTGTGGGATAGCAGCCCCTCGTGGCCCAGAATTGACCTCCCATGCTATAAAGTCTAAAGCAGTGTTTTGCATCGCTGAATGTTTTAGATATGAATGCTTTCTTGCATTTGTTACCATTTTTAGTCTTATGTGTGATACTGGCACAGTCTGTGATGTGGAGCTGCTCTTCTGGAATGAGGCTGAGGTCGAGCCTACTTACCCATTGGCCAAAAGGACGCATCTACAGTTGCCATGGTGAATACACGGTGAGCATATGAGCATGTGATGGAGGGGCATGGTAAGCACAACTGATGCACAGCACAGAGGGAGAAGGGATCTGTGTATGATTTTCACTCAAACATTCAGACCACCCACTTTTCCAAGTAGTCAAAGTCTTCTTGCTCCATTCGCAGGCAGCAGACGCTGTGGTGAAGAGAAAAACGCGTCTTCAAATATGAAAAAATTGTTTTCTGAAGGACACACATGCTGTAGGTACAGGTGAGCCATAATGTAAGTGGGTGCAGAGGCTTTGTTGTTGCCAGGATCTCTGACATAAGCCACAGTGGGCTGCAGGAGACCATAGCCAGCCATCTGCCTCCAGAGTGAAAGGGTGAGGCCTACAACAACAAGCACAGAGGTTAGGGTATGATCTCAATTTGGGGGAACATTTATTTTTCTTAGAGTTAAGAGCCTCAGACAGATTCATTGCTTTTTTTTCTGCGCAACTCTCGGGGGACACGTAGCTGGCAGAAATGTTTTTATGGATTATGAGAGAAAAGTGAGTGAGGGGGAAAAGAGGAAGAGAGCACGGAGACGGACAGAGTGAAAAAGAGCAACGAAAAAGGAACGGGCAGAGGAGGTCGTTGGCAACCTCTTGTACAGCTGTTGAGTGCCGTCACACGGCTCGGGAAGGCCGGCGCTATTATCTACGACTGTACACACTCGAACACACGAGACTTTGAATCAGCCTCCAAAGCTCCATGTGACTGGGTGCAAACAGGAGGCAGTAATTCATACCCTTCTACTCGTGTAAACATGAGTTCGCCGATGTTCTCATGGATGTGAAGTCTGGGCTGAGGACCAAGTCCCTGTAACACAACAAGTACACTAGCGGCACACTGTGCTGGCTGGAACAGCCGCTGGTGTGCTGTTTACATTCGGGCACTGGCTTGAGGAGCAGTAAAGACCCTTTCTCTATGATGCGGTTTTAACTCGAGGAGGCTTGATCGTGTTCGGTCAAAACTCCAGCATTTGGATTTCACATTTTCTTCTTGTTGTCTGGTATCAAATGTCACCGACATTCCGTTTGACAGCTATTGCAGTCACATGATTTGGACCAGAGTCAAAACAACGATTGTTTTGAGAGGGTTGATACCCAAAAGGAAACCCGACATGACGCGGTTTCTAACTTGGGCAGCGTCGCGTCACATCGTCTAGTGTTAGAAAACGCTGCGGTGGCAGCGAGCAAAAATTAGAGGCGCTTCAGGCAGCCCGAGGCGCAGTGGGACGAGCCACTTGTTCTAAATATGAACCGATACATGCTGCCAGCGTGACCCTCTCTGATCTGGTGAGCAGGCGTTATGTTGGTTGAAGGCACATCGGCAGCCTTTTCCGACTACAAACATCATGGCTGGATCACTATTTGATTCATGTGCTTATGGGGGCTTCAAGAGTCTCACATTCATCACATGAACCTGTGACCATGAACGCGTTGTGTCATGCGTCAAAAGAGTTGCAACTCTGCCCATATTTGAAACGGGGATGTAACTAAATCTGAAGCTCTGTGGGGGACACGGTTCAACTCTCGTGTTTAAGTCTGGAAGCTCAGCTGCAGGTGCACAAGTATCAGCCATGCGTTACTAATAAAAAAAACAAACTGAGGCACTTTGGTGGGAGCAATTGCGTCCTTTTAACGTTTACCAGCAGTAGCTGCGTCTCGTCCAATTTACACGTGAGCCGCACACTTTGACCATAATCAAAACAATATCATCAATGGCGCTTGGAGGGGAAAAAAAGGGCAATTTGTACCAGACGCGAGCGGCAGCGCGTTCAGCAAAAACAAGCACTGATCAATTCTGCTGCAGTTTTGCCCTCCGGGTGGATGTGGCTGTGACTGTACGGGGGAAATCAAGATTTAATCAAACTTCCCGAGAGTGCCAGATAGGTAGAGCATTTCGACTGGGAATTGGTCATCAGTGAACCTAAACAGATCAAGTTAACATGCTCTTTTACGAGTTAATTTTTCTTTCTCTTTGTTTTTTAATCAGAACTCAGTTCGAACAAACCAGAACAGAGAAAACTTATTGAATGATAAAAATGTGAGTTCCCTTGAAAGCACGGGCAACACAAAAACGGTTGGAAGATCGTTCAGTTCACTGGCACTAGGTCAAAATGTGATTAAGACCCAACCACACCGTGATGGAAAGAAGAAACGCAAAAGATAAAGGTGAAATGAGTTTCCTCTCACCTCAACCAGCACTGCATCATACACAAGCCTGATTTTGTTAAGAAAAGCTCTGCTTTTTTTCAGATTTGTATGTGCTGTTGCTTTTCAAAGTTGGTGTTGGTTGGTCTACTGCTTTTGCTGTTGTTTTTTTCCCTACTTATATTTGCATTAATAATTGCATCTAATCTTCCCCTGTTTGCATTTAATTATCTTCTTTCTGCTCTGACTACTAACGCATGCATGTAGGAACTTTAATGCAACAACCTACGGCTCTACAAAACCTTACCCATTTCAAAACCTAAAGTGTCCGAAAAAAGAAAAACATTTACGTGTATCTTCTATCCAGAACAAACCTGTTTTCGTCTAGTACAGGCTCTTAATGTGCAGCTGCCTTCCTAAACGGTGGCAACAACTTGTCTAAAAGGGTTTTGGGGTATTGGGTTGCATTCCCCAAATATCACAGTCTCATTGTGCCATTGCATAAGAGTCTCGTCATGCTGGGAGTATGCAGCCATCGCGGCTTTAACGTGGTGTTATTTTCAAACCAGCCCGGTCATGCTGCAACGTATGTTTGGGAGTGCTGTGTATTAAATTTGGAGCTGTCAGCACCGTGTCACCTCTCAATCCTCGGTGCACAGAAAAATAAAGAGAAGGACAAGTCATATTTCAGGAGAGGTGGCTCAGTTCATCGGCGTTCGACCGCTTTGGCGTCTGATCCAACCTCAAAACTTCAAACTCCATTTTCTGAACGATTGATCGGGGGTTCACAGAGTACGCTGCTGCTTTGGTGACTTAAAAAGGACCGCAAAGAAAACATGATGTGGGTAAAAAAAACTCAGCAAATCTGTGTGCAAAACAACTGCTTATCGCACGAAAATGGAAGGAAATCAAGGAGATGTACAGCTTTCATCCAACTGCTTGGCAAAGGTCAAGCTTTGCATATAAATTCAGCCGCGGCAGGCCTTGATATGACTGAGGACGACGCGGAGCTCAAATCAGAATAATGAAAACGCTTTCAAGGCTGGAGCTGTAAGTAAGCCTGACAATAAGTTTGTCCTTCGTTGACAGAGCCATACAATTTGCGCCGCCGCTACATGCGTCATCCTCCGGTGAGCTTCATTATATCTATTCGGGATTTAAACATTCACCCCGGCGCACGTTTTTTATTCAAAAGGTTGCAAGTTTTTCTTCAGCGGCCACTCGGCCACGTAGATCCATTCAGGCGCAATCGCTCGCTTTTCCACAGGGCTGTGTTGTGATCTGATTTTCTGTTTGGACTGAACCCATCAACCTTTTGGGCACTGGCAGCCCCGCTCCCCCTTCCAGTAAGCCTTTACGGCCTGCTGTTGCAGGGCTGCTCTGCTGTCAGCTCTTGCGTGTATGGATTTAAAAAACAGTGGCTGCCACCGATCACATGAGGCGCCCGGGGCGTCGAGGGGACAGAGACGCTTCTCCCTCCTGACACGAAAATGAGTCGGCGGCAACAATTGATGACGGCAGAAAAAAGATTTAGTGCGTTCTTCTCCGTGTGTGTCTGCCTGACCTTGAGTTTTCTGACTGCCCTTTTTCTCCTCGGCTCCATCTGTGCTGCTCGGGAGATGCATGGTTCTCATGCTGCAGCGGAGAGGGCTCATTTTTTACTCGCTAATGCCTCCCTCTTCCGAGGTTTGCCGTGTAGGTTCACACAAGGACAAGGAAGGCAGCTGGGTGCCAGATGAGAGCGGTAATTAGGCCGGTATCCACCAGGCTTTGGTTACAGGTGCGGGTCCGCCTGCAGGGATGAACAAAGCTGTCAATGGAGAAGATCATTCATGCTGAAATAACAGAAAAGGAGGGGAGGAGGAGGTTGGCAACCGCTACCGAGCGCCGGTGCCAAGACAAGATAAATCGCTCTGAGTGGCATCACGACAAGCCCAAAGCAGCCACATAAATCATTTTTTCCTGCGAGCGTTACACTCAAAAAGAGGAACTTTCGATTCTGCTGCCTGCCGAACAAAGAGGAAGAAGTCGCATATCAGCCCAGCCACTGAACTACCCGCAGGTCGCTTTGTTTTTCATTCCACAAAGGGACTTTCTGGGTGTGAGCCACAATGCAGAGGCGATGTGGAATTTGTCCTTCTAAGTTTTATACTGATGCTGAAGAAGATCAGAGAGTATTCCAGGCACTTCTGGATCCCAACAAAGGCCGTATTCCTGTTTGCGCAGCTGCTTTTTCGGCTCACCTTCTTTTACCTCAACGCAACAAGCGCAAGGGTATTTCAGACGGGAGCCCGGCTCCAACTTTGTGTCAACTTTGGTGGTGACAAAGTGCCTGTCTGCAAACCTAATTCCATAAAAGCTCAACCAGTGTGTTGTGTGACCTGAAGAGACCTCTAACCCCAGCCTAAAGAGATCCAGGGATTATCGTGCGATACCAGTGTTGAACCTCCCTAATTCTCCTCTGGCTGAATGGTGGGGGGGGGGGAATCCCTCTGCCAGTTTCCAGAATCTTATAACCTGTTCCAACAGCAGATTAAGGCTATCTGTCCAAGTGAAATGCTACAGATTAGCACATCACATTGTCATCCTGGATCAGATGCCCTATCCCAGCAGGCAACTCAGACTTTTAAATGACGACATCTTCAGCTGCCAAATTCGGCACTGATCTTCCTTTTTGGCTCATAAAAAGCTTTGACCCGTTGAGAAGAGACACACAAGACCTACCAAGGTGTCCGATGGTTTCCATCTACAAAGTTATGTGCATTACGCAGTCTTTTTAGTCCTGTTGTCTACCACGAACTACAGCTTTTAATGTCAGGAGTCACAGAGGCCAAATCAAATCCTTCAATTTGCGTACTTCAGGCCATGGCTGATCAGCTTTAGCATTGTGGAAAAGCAAGTTCTAAGTAAGCCTAATTCAAAAGTCAGAACCAAGAGTTTCCATAGTGGGAAAATGCAGAATGCATTCCATGAAAAACCCCCGCATTTTTTTTCCCCACTTCAGAGACACACAGCCCTTTCCAACACATCAGCCTCCAGGACTGACTGTTCACATGCTGCCTAATATATCCAACCTCTTGACAGGTGCCACTGTAATGAGATAATCAATTATCCACTGCTATCCACTTCACCTGTCAGCAGTTTTAATGTTATAGCTGATCGGTTTATGCATGGAATGACAATGCAGAGCTCAGCAAAAGTGAACGAATATGAAGAAGGACACGATTCTGATAGGGAAATAAAAAGAAAAGAGCCAAACATATAGAAATATATCATTTTCTTTTGGAACGACTGCATTTTGTTGCCCACTTCTTGTTCCATATCTTGGGTCATGACATTCGTGGTTGCCATGGCTGTGTGTTCACATGCACTAGATGGTGTAGTTTTATAGACATATCATGCTTCACTAAACAAGGCATTTCCAAAATCATGACTGAAAGATGGAGGATTATTTTGAATATATCTAAATATATGTTCAGGTTTTCAATATAATATAGTATTTATACATCAGCCCCACTGCAAATGCTCTTATATATCCATTTTTTTTAGATCCTTCAGTAAGATGTGATTTTGAGGTATTTTCTGGTAGTCATAAGACAGGGAAAGGGTATGTTGTTTGTCGTTATTACTTCAATATGAAATTAATATTAATATTAATACTTCTCACAGTTTACAGCATCACTGATTTTTTTTAAAGCCATTATTCTACATAACAACATTGCACCTTTATCATTTATACAGGACTTAATATGAAATATACTTGTCCATAGTGGGTATGTTTCATCTAGAGCACCAAAAGCTGTTGTTGAAGGCAAAGTATGAAGACGTCAACATCTCAAAATGGCCTTGCTCTTTTTAAAATGATCGTGCCAGATACGACATGGCAGCCAGATTTGAGCTCTTGATGGGAAACCCCATCCTTCCATTCATCATTCATGCTTGAATCCTGAAGTGTCCACTTGCTGTAACAGCCACACATTATGAACCCTTGACTATTACAATTTTACTGTGTTTGCTCACAGTTACAGATGTATTTAGATCCTTTGTTTCTCTGCAAAGCACTTTACAAGCAACCAGCTTTTTGTTAAAAGCACTTTGTCAATAAATTTGACTTCCCTTGACACTCAATACTGAGTCCATTAAGCCGCAGAGCCATGGGGTTACTCTGTGCATGAGGGCCACTGGTTCCAGTAAGGTATACCAGCTGAGCTCTCATTAGCAAGCATCATCATACGTAATTCAGGCACGTGTAATGCCATTAGAGGGGATTTGGCATCTGATAGTTGAGTAATGGGATTAGCATGGGCAGTAAATCTCCAAGACCAGAACGGTATAGGTCTTCCCCACGCAAAAAAGGATCGATAGACCTTCATCTTCCACATGCAAGTCATCCTTTTGTCATTGCTGACTGCACACCGGTTGTTATGATCTTGCTCCTAATGTCATAACAGAATAGAATATACAGAATACAGTCATATTTCCAACAGAAAGCTGACATATTTTGGGGCAAAAAAAGAGAAGCAGAAAAAAGGAAGTGCGGAGGACAATGAAACTGAAGTAAACTCCGTTACCCCGCTGCAGGCAACTTTGGTCGTCACTGGAATGGAGATGCAGCCTGTCAGCCAGCGTGCATCGGAAAAACCACAGAAAGAAACCTTATCTTTCAACCTCATATGCAGTATGCAAAAGCCAGCGGGTGATGTATAAGGTGATCATGCAGCTATTGTTAAAACAAGAACTTCCTCTGACGTAAGAAAGGCACTGAAGGGTGAAGTGTAATCTGATTATCCAGTGGTGACCACAGCTATTAAAGCTTAAAGCGTCATGACGAATAATCAGAACCAAGTATTTCAAAGAATGCTCCTGACATATATAGAATAAAGAAAAAACCCTCAAGCACTTTTTCAGAGCAGAGTTTTGCTGTGATTTTCAGAAAAGTTGTAATTCAGGGAATGGGCAAGGACAAGTACCTGGACTGAA
Source organism: Menidia menidia (assembly GCA_907169785.1). NCBI lineage: Eukaryota > Metazoa > Chordata > Actinopteri > Atheriniformes > Atherinopsidae > Menidia > Menidia menidia. Next base: position 6,625,076 of record CAJRST010015557.1, read on the forward strand.
CTCCTGACCAAAGCCTTGTTGGTGGCTCCAGCTTTAACCTATGTATAAAACCTTGTGTTTTTTGTTGAAGATGAAAGCTAAAACTTCAATGTTGAACAGGTGACTCAGCTTCCAGCTTGGCAGGAAAATCCTCCTAGACCTTTGACCTCCTAATCGTTTAGCAGCGCTTATAGTTTGAGATCTGCTCCAGGCTATTAGAGAGATTAGTGTCACACAGATTTAGTGACAGGCCTAGCCTATATCTGTGCATCATGGTATTCTCAGCATTTATTACTTTGCACCCAACCCATGGTGAAATGTGATATATGACTGTATAGTTTCACACACATGCACAAGCCCACAGTTTGTATTTGCATTTGGTGCTGAGCTAAAAGACTGCGTGGGTATTTTTGATTAGAGACATTATATGCTTTATGATTTGAACCTGGAAAGAAATGGATGTTACACAGAAGTTTATCGAATGTGCTAGTTTTTTTTTTTTTAGCATTTTTTGTATTATTTCAGCAATTATGTAAAAATATGGTATATTCAACACTTGATGTTGGCTATCAAAAATGTGACTTTTGGAAAAAAAACCGCCCCTCTTTTTATTAGGACGGCACAAATAGGAGGATAAAACAAGCAGCCTTCTCCAACAAAAACAATCCCTAAGCTCGTAAAGCCGCTCAAGCAAGTTAACTACAGTTAGCAGGGTCCTTACCGGAAATTGATCAATTCTGCTTACAAAATTAAAAGGAACAACGAACCAAAACTGGGGGAAAAGAGATATACAATTAATGTTTTCAAAGATCGATCATTGGCGGAAGTGTTTGTAATATTCCACATGAAAATCCACAAACTCATGCAAAATGAATTAATCTAACTTAAATTCAAGGTCACCACGTTAGGATGCCTGCCCAAAATGTCTCTATGAGGCTTCACTTTCCAATAGAAATGACACAACTGATTAAGAACACTTGATCAACTAAGTTGATAAACTGATATGCAAATGTCACGACAATGTATCAACTGATCACAACCTTAAACAAATCAATAAGTAAATAAATTAACCTGGCAAAAATAAGTCAAATCATTCACTTGGTGAGTGAACTATCCTTTCCAAGTATCACATGTGCTCCGCTTTGCAGTGAAATAAAAACAAAGCCATAACAAAGCCCCTAAATTGTGGTTTAAAGTGTAGAATAGATGTGGACGTGAAGACAACAAAATTGCGATTCTATCGCAAGAAACAAGAAACTACTCAAATGGGCAGGCAGCCTGGCAGGCTTTCCGGTGCATCGATTTATTTTGAAAGAGCTTACCGGATGAATGACGTGTCGGTTCGTCTAACGTGACAGTTGCCCGTGACGCCATCTTGAAATTGTCCCGACAAGAGGAGGAGAGGAGGAGACGGACTTGGAAAATCCAGCTCGTCCTAAACTCGATAGCTGCATTAGCAATACAGACCAAGGAGCGATTTGACGGGTTTAGCTGTCATGAGATAGTGTTTTCCACTCGGCCATTCGAGAGACTTCGACCGGGAACAGTTGTTTGGTTCACTTTGAATCGGGCTATCGCACCGTTGGGATCCTGTTAATCAGTTGTTTCGCTGTTGGAGCTGTGCTTGTGGCCGGGGGAGCCCCGCCAGACTGTCGGGACGAAGCCCAAGCTCCCACACGGAATATAACGACCGAAAGCGCTTCGAATATTCCAAATTTTTTGAAAAAATTTTCGAGTTAAAGGAGTGGGAATGGACGTTGCTAATTTGTTTTGGACATTTCTCAGCTATGCGACGGAGCTCGCCGAGGAGAAGTTTCATTGAGCAGCGGAGTGCGCTTGATTTCCAGTCCGATGGATGTTAGCCCTGCCCGGCTGTCGCTGAGCTGTCCACGCCGCTGCTCTGAAAATAACAGCTTATCGGGCACAGGTGATCTGTTCATAATAATGCCGCAGACCTGGCGAGTACACGTAAGCCCTGCCTCTGGTGCCATCGATTCGCCATCAATTGCTCTCCTGTAAATCTGGAAATACCACCAGCCATCCCCTCCTCTTCGTTCTCCTCTTTTTCCTTTCTCTTTTTATTTTTTTTTTGGACTAGTTGACTCGCGTTACCTGGGATATCTCGGATTCAGACTGTCCTGTAAAATGCCTCTTTTCCAGAGACGGCGCTCCTTGGAGCAACAAGACGTTTAATTCCACCTGGTCCATGAGATATATTTTTTCTTTTTTCCCCCTTTTTTATTACTCTTTCTCGAGGGGGGGTGGGCGGGGGGGGCGGGTGTGTTTGTTTAAGTTCTCTTTCTAGGGAGAAGATCAGATTCGGATGGAAAATGGGAGACGCCACAAAGCTGGCCTTCGCCGTTTTCCTCATCTCCTGCTCTTCAGGTGGGTGTGGAGGGGGGGTTATGCCTGGCTTTATTGTGAGCTTGTGGGGGAATCCAGTGCAACGCTTATTGTTACCTCTGCAGAAGTGCATTGCACAGCTTGTTGTGTGAAAAGAATGCAGTGCAATGAAATGCAGCCCTGTGGGAAGGGGTGGGAAAAAAAAGCAAAACTCTCCTAGCCTTCTCTGCCTCATTATCTGTGCCCTTTCTATGCATCCTCCAGCCTCCTTGCGTGGTTGTGCGCGTTGAACATTTAGTCAGCTCAAGATGGGGCCTTAGGCCCTCAAGGGGCTTTTGTGAAGCTCTGAGTGATACATGCTGATACAAATTGGGTTTTAGTGAAGTTCATCCGGAGACTAGAATGGACAATATGGGCCTCTATGTAGGAGCCTGTGCAGTGTAATGGATTAGATTATAAGACAAACCTAACATTAAAAGTAGGCGGTTTAGACGCAGAGTAAACTCTTGGTGCATGGCGGTGAAATACCCATCTGTTAACTCTGTACTTAGGAGGATGAAATAACCTTAGTTTCACCAAAAGGAAATTAAGAAAAGTATGATCCATAACAAGAAAATGTCTAAACCAGGCGTAGCTTAATTAGATGGTGTCACTGTCATATTATAATGGCGGCAAAGCTATTTTCATTACCCGGGTTGGTAAACATTAATTACATATCCTCATTCCCCAAAGGTTGCTGTCTGAATATCGCTGAGGAGATTATGAGGAGAAAAAAAGGTCAGCCTAGGAGTGCTGTTTTCACTGTCTTGCGCAACATTGTTTAGGTGGATGTGGGTGGACTTAAAAGTCAATTCCTGCGTGACAGGGAGATCTGCCTCTACTGGTTTGTTCTTCACTCTCCGTAGCCAGGCAGTCGGGAAGAAATGCTGGCCGAGCGTCACTGCCTTGAGGCGGGAGTGTAGAGAGGTCACTGCCCTTTGTTTACCTGAACGCATTCTCCAGCTAAGAAATGGAGCCCGTGATGAGAGGGGTTGCCTTCGGGGGGGGCCCAGATTTCTTCCTATGACACAACATGGACTCCGACAAGCCCACATCGGCACACGTAGACCTGCATGAGCAGGCAGTGTTCCTCAGATGGGTCAACAGAGTGCGAATGCCAGTGAGTCAAGTGTGGGTTTGTGGTGCCGTTGGCTTCCTCGCATGACAGAAAGGTGCCAAATTGCCAACCGTGGATTTTAACCTTCCCAGTTGCAGCGGCGGCCGTTTGCATTATCCGTTCGCTTTGATTGGCAGGAGGCATTGCCTAACCAGAGATTGCAAAACAAAAATCCAGCCTGCGGGCAGAATTTGTCCCGCTGTTGTGTGCGGACACGAATGAACCCAAATGCAGCGCGTTCATGTTGAGTGGGGAATGTGCTTCTTTTTTATTTCCTACCCCTATTGTTTGCATGTTTTGTCTGGGAATTGTGGAGGGGGGGGGGCATTGTTTGGGCTATTAAAGAGAGCAAAAATAAGCATTCAAGTTGCAGTGGAACACTTTCAGTTGAGAATTTTTTGGTGGAAATGAAAAGGTTTCTCAAATTGGGTAATAGTCAGGTTGGCTTCAAGTGTAAGCCAGGTGCTTTTTGTATTGCAGAGGGCAGCGGATGATTATTCTACTCAGTCATTATGGTCTGAAGTGGGGAAATGAATGGCTTCCACTTGAGGTAGAATAATAATTCTCAGTGAAACCCAAGTTGAGTTGGCACTGCTCAAGACCTCTGATAAGGGTGGGGCGCTTTGCCCAGGGAGGGTTGGCGAGGTGCACTTGAGTGTGCCATTAGAAAGAGGAGGGGGGGTGGGGGGGGGGAACAAAAACAACGCAGAATAAATATTTCAGAAGCTGTAAGCTCAACTATTGATGAAGTGATACAGCACAGGAAAGATTTTGCCTGGCAAACTGACGGCGTTGTGTATTTGCTTGTTCGTTGATTCAGAAGCTGTCAGTGAATTAGTTTTCTTGCTTTTGAGATGTTGATTTTCCATGATTGAGTTATAGATCCAGATCAAGACTTTTTGGAGTTTGTAGTTATTTAAAAAAAATAATTTCCTCACCAAACGGTACAAAAATGTCCACCACTGCTTGTCGATGTTCATTTTTACTTTATTGTGACTACTTTAGCTTGACGTATGAGGATAGAGAGGGTGCAAACTAACAATTAGAATAATAATGAATGAGTGGGGAATCCAGATCACTGTGAGAATAAAGAAATGCTGTTTTTTGGTTTTTTTTTTTTTTTAAACCTTCATTGCCTTCCGCTTGCATTCAAGCCTTGGCATGCTCCATGAAGAATTGCTGGAAAACAGACAGTCTCTTTTGGCTTAACATCTTGCAAATCGCCCCAACGTTTTGGAACATTTTCAGCAAAATTTAAAGCTTTAAAAACTACCTATAGCAATAGATCGGTAAGTCCAGGGCATACATGTTAGTACTTTCCCATTCAGATTTTTTTTTTTTTAAATAAATTAAAAAGTATTTTCAGATCAGCTGTTGGTGCAGAACTAGTGATTTGCAGTTCATTTCTAAAGTTGAGCAGTTTGCTGTTAATCACTTTCCCTAAACTGTACTTCTATCTCTTTATTACTCAATATCCTTGCCAAGATTAGCTTTAAAAACAACACTTAAGCTGCTCTTTATGATATGTGTGCTGCTAGTTTGGAGGAGGCCTGCTGGAATGTTGCATTCATCAGCCACACTAAAGGAGTGTGTAAATGCTGCCGTAGCACACGATGGATCAAAGTGTCAGTGTGACAGGGCTGTAAACCGGGCCTTTTCTTTTTTCTTTTTTTTTTTTGAGTCTCTGCTCCTGCGTTTCAAACTGCTGAGCTCAAAGGTGTGTGTGTGGGGGGGGGCTTTAACTTCCCGGCAGCTGCTAACCTGACGTTGCAGCGGTGGTCAGAGTCATCGGTGCAACGGGACGACCTCTGCAAATTGGCAAATATTTACCGTGCGTCCTCATGAGCAACAGCGCGTCCGGAGGTTCACCGCTAACGCAAAGGGGCCGTTAGACACCGAGCGGGGGGGAGATTGGCTCACGTCCTGACGTTTAATTTCGCGTCAGGAAAGGTGGAGCCGTGTCAACGCTCGGACCGATTATTACAACTCTGCACACACATGGAAAGCCATATGACCCTTTGATCCTTTTCCACAATGATTCAATGCTTATGAATTGCTTAAAGGTGAAGCAACCCCCCCCCCCCCCCTCGTTTCCTGCTCCTCCTCTGGAATGACTATCACTCAAGCGATTGGCCACTAGCTGTCACATATTTGTATTAGGCTGAACAATTGATAATTTGCCTCCTGTTTGTGCGCTGCAGCAATTTCACAAAGACTATCGATCCTCTTGCACTCCGGCATAAGGTTACATCAGTATGACCGGCACTGAGCAGATAATTCTTTTTTTCCCTTTCTAGTTTCTTTTTCTCTTTTTTCCCCCCCCTTTTTCTTTCTCAAACAATCCTCGGCAGCTCAACTGATCCGGAGATTTTGTTTCAGCTCTGCTACACATCAAACTCGACTTGAAACAGTATCTGAACTCAGTCGATCACCAAGTCCTGGCTCTGTGCGTTCCGTCCCATTAAGCTGGGGGGATAATTTACATTTACCAGCTGCACTGCTTAGCCCTGCAGTCCTGCCACCAGATTGAGTCTTTCTGTCATCAAACATTCTCTGGATGCTCTTTTTAGCTTAGCATGCCGTCTGTAGGCCCCACTCGAACCCATTTTATTAGACTTTCCTTTTGAAGACCGAAAGAGATCAAAAACTCTCGCCATGATTATTACATTTCTTTTCATCTTTAAAAAAAAAACTACGGACTAAATGTTTTAATTTTTTTATTTAATTTGATTCAAAGACGGTAATGCATGGTGAACACTCAAGTCATTGCTGTTTAGTTTGTGTTGACGAGTGGCATACCCACCCCAGACACCGTTTGTTTTTAAAGGTTAAAGAAAACCTCGATGGCTTGAATGTGTCTTCTCAGTGATTCAAAATCTTTAAAGCAGTGACTAACTATCCAGTTGGGCAGGCCTTTTTAGGGCCGTTAGAATAAAAAAAAAAAAAAAAGCATTGGACTTCTCCCAGGCTTTGTAATTAGTCGTTGCGTTGAAACATTGCTTACAGCCGTTCGACGTCTTGTGGTGTTTTTCCGTGCTTTCTGCATTGGCAGTCAACCAGTTGTTGTCCCATTTTTATTTTTTGCCTTACCACCTCCTATCTATTTCTAATATGTTCTTTTGCATTATGCATTAGGTTCCAAAAGCACAGGTGTATTTGTTATGGCCAGATGTAGCCCCAGTCTCCCATTGGGCCCAACTAGGAAGGCTGCTTCCTACCAGGGCCGTGTATCATTCTGGGCTCCAACATCACGAAAACAAAGCACTCCACCAGTTCATGTTCACTGGGGTAAAATGTTGACCTAAGGCAGCATGTTGTCAGCACTGAGCTCAGGAAATTGATGCAAGAGAAAACCTATTGAGTGACTTTATACTAAAGGCACACAAAGTATTTATTTTTCTTATTGCGTGAGATAACGGCAGATAAATCTTCACACAAATCGAGGCGCAGAAAAAATGGGGCTTATCGTCTTTGGAAACTTGAGTTGGCTGTGTTCATCTTCTGTGGACGCACTAAAAGCAAAAGTGTTCTAAGATCTTCCTGTAGTGAGATTTCCAGAGCCTAAGGCTTCTCAAAGCACGCTCGCTAAATGAATGACTGCCTGCAACTTTCACTACAATTAAAAATCATCATAACAGCATAATTGCCATTCAGGGGATTTTCTTCCGTGGCGGGGATTTGTTTCGACCCGCTTCTGGTGTTGTTTCCACACGTGTTGCCCCACAGGGCAGTGCGGTGGATACTCGGCTTGGAGGTGAAATAACTACAGGAAATGATTTGGGAAGCCTGTTTGGTGTAGATTTCCAAAGCTGTCACCATGTGATGCAGGGAATATTTAATACGGAAAACGGGTCAAAGCAAGTAAAACGGATTATTTGCAAAGGCTGCAGGCCTCTGAGTCTTTTAAGAGAGGCAATGCAAGGTCAGTGAATGTACTAATAGCCAATCATATTTAATTCAGTTCTACCTCCTTAAAGGAAGCAGCAATGTATGCTAAAAGCAAAATCCCTCAAGGTGCACCTATTGTGATCATAGTTTTTAATTGAATATCCCTCCTTGTTCCCCCTGCGACCCCATTAGGGAGTAAGTGGTTACGAAAATGGATGGATGGATGGATATCCCTCCTTGTCTTTTTCTTGTGCATGTGTTTGTTCTTCTCTCATGGATCCAGTGTTTCGGCCATTGATTTAGATGGTATTAAAAAGTGTATGGGAAATGTGCAAGTGTGCGGTCATAGGAGACGGGTGTGCCGGTGAGGCCATGGGTCAGCTAGCTGACCATAAAGGTCACGTGTTCGACATAAGCTGCAGACGTTCACCATGCTGGCACGTCCAGGAGCTAAACCCTACCTGCCCAGCTCATTGAAGGTCATGTTGTTTTAAGACGTCAGCTGAAAGCCTGAAACGCTACCAGGCCTGCTCTACTTATAGAATAAAAGCAAGTGGAAGGGAAGATGGTGACTGTAGGGCTGAGTAAAGCCATTGCAGCACAACCAAACGGTTTCTTTTAAAGAACCTTTGACACATTGGAGACTATTTTATCTTCGCATAGGGCCCTTGATGTGTCGGTGCCCAAGAGATTGGTCCTTTACTGTAATTAATGCATCCTGCAGATGTTGCTTCATGTGCTTGGGAGAGTTTCAGTCTAGACTGGCTGGCTGCTCAGACAGAGAGGTCCCTGCTTTGATCCTTGATTAAAAACTGCGAGCTGTACATTCATCATGCTCTTGTTTCAGGCTCTCAAGGGTCCTCGCCGGCTTTACACTCTCTCCTTCCTCTTCCTACTCCCACTCCTCCTCCTCTTTTGTCTTTAGCCGTCCCCTGCCAAGATTCCACACTGTCACGAAGGTTGCTCCATCTTATCACCAAAACCACTAAAGAGTAAATGGTGTCTTTGGGATTGCACAGGCCAGGATGAGCGCACGATATTGTCAGCTCATCATCCCTCCATTGTTGCTGCTGCCACTTAGTTCTGCTCTCCTGAAACAACACTTTTGGCCATGAATAGAGATTGAAAGGAAGTTAGTTAAACAAAAAACAGATCCATCAGCGAAAGGTTAAATACTGGAGTAAGTACAGTGCTTTCTAACCTTAGTACACAATACCATTCAGCTTTTGTAACACATTTGGCTTCCATCTAGCATGCCAGGCAGGTGAGAAGGGGATTTGTTCAGTCTTGAAACTCCTTCCGGAAATTAAATCCAAGAGGTGCCTGAGTCATCATCACTGCTACCGATAAACAGTATAAACCTCTGCAAATACATCACAGTCAAATGCTTCGCTTGCCACACCTGTAATATAATCTTAAATAAAAATACACAAGTGTTAGCGCTTTATTTTAGCCTCTGCTCCTCGTGACTAAGATGTGTCATGAGTTTACACTAAATATAAAGCCTGGGGTCGGCGAGGTTGTCGGGTGGCAGCATAGAGGGAAAAAGCTGAATTTATTGACTCCCAATATTTATTGGTTTGCCTCGCACAAACGCGCTGCTGGTGAGCGCAAACAGTGAACATAATTGAACGAGAGACAGCGTATCTCGGAGGGCCATGTGAGATGAGTCAGAGCAGGGCAGCGTGTTAGCTGCACCGAGCAGCAGCAGCCTGGCTTCTTGTGTGGCACAAACTTCACAACGGAGGGGATCTCTGCACAATTTCGGGGTCTAGTTCAAGCTAAGCTGCGGAGGGTCAAGCTGATATCCTATTTTGATGATTTATGATACAAGCCCGCAGTGCACTGTGATGTGTCAAGTCAGTTTTACAGCAGGGTATTCTGGGTAATCTCTCCTGAACTAGCCAGGAATCGCAAAGAGCCAATCTTCTCGTGTATATAATGGCTTGTCTGCCAGTCTCTTCCTGTGTTCACTCTGCTCCTTCCTCCCCTCTTTATTCTGCACTCATTAATTGCCTGCTTTATAGAAATGAATTGAACGGCCCGTGCCGTCGGCTTGGAGATATTGCACTATAACTGCAAATTTAATATACAGTTCAACTTTAAGCCCAAGTGGCACTTAATGTACCCTACAAATGAATCCAAACAATCGGAGCAGAGAGGGGATCTAGAGAGGCAGAGAGGCGGCGCGGGGGCCTAGCTGTTCCTTCTACAGTACCCTGCACGAGATAACAAGGCGTTTTGAATTGCTCGTTGTGCAAAGAATGTACGGTATGCAGTGGGTGACTGCAGCGCATCACACACAAGGGGGGGGGGTACACTGTTACATGCTCCTTGTGTACAGTCTGCAACTAAACTCAGCGATAGACCCAGGTGCTCTCCTGACCTGTTCGGCAACTGGCTCCATCAGCACTAATTGAGGCGGAGACCGATGGGCTCGCGCATACCAGCGAGGATTAGAGGGATTGGATTAAGTTGCTGAGTGCGGTGGTTTTTAATGCCCCAACCCCCTCCTCCTCCCCGCCATGGAAAGAGTGCAGTCTTTGTGACCGGCTCACCAGAGCCAACCCAACCACCCCTGCCATGTCACGACAACATCTGATTGAGCATTAATGTAGCACTCCAGAGAGTTCCAGGCTGCCCTGCAAAATTACCGTCCACTGTAGAACAGTGTCTGCTGCCTGTGAGTGTCTCCAGGCTCCGACTAGACGTTTGCCTCGATCCGTTCAGCAGCAAGATTATCACTGCCGTTCGAGGGAGAAAAACAAATGTAATTTTGTCATTTTGCTGCGCCTTTTCTTATCAATATAAAGAAACACTTACCTGATTCGTTACATCGTTTCTAGAGCTTTTAGATGAATGTATGCTTTGGATGATCAAGCTCGCTGGTTTGAAAACACCAGACTTATTTTGTCATCCATGAAATTTGATCCTGGTGTTTACACTGAGGTGTTATTCTCGCCATGGGTTTGCGTCCCTACTGGCTGACAATCTGTTCAAGAAAAAAGTGAACAACCTCTCCAAGTTGGCCATGAACTGCACTGAAGGCGAGTATGAACTGCTCCGAGGGCTCACCTAGCTGTCACTGTCCACATTTTGACTTACGGAGTTAGGATTGATGACAGATGCCATCTTATCTTGAAGGATTTTCGTTCAGCTGCTTTGCATTCCATTGTGCTTCCACCGGCAAGGAAATTGCATTGCAAAAGAGGGTTAAAAATGTTCAGTCGTTAAGAGCGTGCAAATAATTCAGATGCAAAGAAGCAGTGCAAAAAAAAAAAGACAATTGGCCTTTAATACAGCCAAATTATCAGTCAATCTTCATCTATGTCCAGGCTCTCCATCAAGTAAACCTCCATCAAGTTCAGCTTTGCTGTAAAATATCTCATAACTCACTCCTTGCTCTTGACACACCGTTAAATTTAACGTTTGAACGTTTTACCCCGGGTTTTTACCCTCTTAAGCGGTTGACAAAGTTGATTACCACCATTCCTGTTCTTGCTCAAAAATGGCCCACTCCGCTTTTTTTTTTAAAGAAAATGCTGCCAGTCTGGTTTTGACAGAAGCTATGTCAGCTAACAGAAGTTGGCTGAATCTAACAGGGAGTTGGATTTAGTAAAAATGTTTACATCTACATTTAGTATACAATGTTTAATTTCTTTTAAAGAAATTAAACATTGTATACTAAATGTTCTTAGCGAGGGACTCCACTTATAATGTACGCCGTTTAATAACAGCGGCGGTAAGTGAACACAGGATGGCTACATTCGGCTACATGTACATAACGCTCTTTGAAGTGAATCCCTTTTTTGAGCCACGTCCCTCCCCTTCTAGCCAAGCCCAGCCGTTAAGCTGTTTCTTTCATGAATCCTGGCATCTCCAAAGGACTTCATAACTCAGAAGGCATATCGTTCTGACACTGGAAAATTAGAAGGGGAAGCAGGTTCTAGTCATATCAGTTACAGAAACAGTTATAAGTTACCACGGCAAGAACAGCGGTGTGAATATGTGTCTTTTTTACCCATCAGCCACCTCAGCAACCTCTGCAATGACATCAAGTTGCCAAAGTCAATAAAACGACCAGAGTGGTTGCGTATTTGACAAACCACCTTCACATCAAGGGTATTCTGTAAGAATAGGATTTAGGCTGATTTTGTTTGGCCCGTTGCTCAAACCAGGCCTGACAGCTTACAAAACATTTCATCCTCAACCCCACTTCACCCCAAAAGGCACGTCAATTCTTCTTATTTCTGTCTGCCCATGTTGCCGATCTGCGCCCGGTCTAAAGTGGCCTGGTCGGGTTGCGCCTGTTGTTCTACAGCGCCGCTGCACATTTAAAGTAGAACACGCTCACACACTTGACGCCTTTTTGCTGCGAACGCAACAAAATGTTAACGCTGCTATGAGTAGGAGTCCCTGTGCTGTGCTGCATGTATGGTGCAACTCACCATACATGCAGGTGGGGGAGTTACAATTGCATCACCGTCAACAACAGGAGTAGCTGGGACGGGAAGAGGGACGTTTTGACCTTTGGCCTTGGCCTAACCCGATTAGTCACTCCCATTCAAAAGTTACCACATGCTGTTTTTTTTCTTTTCTTTTCTCCCTTTTTATTCTTTTCACACACACTGTATGCATTCCCACACACCACCACCACCACAAACAGCCATACATCACTTCAAATGTGTTTAATCTCTGCCCGGACACAGATGATAAGTTGATCCTTAGAACAAATTCCATCATAACGAACAATCCCTGCCGCTGGCAGGCGCACAAGAAAAAGCCTTGATGAATGACTTGTTTACCTACTTCAGTGCGCGCAGTGCCGAGTGCAGGCCTGGCCCTCCAAAATGCCACTTCATTATGAGGCTACAGAGCAAAGCGCCAAGCCGCCTGCCTCTGTGACCAGCTTCAGATCGGAAATGAGACACTACTCCATGCATTTTTGGACAGTTAGCGGAGCAAACGCACCCGGTGGACACGTCTGTAGCCCGACACGGAGCATAATAGTGTGTTTAGCGATTTTATAGAGGGTTTAAATGTGTAAGTTCTATTTTGTCATCAATTGCACGTCTCTCTGTAGTTTGTAGAGTGAGGATCTTACGGTGTGGTGTCTTCGACCCATATGTGAGCTGTCAGAGAAAACTGGACCAAGAAGGCGTTAAGGAAAAGGTCACTGCAAATTACAAGGCTACTCTACATCGTGGTGGTGTTACAACTGGACAAGTTTATTCATAAAGTACATGAATGTGTTTTTTCATTCAGATCTCCCGGCCACAGTGCTGGTGTGACTGATAAATAGACTTAAGGCCAACAATGTTAATCCTTTTTTTTTTTTTTCCCTTAATTTCCTTAATTTTGCTTCATGTGTTTCACCAGACAGCTGAAGCTTTAGAGTAGAAAGAACAAAACCACTGGGTGTTGGCTGGCTACCTGCCAAAGTGGCTTAGCTGAAATTTCTCAAACATTTGGCAGGTGGTTGGTGGTCATTTCCCACCCAGCATGCAACTCCCTGGCCTGGCCTCAGATCAGACCAGAAACCATCTCTGCTGCATGACTCCTGCCTTGTAAACCTCTCACTTTACTAACAGAGACATGTGCCAGTACAACTGGATCTGTGGTCGTCCTGAAAAGGGAGCATCTGAGTACAGCTTTGAACATCACAGAGTTCAATATGGATATTTGGAATGATTTGGCCTGTTGAACAAAGCACTTTGTAACGGAATCACATTGCAGCTATAAAAACGTGGATGGGGTATTTAAGGCTAAACAAACAAACAAACAATACATCTCCAACCTGCTCAATCGTTTCAGTGGTAACATGTTATCCAGAAAAAGGGGGAAAAAAGTGGAATTTGTCTTCTCTTTAGCCTCAGTTAAACATGACTTGACAACATGACACCATCTGACAAACAGTGGAACAGTCATGCTCACGCAGCGTAATCCTCCCAAAGAACGTCATTGCGATTCCAAACCAAAGGTGTGGGTCACTTGGTTGCACGGGCGAGATGCGGTCGAACACATTCTGCTCGGAGGACACAAATTAAGTGATTAGGCTTCCCTCAGGGACATCCAGGTCAGCAGCAGGGTGACTGTTGGCTGGTGATCTGCTCTGTGGTGGCACATGTTGTTTCGGAGAGCAGCATGGTCCTCTGCTCCGTGTCAGGGACCGAGTTAGAGAGCTTGCAACTCCAAATGAGGTCCCCCCGAATTGCCTCCACCTAATGTGACCTCTTGGCTGCCGGACAAAAGATTGAATTTTCAATCACGGCTGCAGATAATCAGTAATCTCCTCCAGCCGCTGCGTCTCTGCCAAGTTTGCCATCTTTTCCATCTTCTTATTGCACTCTCCCTGGTGAATAACATCCCCCTGTTTTCAGCCTAGTTGCTGCATAGTTTTAAGAAGCCCCGCGCGGATGGCCCTATCTGACCGCCATGCATCCTTTGGAATATCTTACACCCCAACAGGTGCTTCTCTTATATCCTTTTCTACTTAATTGGACCAGGCGGGAGCATCAGCTCATTGCTCGGGTTGTCAAATCTTAAATGTTTGGGTGATTTTTATGAGCGTTGCAGGGGTCGAGGGGAGGACGAGCGCCAGTTTTTTCTAAAAAAAAAACCCTTGTGAATTGAGAAGTGGGTCGGGTTTTCAGATGGTTTTCAGAGGGAGGCATAGCTGAAATGTCCACAGCCAAAGTAGGTCACGGTTAAACTTAATAAATCTCCTGTATGAGTGGAAGCGAAAGATGTGGCCCTGTAAAATGCTATGAGGTCATTTCTTTTCACAAGGGGGAAGGAAATTGTCTAGGGGTGGGAATGCACTTTATAAGGCAATGCGGAGAACTGACTGATGATGCTTGTTTTTACAAGAGGCAGAGATTTATCTCGAAGGAGCAGACAAAGAGCCGCATTCTTGCGGAAGATGATCAATTAAGCGTCACAAAAAGTCTTTGGCTTATTGTTGAAGTTTCTTGGAAGTGATGCATGGACTCCATGCTAGGTTTAGATGGATGCTATTCTTCCTAAATCTCCATATTAGCTCAGCTCCCTGCATAGTCCCACAATTTGGCCATTATTATCACGTAACTAGACAAGTTGATGTAAAGTAAATGGCATACCGCTGCTTTTAGCCACTTCATTTTCCCTCCTTTGAGCATTAGCTTGCTCTGACTCCTTTGTTTTTATTCTTTTCATTCATTTAATTTGACACACCGGGGTTTTCAGAGCGCTTAACTGCTGTCTGGGTCTGTCGAGAGCTGGGGAGTGCTCAATTAATTTCTTTTATTAACAGTTTTGGCATGTTTGAGAAAGTGGGGGTGGGGGACATTTTGGCAATGTTTCGTCTGCCAGTTTCCACTAATTAACTTGCTTGAGGTACAGTATTTATTGTTTACAACAATGCAGGGAATCAAAAGTAATGGCTCTTACAAACTTGCACATTCACTTTATTATTATATATATATTTTATATATAGGCCTCTTTTGTTTGGTCGAGCAGCACATTATAGCCCTGACAGTTATTTTAGAGACAACATCCCTCACGTCACATTTACACCGTCGTTATACCAGAACCTGCCTCTGGCAACAGTTTTGGTTCTTAATTATCATGGAATGATTAGAAAAGTTCAACACTTCATAATTCTATTTTTAGAGCTTCACAATGTGGATGATTCAGTTAATAAATTGATTTGATCATTCATTTAATCTTACGGCCATCCAAGCCCGATGGGAGCTGAATGCTCGTCCTCTCACGTTTCATGCCAGCGCGCATATGAACATTTCACAAAATCACACACTGCTTTAGTTTGGGCTGAAGTCAGACCATCCTCCTCCCCTGCACAGATCTGAAGTGGATGCTGACTTGTGTGTAACCAAACACCTCCCAGGAGGCTGCCGCAGGGGCAATTGTCATCAGGTTGTGCGTCTCCGCCTGGGACAGGGGACTTCACATGGCTATTTTAATTTTGTTTTGAAGTCTGAACTGTCGCTCTGCTGCCACACTTGACACTGGAATTGCCAGCCCCACTTCAAGCCAGTGTTTTGAAGTCGGCTAGCCCAAGAGCATGTGCCCAAATTCAGAGGATAAAGTCCTTGTCGTGGCCGGCCGAGGTCAGAGTTCAGCCCGCAGTTGTTTGCTGCATGTCGCCAACTATTTTATCTCTTTTTTTTTTTTTTCGCCCTCAACTGTCTGTTATCACAAATGAAGGCAAATAAAAAAAACTCCCCTCATTTCCTGTCAGTGCTATAAAAAAAATCTGTTTTCTTACTTAACTATAACTCTTTCTTGTATGTTCTCCGTATTCACAAGGAATCAAATGAAGTTTACCTGTCAAAGTTTTGGCCCCAGCGATTGAAAAGCCACTTTCTACAAGATTTCCGGCCAAAACGCTGTTTTTTTTCTCTTGTTTTCTCCTTCCGCTCGCAGAAACACATTTGCGTGGGGAGGACGGCCTCGCGCCCTTGACATTTTCAGTTAGCTCGGATTGAATTAAGGACACCTTGCGAGCGTCAGCGCTAAGAAAATGACCTTGCGCGCATCGGCGGCACCTGTTGCCAGCCCCTGCTCGGTTTACTCTCCCTCCATTCTTTTTGTTTTCTCCCCGGTAAACCTTATTACAGTCAACAAAGTGAGCCTGTGTTACTCTGTTTGACATTTCCAAGTGCGAATATCTCTCTGTGACAAAGAGGCTTCTCTTTATTGCCTGGCCATGTGCTCGTGGGTGGAAGCTCCATTGTACGTCCTTCACAATTGCTCATGGAGGCTATGCATTCTGTGACATTATCCGCTTTGGTGAACCTAAGTGAAAGCTTCGACTTAGTCAGAAGATTGATTCCTCTGCTTTATGTCCTTCATATCCGCAGTGCTGCCAGGCAGCACTCACCCACCTCTTGCATTAGTCGCTATAGGCAGCTGGCCTGTACTGTCACCTTGTTTCAGGAAGAAGTGATAGATTTGAGCTCTTAGCGGCCGTATTTACAGCAAAGTGCTGTATTTGCAGTTCACATGGCTCTTTCAGAGACGGCGTAATACCTGAATGGCGGCGCTCTCAATAGGAACTGTCGAGGTGCTGCAGCTGGCCTTGGCTGGGGAACAAAAACGACGGGCTTGTCTTGCTTTTTAGATTCAGGAGCAGTCACACTTAGAAATGCATCAACACAAATAAGCTTGAGTTTGTCTTCTCGGGGAGTGCTTCCGGACCGATGTCAACCTGCAATTTAACAACAGTTTGACGCAAACAAAAAATTGCATGATCTTTGATTGTTTTGTTTTTTTTCATTCGTCAAACATCCTAAAACAAAGAAAAGGGGAACCAGTTTGTGTCTAGTTTAAAAACCAGAGCCAACCCCCCCATTCAACTAAAATATTAAGATTATTTTTTAGAGCCTAACATCTGACAGAGATGTGTTTCAAGGTTTATGCCTGCATTTGCAAAGTCACA
Source organism: Menidia menidia (assembly GCA_907169785.1). Lineage (NCBI taxonomy): Eukaryota > Metazoa > Chordata > Actinopteri > Atheriniformes > Atherinopsidae > Menidia > Menidia menidia. Next base: position 6,641,881 of record CAJRST010015557.1, read on the forward strand.
CATCTACTATTCTTCTCTTTTTCTACCAGTTTTTCTGCACACCGTTCTGCACAGTTGCTTTCACTGATCTGGAAACATGGGACTCCTCATACAGCTGCATTCTTTAGAAATCCCGTAAAACAGGAACTCCAAGAGCGGAGGGGGCTCTACGCGGGGGCCATCAGTGCTAACGCGTTCTCTTGCTTCTTTCTGGTTGTCCGTGTTCTGTATCCATCAGTCGTCACAAGCCCTTGCAAAACATGGGATTTTTTTTTTCTCCTTCCCCCTCAACCTTTTTCTGTTTATCATTATTTGCACCTGTTGCTGTGAAATAGTTTGGTGGGGGCTTCTCCCCCAGGACAGAGGGGTCGGATCGCTGCAGGCGGCTCTCGGATGTTGCACGGATGTGACGCAATGTTGATAGAATCCTTGTCCTTTTCTCTGTGCCGGCATTTCGTGCAAAGCTATTAAGATGGACCTATTAGGAAGGCCTAAGTTTTCAACGCCACGTCTTGGCTCACAATCCCCAAGGAGAACGCGGGTGTCCCGCCTCGGGGTTTCGTTGAAAGCCAGCTCCTGCAGCACAAGTTAAAGCTTTTTTCCTTTCATTTACTTATTACTGTCAAGAATCTCTCTCTTTTTTTCCCCCTTCTATTTATTTTGGATGTAAAGAAAGATGTTGAGGAAACAATAGGAACCACATGTCAGGTGAGGTAATCCTCCCCAGGGATGGGATTCATGCTTTTTTTTTTTATCCCCCTCAACCTTTTTTTTGTTTATCATTATTTGCACCTGTTGCTGTGACATAGTTTAGCAGGGGCTTCGTGGGAAAAGGATTTGATGAGAGAAAATCACTGTCGGGGGGGGGGGGTTGGATGCTCAGAGGCAGGGTGACCTTGCCTGCCTGTGAAGTAGCCACTCTGCGCATGCTTCCGTCCACAGCTGCTAATGTTGCTGAACAGAGACCGGGCATTAACTGGTTTTTACTAAAGCCAGCCTCTCATTTAAAAAAAAACAAAAAAAACATTACATTTTCTTAAATCAACCTCCTCCACTTGGGGGTAAGCCCTCATTTCTGGAAGCTGCAACCAGCATTTCCTCTACATCATGATTTGACCGGCGGCGGAGAGCAGATGATCGCGTAAATTTGAGCTCCATTCTTTATTTGTTTCGTACCCTCTCTGTTAAATTATGGAGGCATTAAGTGCCCCAATGACAACAAGGCAATTTGGCTAAGAAGGCTGGGCCTAGAAGGCTTGAATGATAAAAGGAAAATTGGAGAAATAAGTGGCTCTAAACGTACAAAATAACAAATCCTTTTTTTTTTGTTGTGGAAAATATTCTTCGAAAAGCTCAGAAATCTCCACTCTGTTGGATTTTCTTTCTTTTTTTTCCCCCACAGCCTGCCCCGAACCTCATTAATCACACATAAGAACCCCCAAATACAGACGGCAAAATGATTTCAGCACTCGAGACCTCGGCAGAGCCGGCTGGAAAATTATTCAAATTGATACATTTGTAGCAGTTTCACGGGAGCTGAATGCTGGGTAATGACGGCTTCAGGGAGGGGGGGTGGCATGTAATCTCAGAAGTGCTTTTGACTTTCGTGAGCAGCTTCCAAAACCCTTTGCGCATAAACGCTCAGCTGACCTCTTCTGGGGGGACCTCAACAAGACCCCCTATGGGTTATCTCTATCAGGCAGAGTTCAGCTACAATATCCACAGAGGAAAGGGGAGCATGGAACTCGGCCCACCAGCTTTTTGTTTGTTTTTGCTTGGTTTTCTACAGCAAACGGGTTCTGTCCGTCGTCAGTCTTGTCAGTGGTCTTAACTGGCTTAAGTCTGACAGATGGCGACTGACAGCCTGTCATGATGCCTTTTCCCTGGATAGAAAAGCATCTGCCTTGGTCGATTCTCTGGAAATCAAAGTCAGCTCTACTTGCTATTTTTTTTATTCTTTCATTTTTTGCTTTTTTTTTGGGGGCGGGAGGGACATTGACCGACAAAAGCTGAGTTCTCCAGCTCGCCGATAACCATCAGTCATGACTTGCTGGCTCTGATCTTTTATGTTTTAAAAGAAAAATAACCTTAATTTTTCATTAAAAAAATTAATTAATTAATTTTTGCTTTTCCCTGACTGTTGGAATGCAAATAGAAAACCACAGGTTGCTTTTGTTATGCCTCCACTTCATTTTTATACTTTGCCGATTTAAAGAAATGTCCCTTCACTCATTATTCATGAAAGGTAAAAAAGAAAATTCTATGGCCAGGACGGTCGTAAAATAACTTTTTGTCGTCTGGTTTTGGAGGCTGCACCTGATCCTGATGAGGTCCTTGAGTCGTGTTAACTTTAGGGGAAAGCATAGATGCATATGTGGGCTCATATCTACTGGAGCAATTGACAGAAATCCACATTGGTTGTGTTCAGGTGCCATCCTGGGACGTTCAGAGACGCAGGAATGTGTGTACTACAACTCCAGCTGGGAGAAGGATCGGACCAACCGCAGCGGCATCGAGCCCTGCTACGGTGAGCCGGAAAAGCGCCGGCACTGCTTTGCCACGTGGAAGAACGTCTCTGGCGCCATTGAGATCGTCAAGCAAGGGTGCTGGCTGGATGACGTCAACTGCTACGACAGGTACGCCATTAGACTCCATTAGACTGCATAACGCACAAACATGAACACAAATAAACTTGGCAAACCAGTACCTCACATCGCTTCTGGAAGGGGTCACGTTGCAGAATTGTATGATTTTTAGTGGAAGATCGTCTGTCCTCCTGCCCCACTTGTGCTCCGTTGTGGCATTTTAGGATTAGTTCTTGGTCTTGCTGCTCATTATGCTCTTAACTGGCAGCCTGATCCTTATGTTTTGGTCAGTTATGACAATTCCTTGTGAATTCCACAACAATAAAGACAACAATAAAGCATCAGCGACACATTAGCATAGATTTTATGCCTCTATAGTCCAGCTCATCAGGCAAAGGACCATATCAAGGAGGACTTTATTGCTGAAAGGAAGTGACAGTGACACCACTCTCTCTGAGACATTTAATCTAAATACATTTGATTACCCTGAGCACAGTGTTTAACATCCATCCTAGCACTCTTATATCAAAGACATTTGCACATGGCTCTATTTTAATCCTTGCGACGGAGACGATTTGAAGTTGTCCGCGCATCTCTGTTGAAAATGGATTCCTGGTGCCTGCGTCCAGGCGTCTAAAGAGAGGCCAGTAAACAGATATTAATAGAGGGTATCACGATAGTTTCTCGCCTGCGGGAACATGAACCTGGCATCCGATGCCGGTTTGAGGCAGTTTGTGTTTTCCTTTGATTCCGGAGCGATAAAGTTGCAGTCGAAAAAAGTGCAGCCCGCACAGTTCGGGTACCTCTGCTCAGACGGCGCCGCCTGGCCTCCCTGGAGAGCGGAGAGCAAGTCGAGGGCGGCTGCCACTTCCTTTGGCTTTTATCTGATGACTATGAGAGTGAAATGGAGAGTGTGTGTGTGTGTGTGCGCGTGTGATCGGGAGCGCACTCGTGTGTATTGGCTTGCGTGGGAGTTATTTTATAAATGTTTTGTTTCATGTCCTCGGCGGCTATAAGAGAATGAAGTGGGAAGAGGGGAGTGTGTGCTAGTGAGTAGGTGTGTGTCTTCATGCTTTTTGCATAACATCAGCGTGTGTGTGTTTCTGACTCCCACCTCCATGTCCTCCAACAGCAACGAGTGTGTAGAGAAAAAGGACAACCCCGACGTTTTCTTCTGCTGCTGCGAAGGCAACATGTGCAACGAGAGGTTCATGTACACCCCTGATTCTCCCCCGCAGAACGACCTGCGCCATTCAACCGCCTACAGTACGTACAAGTCCAACACAGCAGCATCCCACTGAGAGTGGCATTCAATGGTTCTATTCCAGTCTGTTTCCTTGGTCTGAATCCTTTCTTACATGTGCTGAGCTTAAGGTGCACAAAAGCAGGCCAATGGTATATTTCTTGTGTAAAATTGAGCAAATAGGTGCTTAAGCGCCAGCATGGTCTTGTGCAAAGTAAGTGATGTAGGGTACTTCTACCCTGGATGGCTGCCATCTTCTCAGCTTCCAGGTGTTCAGGTCTTTAAGATATAAAGGGCTTTCGAGGAACATATCCTGCTCTGAAACGGGCTAGATTAAATGAGGATTTGAGTTGATTCAATGAAACTTAATGGTGTGAATAAGAACAAAACTGTTTGTTTTTCTTTTTTCTTTTTTTTTTTTCAATGATAAAAAATAGTGTTTTCTTGTAAAACCTCCTAGTTTAACAGATTATTTAGTATTAATAAAAAGTTTTGGTCTTATTTGGTATTTGTTGAAGCTGCCTTAGCTTGCACCTTTTCTCTGAGCCTCTTCCCTCTTTTATTTGGTCGCTCCGGCCCAAAGGTCCCAGGTGAGAGGGTTTATTAAGGGGTTAGCTCTCAGTGACCAGGGAGCGTTTGAGCGACAGCTCATTGGGAGATTTCCCGGCTTTAATATGTTGGACTTTGAGCAGCAGCAGCAACACCAGGCGCTCTCGCAGCTGTGCCGCATTCCTTTGAAATTAAAACAATGAGCGTTCGCCACATAGTTTCTCCGCATTTAGACGCTTTGTCGTTTCGACCTTCGGCCACAGCCATGTTTCGCAGCGCTAATTGGCTTTTACCACTCAAACAAAGACAGATGTATTGATTTCTCATGGGGCTACGTCTTCGCATGAAATCTTAACATAGTAGACTCCTCATAAACCCAAAAAAAACGCTCTCCCTATCATCTCAGAGCAAAAGAGTAAAGTTGCAAAAATGGTACCTGTTTCCTCCCTTTCTCCATTTTTTAAATCAATATTTGAAGACTTTGCATTTGGGCTTTGTTCGCAACAATACGATTCTGCACCTAAGAGAGCCTCAAAGAGAGAAAAGCCACTCGAGCGCTGGAACTCACAGATGACGTGTCCCGAAACATCTGTGTGATCTAAATCGGACACGTCCAGGAAAGTTTCGGTCCCGTTTTGAAGGACGGATTGCTCCAAACGAGGCAAACTGCCACCCTCCACAGATGCCACCACCATTTTTTGCAGACTTAAATGGCTTGAAAATAGAAAACATCAGGTCACAAAAAACCTGAAGTGGGCTCCGTGGAGAGACTGAATGTCAGGGGGACGTCTTTGCCGCCGAATGAACAGTGTTAGGAGTTTTGTTTTTAGCTTGACTTTTTCACTCTAAAAAAAGAGGGAAAAAAAGCGATTTCTATGCAGCAGAGATCCGATTAAAAGCCAAACTTGACTGGCATAGAGTATTCCGCTTTCTCCAGCAGCGGCACCTCTGATGTCCTTGCACTTAACAGCCAACAGGCTCGTCTGTCTCTTTGTGTTCCTTTGAATTTGACTCCAAGAAACCTGCAGAGAGAAAGAAGAAGGGTAAAAAAAACAACTCGGAAACCCCTCGGAGAGTCCCACAGAGCAGCTGGTGCTATCCCCCCCCCCCCCCCAATTCTCTCCCTGACTGACCACCCCCCCTTTCCCCGCCCCCCTCGCCCTCTGGACGATGGCAACCACGGCACCTCGTGACGGGAGGACGGGCTGAGCCAGCGGGCGTCAGCCGCTGACCACTGCAGGGTCTCGAACAGTTCAGAACTCTGTTATTTTTGGCAGGCGGATTACGTTATGTCACGAGATGGATTTGCTAATCCTGCTGCGTGTGTGCGCGTGTGCGTGCGTTGATATGATCTCTAAGCACAGTGGCAGTAAGCCGAGTGAAGGCTCACTTCGACATGACGGCGGCTTAATGCCGGGCCAATTCTTTGGCAGAGTCCAGTTGAGTGTCTTTGCCCTCTGATGTGTCCATTTTCTTTCGTTTGTCCAACCTGCAGCCACCTCCAACCCGTTTTCCCAGAAGCCCCAGCTCTTCAGTACCCTGCTCTACTCCCTGGTTCCCATTGTGGGCCTGGCCGCCGTGGTCGTCCTCTCGTTCTGGATGTGGAGGCATCACAAACTGGCGTACCCAGCTGCGCTCGTCCCCACTCATGTAAGTCTTTCTTTTTCTCCTTTTTTTCCCACTCATTTTTCTGTTTGCGCGTGCGTGTCTTTCGGACTGTATTTGCTCCCTCGGACTGGTTCTTTGGAGGCCACCGGCAGGACAGTGGTGTCTGCTTTCCTCAAAGCTGCTGCGGATGCAGTTCGAGTTCCTCTTTCTGCCTGTTCAGCCACACTGACCACCGGAGTCCTGCCCCGTCCGTTAATTGCCAACAAAAGGGAAATGCAAAGCGCCTCGGTTTCCCGCCTGTCAAACGATTTCTCTGGCTGAATCGGACACTCGCAAGCACAAAACCAGTTTACCTTCCACCTGCCATGGAAGGGCCCTGAGAATGTTGCACCGCCTCCCTCCGGGCCACAGAGCGCTCAGCTTCACCCCTGTTCTCTCTGGGTACCAAGCTACGGCCAGCCGCGAGGGACAAGTCGCGCTGGGATATGTGCTACTCTCAGCCCTCTCTTTCAAAGCTTGAAAAGGAGGATGTACCTCCTTCTCCAGCCGCCTCTTTGAGAGAGGACCCATGTCATGACCTGCCCTGCAGCTGGTGAGACGTCGGGAGGTTTAAGAAAGCGGTTCACATTGTGTCAGACAGGCATTTGAATCACTCATAAGAGTTATGTGAGTAGACCTAAACATTTTGCGTTGCTCCAGTTAAAATAAAGTTGTCGGTTTTTTCTTTTTTTTTCCTACATCAGATGGTGGACCCGTTCACCTCCCCTCATAACAGACTCACAAGGCCTCTTTTACCTTCCCTGTTATTCTCACCTGCATGTTTTTTTTCTCTTTGCTTTTTTCATCGCCGCCTTTATGTAAAAACCTGATATCTGAAACGTCTGATCGTGCTCGTGTCTTCACTTGATTCGTGCCACCTTTTTTAAACTTTCAATACTCAAACGCCCCAGTATTCCAGGACGGAATAGGAAGCCATTTGCCCAGATTTCTTATTCATTGAGTTCCTGTGATTTAGAGGCTTTATTTATTTTTTATTTATTCTTTTCTCGTCGGACTGCAGCACAGCTATATTCTGGGCTTCTTGGCAGCAGAGGAAAAAGAAAAGCCATGCAAAGCTTTAGTACCGTATGGAAGAGGAGTCAGGGGCCTCTGCATTATTGATGAGGCTTTATATAGGCAAACAAAACTAAACACAGAGAAGCTCGCAGCTCTACCTCCGAGGATGGCAGCGGTGGGTTGGAGAGCCGGGGAGCTGTGGGGGAGGGAGCGAAAGAGCCGTGCAGTTCTCTCAACTTACTTATTGTATTTGCACAGCGCTGAAGCTCAGCGGGGTGAGATAAAAAAGACAGTTACACAATGCAATGTGGAAACAAAGCTAATGTGCGTTGGAAAAACAACACCGCTAAGAGGCTTACAGGAGCGCCTTACCTGGAAAGGGATAAATGGGTGAAAACAACAACAAAAAAACCAAGCAACATAAAACAAGATTATGTCCAAATAGGGAGCGGGTCGGGTGTCCGAGGACGGAATAAGACAAGCACTTAAGGATTCACGAGGTCAGAGGGGAATAAAATGAAATGGCCATCGTGGAGCAAAGGAATTCATGCTAAGTGTGTGTGTCTGTGCGTGTGTTCACGTGCATATCTGCATTAACGCGGGAATGAAGAGGTGTAGAGAGGAGCAGGAGGGGCTTTAAAAAAAAGAAAAAAAAAAGGTCACTCACCCGGTAATGTTTTTAAATGTCAGCTCATAGTCAATATTGGGAGGAGGCGAGGTGGTAAACTCCTCCCGTCCGCCTGTGCACAGGTATTAAAACAAACGTCTCCAGAGTTGGATTTGCTATTTATCACGCCTGGGTTTTCTTTTGGGGGGTGGAGGTTTTTGCTTTTTATCTGCATATTAAAGGTAAAGAGAACAATCAAGGACATCATTTGTGGGGAGATTTGTCTCAACTTTGATGTAAAGTCACGGAAAAAAGACCAAACACCACCTCTTTCCAGATCAGGGCGGGTGCCTTCCTCCAACTCCACACCTGTTTTATTTTTTGAAGGAGATCTTTAGACATTAGGCGTCGTGTTCTGGTATCGCCTTCCAGCGGCACTGCGATATGTCAAAAGCAAGTGGAAGCCTCATCTATGCTTCGTCATGCCTCTCCCTGCACTGTACTCAATCATGTATTTTTAATGTGACAGCAGCCGAGTGGCCACACCTCTCCAATCCAAAGCATTCTGCGTGCGCTTTGCTGATGAATTCTGGGTATCACAAACCCACTTTGACCTCGGTTTTGGTCTCTAGCCTTTCCAGTTTGCCCTCCTTTTCTTTTTGTTTCTTCTGTCCTTTGCATGTCTTACTTGGGTTTGTTAGTGTAAACCTCATTTTTGAGGTTTTTTTTCACAATCTTTTATCTCTGGGAGGTTATTTTGATCCCTATTATTAGTATTCTTGTCACCTCGTCGACCCGATTTTTTCCGTTTTTTGGTTGTTGTTTTTTTTAGAATTGTGGGTGCTCACCTTGTAGCCTTTGTACGCTTCTTTTTGTGCGGGGTTGTGTTGGCCCTTTCTTTGTGGTCCAATTGTTCATTTTTCATCTCTCTTTATATCTCTCCTTAACCAGTCTTTAGTTGGTTGTTTTGTTCAGTTGTGGTACATTTTCAGTGCTTTTCAGTTCTGTATTACCCTTTGGATTTTTCACATTTCACTCAACTTTAAAGGAATGTTAATGTCTCTTTGTCCATCTTTTTGTGTTTTTTCCTATCATTTCATGTACCCCGGGAACATCATATTTTGGTCATTTGAAAGTCACTGTGTTAGTTTGCATTTGATTCTTGTCATTTTGTCTTTTCTTCATGCTCACTTTGCATCTCCATGTCATTGGAGCCATCAGGTGTCTCTTTATTTACATCTTTATGTGCCTGAGATGAGAACAGGGACCCTCACTAACCCTCCAGCAACAATAAAGCACACATTTCAAGCCTTTCTGAATATTTCAGCCTTGTTTACCTCTTTCCGTGCCACACCAGGCCACTGCTATTTTTGTCAAGGAAATAAAACGTGCAGCCTTCACGCAGCTAAAGTAATTGCTCCAACTTAATGATCATGATTGGATCCATTAACACGCCTCTGCTGTCTAATTTTACAATGCAAGGCTCCGGCAACATCGAAATTAAGAAAACTCGCTGAGGGAAATAAGCTCTTAAGCACATGGAGGTTGTCAAATTGACATCAGACCAGGTTACAGGTGGACCTAAAAAAAAAATCATTTTTAAAATGGCTGATTTATAACATCAGAAAAGGCACGTTCACATCTCTTCCACAGTCATTGAATTTCCCAACTCAGAAACTCAGCCTTTGTGATAGTAGTCCATCAGGGGCTGCATTTTTGCCACCGGGCCACCATTATTCGCACCTCGGCGACAAGTGGTTGCAAACTGGAATTGATTGTGAGCGAGTACACAAACCCACAGCTTTCACACGGACAGGCCAAAGAATCAGAAAAGGCCCTGCCTTTAAAAAAAAAAAACATTTTTAACCAAACCCCATTTTCATAGCTTTGTCAACAACTGATGCAATCTTGAATTTAATTGAGTAGAGAAAAATAAAAAACATACATATTGTTTATGTCGAATAAACCATATATTGAAATGAATTTATATTTCTTTGAAAAATTTAAGTGGCATAATACAAATTAAGTAAGTGCAGAAGGAAATTTGTGTCTTTGTCCAAGGAGTGGATTCTCTGCTGTCCATTTTCTTCCCTTTTTTTGTTTTCCACACATTCTTCTGCTTGTTCAGTTGCTCAAGCAGCCTGATGTCATTATTCCAGATCCTAAAATGTATCACCTTGCTTCCGTTTACCCCCTTATCTGAACACTGTGGGATAGGAAGCACCCCGTGACCCCCCCTTTCACAAGTTTCCCTAACCAACTCTCTGGAACCCCCCCCTCTCCCCCCCTGGTTCTGGAGTCGCGAGCAGGATCCAGAGGTTATTCAGAATCCTGCGTCGTCTGCCAACTGACAGCAAAGTAGCAATAACATCTCTGTTTGCTTCTTATGTTCTTTTTCACCAAGCACGCCTTTCACATTATGGTGGAGGTAAGAGCAGTTTAACTGAAGTTGAAATTACCAGTCCCCTCC
>CAJRST010015557.1:6652377-6705103 GCA_907169785.1 Menidia menidia
GCCCACGCGGCCCCGAATGCAGCCTCCCTTTTCTCGATATGAATGTCCACCTGTGATGTTTTACGTAACAGACTGACTGTGATGTGACCCAGATTTGAGAGCCGTGTCTGCGAGACCTATGGTTTGCCTATGTGGAGAGACAGCCGCGGTGTCTAAAACTGAAACCGCGGCTTCCTTTTTCCATCTCGTATGCAGACTGAGGGGGAGTGCAGATACATTTTGCATAAGTGGGAGCATTACCACTTATGTGGAATGTTTTTCCAAGTCATGGAGTATGAATTGCTAAAGTACAAGAGGAACAAAACCCTTTTGCAAATGGGCTTTGACTCAAAATGGATCAAACTGGAGTGTGAGCGTGACAGTGGAATGGGGGCTTGCTGAAATAGAACCTTTTGTGAAAGTTTGAACTGTGGCCTATTGTCACTTCAGGTTTACTCCTTTTGAAGGTCATGTCGGCAAATGTAGTTTTCGAGATCGCCTGAAGATTTCAGAGCCGCGCCGGCAACAGGACGCGACCTTAAAGATGTCAGAGCGACTGCTCCCTTTGTGCCTGCAAAATTGAACCTGACATTTTTGATATATTGCCGTGTGCTGGTTTGGTGCTCAAAAAAGATGATAATGAGGAAAACTCAACCCCCCCTCCCCCCAAGCCGAGGCGGTTTGGATGTGATGGACGAAGGCGTAACCTGATGAGGTCACGGGAGATGGCCAAGAAGTGGAGAGCAGCAGTGTGAAGCAGCAGATTGGGTTTTCCTGTTTCCTGTGGTCTGCTGACTCGGTGTAATGCGCCCTCCTCCCATTGAAGGCCATGGCGCCCTGTGATCGGACAACGGATCCGATGGCTCCTGCGGGAGGCCCGCCGCGGCCTGGCTAAGGGCGGGCCCAGAGCCCTAAAAGACAGGCAAGGGCTACGAGAAGGAGAGCAGCCCCTTGCCTCCATCAGATCGTCGGGTTTACTCGTGGACTCGTCCGACTGAACTGTAACCCCTTACGTTCCAAATGTTGGTGGACGTCAGGTGTCTGTCGTCGTATTGTACTGCGACCAATGCGAGTATTTTTAGCCCCGCGGGGATAGGATTCGGATCTCGCATTTCATTCGCCGCACTTGATGAAAAGCGCCTCCTTCTCTGTGATATTTGTGCTGATTATCATGATCGCTCGGCTAATATTTGCCCTAGTCTCTCTTTTTGAAAACTTCAGTTTCTTGTTTTTAGGCAACACGACAGGTCTCCTCGGAGACACTGAGATTCTTCAGATCGGTATCAGACAGGAATGTGTGCAGCGAGCGAATCTGAGGTTAAACCCTAATTGATGCTGCAGAAAGCTGGACCCAAGCGTCAAGTTTTCACTGACAGGTGTCAAATTCACAGACAGCGGGTTAACCCTAAGGCTAACCCCGGCCGCGCTCCCCCATCGGCTTTCTTGTCGTATTTAGTTACTCGTGATCATGCACCCCACATGTGCTACATCTCTGACATAACTGTGTTCTTCTTCTATGGTTTTGTCACATGTTGCATCAGTAATCGGAGGAAATTTCATCTGGTTTTGGCCCAAAAAAGGAAAAAAAAAGAATCCCAACCATAAAACTATAGACTCTTTCTGTTGACAGATTCCAAAGTTTGCCAGCTTGAGCCCATTTTTTGCCCTCTCTGAAATCGGACCTGGGCACCCCGGTGGGTCATTTTTCCCCGTGGCTTGGCTGGCGTTGGGTGCGAAAGTGGTGCGCAGACAGCGGGTCTGCCTCACAGCTCTCTGTTAGTCTAAGTAAACATGAGCCGAGTTCCCACTCAAATCCTCCGTTCCCTCCCCTGCACTCGCCCCGACAGCCTGCTCTGTATACCCCCCCCCAAAAGGGGGGAAGCAAATAACTCCAGCTTCTCCTTTCATGTTTTATTCTTTCAAGGCTTTTAGTTAAATAGGCCGACGCGTAGAGCGACATGAAAATGTCATCTCTGCCTTCAGAAAAGCGTACAAATTAAGAGTCAGAGATTAACATTGCACCACTTTATTTAAAGGCCAAAGTTCACGATCAGCTGTAAAGCTTCCGCTTGATAAAAACCTAACTCGTAAATGCTCTTAAATGATATACAGTTTACTCCTGTAGCCACAGTAATCCTGTCAGGACAGGTGTTTTAAAAAAAAAAAGAAAGAACTCCAGGCTGATTCTTTCCGTTTTACTGCTCTTTCACTTAAATGCTTTTTGGCGTCAGCCGCAAGCGGGAACTCTTGGACGCTGCTGGTATTTGCCTTTAAGAGAGGCCGGGTGCCAAAACCTTGCCAATAAATGAACTCAAGGTAATGCGCGAGTGCTGAAGCCTTCCTTTTAGGCTCCTAGGTGCGAGTTGTTTTCATCTTATTAAACCCCCTCTCTCCTTGGCACGTCTCTGCAGCCGAGCTTGTAACTGAAACTGGGGGCTTTTTTATGGGAGGTTAGAAAAACAGACTCCGGATTGACAAGCGTGCACTTTTGATATATCATCGCTGTCTGAGAGGATCCTGCAGGCCCCTGGGGTGTCGAAGTTGTGCTCCAGCTTATCAAGCGCCTTCAGTTCAAGTGAAAACACGAACGCCTTTACAGGGAGGGAGCTCCTTCTTCTGCCCGCCGACAGCCGCCGCACAGTGGCAGGGAGGCAAAGGCGAGATTTTCTTTTCTTTCTTTTTTTTTTACAGCAGGGTATCTGGTTTCATCAAAGGCCATCAGTCATGTGCTCGTCTTTCTCCTCTGCATTTTTATTCTTTGGAAATGTGACTCCCACTCCGCATGCTTTTTTTTTTAACCCCCTCCCGACCCCCCACCCGTCTCTGGTCGCCGTGCCTCGTCCATGTATCCCTGCTCCGTCCTTCTCTGAAGTCACATGTGAAAGTGATCAGCCTAATCCCCATCGCCAGCTGTGTTTAACCCACTTTAGATTTGGAGCGCTCGGATTCCTCGCCTTGGCCTTTGTTTGCCTGGTATTACGTGGTGCTGCGTGACCACGGCCGCACGTTTGGAAGTTTGACCCCGCCGGGGTCAGGTGCCAGGGGGCTTTTGTGTGTTTTTTTTATTTAATATTGAATTTTTCAACTGGCTTGCGGATATCGGGCTGTGCGTCGTACACCATCTTGTCTTCTGACTCAGATCGTAATCGGCTTGTTGAGGCTGCAGCTTGGTGATGGCCACTGTCAGGAAAGGCCGAGTGAAACGCCCAATTAGAATTCCGAGTGCCCGATGAGCAGGACAGGGACGTGAGGGCAATGGAAAGTGTTTTCCCCAGCTGTTTTTTTTTTTTTAAATGTCATTAAGAAGCTGTAGTTAATTGGAACAGCGGTGGCAAAGCTGAGGTCTAGGCTGAGCTCGGTCCCGATTCTTACCCTCCCCCAAATGCCTCTGTGCCCAGTCAAGCTGGCAAGCCGGCCGTTCATCGCCATTTTGAAGGCGCTCGGTACGTCTGCGGAAATCCATAGCATCGATCTCGAAGCTTTTCCTCTAGCTCATTGGATTCCAACTGGCAACCGTCCGGCAACACCCCTGCTGCTGCTGCTGCTGCCCCGAAGGGTTTCCGTTTAATTGAAAAAGCATGGATCCAAAGACCCACCGGGTCTGATGCGTCTCCACTGCCAAATAAACAAAAACAAAACTTCACCCTGATGAAAACAACAAACCCGGAGCGCCTCTTAAACTGAACTGAAGGCACAAACCGCAATATGACACAAAGCAGCAACGCACCCACAGTTGTGAAAATAAAAGAGGAAAAAAAAAGGCTTAAAACAAAGTAAAGCCGGCGTATAAATAAGAGCCTCAAGATGTGAACCTGTGCTTTTCTGATGCTCTTCAAACATGCAGAGGAAGAAAATAACGCCTATTTTTTCTGTTTCTTTGTTCAGGATCCCGGACTCTCACCCCCATCCCCCGTGATGGGCCACAAACCCCTACAGCTGATCGAGATGAAAGCCAGGGGGCGCTTCGGCTGCGTGTGGAAGGCCCAGCTACTGAACGATCACGTGGCAGTGAAGATCTTCCCCATTCAGGTTGCCCTCTCGAATCCGCGCCCCCCCTAATGCTAGCTCTGTCTGAGAACCGAGCGCTTCCCCTTACCAGGTGTCTCTGTGCAGGACAAGCTGTCTTGGCAGAACGAGTACGAGATCTACAGCGTGAGCGGCATGAAGCACGACAACATCCTCCACTTCATCGGCGTGGAGAAGAGGAACAACAACCTGGACCTGGAGCTGTGGCTCATCACCGCCTATCACGACAAGGTGCGTCCAGACCTCCAAATGAATTATTTTAGTCGACGTTTAATTATTCGGCTCAGTTTAAAGAACCTATCCATGCTTTTTACGGGCCTTTTTATCTCGTATTTTCCTTTTTTTCCTGGAGTATGGCGTATGCAGAGGAGCGACCCGTCCCCGTTGTGGCATTTGAGGCTTTAAGTGCCTCTGTGTTTTGAGGGTCATTACCGACCAAGTGGAGAGCCATTCTTGAACGCTTGGCTTGCCTGAATGCCCCCCCCCCCCCCCCTTCCAGTTGAGAATCTAGGTGCTTAAGAAGCCCGTCTGGTGGAAAGAAAGGTTGCAAAAAGTTGAAGGTTGCGGGGCGTAGCAGCAATCCAGCTCTTGAAAAAGCCACTCAACCCTGGAGGGGCTACAAGTGCAGGTCTGATTTGTAAAGGCTCTCCAGGAAAAATAACGCTGAATAAATAACTCTCTGGAGCGGACAATCAACCAGGAATACATAAAAAACTAGGGTGGGGGGGGTAAGGGGATCTTTGAGCTTCAATTTTCCCCTTCATCTGACAGATGTTAGACGTTTTTACAGCCACGGCTCCGATTTCTGTGGCTGTGATTGCAGAGTTCAGTGTCTCCTCCTGTGCTGATTTATGTCCCCCCCCCAAGCTTTGATGCATCTAAGCAGCTTTATGCGTTAAGGCTCGAAGCCGCTGCGTGTAGAGACTTGCTTTAAAGGCAAAACTCCCCTTGTTTTGTTTTTTGTGTTTTTTTTTTTTTTTTTTAAATCTCATATCTGTGCGGCGTGCGAATATTAAAAGCTGGCTTTCAAAGGCCTATTGACTGATTGGTAACTCGAAAGAGGGGAAAGAACACAGACTGCGTGCGGGTTCATGAACACACTGGAAGGTGTTTATCCTGAAGCAGAACAATAGGATTTGCCTTCATGTGCTGGAGCTGCCTGACCCCTGGTGGCCAGCCCCTCAAACTGCTTCCATCTCAGTCTGGAGAAGTGACCTTGTGCTGTGGTCACATAAATGATATATGAGCAAACACTGGAAGTAAGATTTGATAGAGATTATTTGCCTTTGCCTGCATTATAGGTTGAATTGAAAAGAGCAATGGCTTCAGTAGCCTCGCCGTCTACCACCGTGTGCCTGAAGATTAATCGTCAAATTAAACTTCTCCAAAAAAAAGAAAAGTGAATGAAATTAACTGGGATCAAACAGGCAGCAACACAAGCACATTGAATATTCCGGTTCATCATCATTCCGCTATTCCCAGTAAACTCTGCAAAACAAATCAAATGAAATATGTAGTTTAAAAAAGCTTGAGGTGAAAAACTTTTTCACCATGAAGTGTGGCCTAAGTTGACTTACCCATTACTGTGGCCATAGAAAGGTGGGAGTTGCTCTAAACCCCTCCCTCTCTGTAAAAACATTTCACATTTGTCGGTCTGTTTTTCTATTTAGATATTTAACAGTGTTTCATCTATGGTGGTTCAGTAAGAAAACTCCCTCTCTTCTTCACCAGGGCTCTCTGACAGACTACCTGAAGGCCAACGTGCTGTCCTGGAACGAGCTGTGCCACATCGCTCAGTCGGCGGCCCGCGGCCTGGCCTACCTGCACGAGGACATCCCAGGACACAAGGACGGCCACAAACCCTCTGTCGCCCACAGGTGCCTGATTTATAGAGCCATGACTGTCGAGCCTTCTGATACACAGGCGTCACCTTCCCTCCGATCTCTTCCGCTCAAACTGTGTTACTGGTCCCTGTCTTATCTTAGGGACATTAAGAGCAAGAACGTGCTTCTTAAGAACAACCTGACGGCCTGCATAGCTGACTTTGGCCTCGCTCTGAAGTTTGAGGCTGGGAAATCAGCTGGGGACACTCATGGCCAGGTATGCTCGGTCCCGCAGTTTTTTTTTTTTTCTCTTTCCTCTTCATCCTCTGATGGATTTGAGGCTCACGTGTCGCTCCTTTTTGAAACCGCGAAGGTTGGGACGCGGCGCTACATGGCCCCGGAAGTGCTGGAGGGCGCCATCAACTTCCAGCGCGACTCCTTCCTGCGCATCGACATGTACGCCTTCGGCCTGGTCCTCTGGGAGCTGGCCTCACGGTGCACAGCGGCCGACGGTAAGCTCTCCGGCAGGAGCACCCCCCTCCTTGCTGGTCTGGCGCTCGTCTCCCAACATGTGGCTAAATGTTGAATGTGTGCGCGTGATCACAGGCCCCGTAGACGAATACATGCTCCCGTTCGAGGAGGAGGTGGGTCAGCACCCGTCTCTGGAGGACATGCAGGAGGTGGTGGTGCACAAGAAGCTGCGGCCGTGCCTCCGAGACTGCTGGCAGAAACACGCGGTGAGCTCTATAAACACTATAACCGTGTTTGGTACCCCAAAAGATGTCAAGCAAATTCTGAAAATTGCGTGAAAACAAACCCATCAGAAAAATGTATAATATATACACGTGGAGAGGAGCCAGTTGGGGTGGCTCGGGCATCTGATAAGGATTCCTCCTGGTCGCCTCCCTGGTGAGGTGTTCCGGGCATGTCCCACCGGGAGGAGGCCCAGAGGAAGACCCAGGACACGCTGGTAGGACTATGTGTCTCGGCTGGCCTGGGAACGCCTCGGGATACCCCCGGAGGAGCAGGCTGAAGTGGCCGGGGAGAGGGAAGTCTGGGTTTCCCTGCTTTGGCTGCTGCCCCCCGCGACCCGACTCAGCGGTGGAAAATGGATGGATACAAATTCAAGTTGATACCAACAAGACACGCCTCAGAAGCTGAATTGCTGTCTTTTCAAATGACTATTCCATGACGCATCGTTTGTGCGTAATGTTTCCTGTTTTTGTGGAGAGACCTAACATCTTTACATTTTTGTATTATGAATATTGTTTAGAGCTTATTTAGTCATCTCTGACGAAGTGTGGCTAAAATGGTGACTCACCCTTTACTGGTGGGTGCTTCTTTTATACCCGATATCTGCACCCTTACCAATCAGCTTAACGAGGATAAAATACATTAAAAAGCTACAGATTTAAGTCTTAGAAATATTTCCAAACATTTGGGAAGTGAGTTTTTTGGTTTAAAAAAAACAAACAAATTAGATCTCTGACTTGTGTGCCTTTGTCTCTCAGGGTCTGGCCATGCTCTGCGAGACCATCGAGGACTGCTGGGACCACGAGGCCGAGGCCCGCCTGTCCGCCGGCTGCGTGGAGGAGCGCATCGGCCAAATGCAGCGCCAGGCCCCCATCATCGGCCCTGAGGAGATAGTCACCGTAGTCACCATGGTGACAAACGTGGACCTCCCTCCCAAGGAGTCCAGCTTATGATCAGCCAATCAACCGACGCCTGGATGAGCTTACGGAAATCAACGGGAGGAGATAATTGGCCAACCCTGGTTGGTTGGCTTGGTGTGTTTTTTTTTTTTTCCGTTTTAAGTTTATCTTTTTCTCTACCTTTTTTTTTTTTTTCCTCCCTCCGTTCTGGGTTCCTTAAAGTGCGGGCCGCTACGCGCGTTCAGGAAGCACCCTGCGCCCCTCTTACCGCAACAGTCGACATCCACCTCTTTTTCTTTTCTTTTTTTCTTTTTTTGTGTTGGATAACGTGTGCCTGAGGATACGAACGTTTCCCCCCCCACCCACCCAAACCCCCACCCACCCGTCGGGACTCTCACCCCGAGCAGACGGCTCAGGATACGACGTCGCTGACACGCAGGGACTACAACGACGCTCAACAAACACTTTAATCATGTATCGTTTTTTTAATACACAAACGCGCTCGCACGCACACACACACACACACACAGACAGGAGGGCGACCTGCTCCACTCGGATTTCTTACGTGTGGGAGAAGATCCTGCAGAGAAACACTCATTTTAACGTTTAAAAAACAAAACGAAGAAAAAAGAGAAAAGGAGAAAGAGAAAAAAAAAAAGACGAGCGCCCGGCTCTTGATAAATTTGCTGTTTTTCTCGTGTGCGTTCTTTTTGAAGAGACGACTATCGTTCTGCCAATAAGCAACGGCTTCTGAATGTTAATAGTGTAATGCTGCTGTACATAGTGTATCATCGGACCCAGACAACTTGGTAATCAAGCTTATTCTAAAGGGGGTGGCGAAGGGGAAGGGGGGTGGGGGGGGGTCCATTTTCAAGCATTACAAAAAAAAAGAATAAAAACAGAAAAAAAACCCATAAACCTCCTTCAACCAGGTATACCTCAGTTCAGATGGACACAGTTTAAGTCAGTCCCCCTCCCTTCTCACAGCCACGGCGCTCATGGGTAACGGAGTCCGCCGCTCTTCCACACATGTGGCCACACCCTCATTGTTCCCCCATCCCCCACTCCAAACCATGTATCTTTTACCCCCGCATGATTCGAACCGCAACCTGGTTTTGTTTGACAATACGAAACACACACACACACACCCCCGCACCACCCCCACTATCGATGAGGTCGTCACTTTTTCTTTTTTTTCTTCCTTCTTTTTGACCTTATTTTGGGTTTGCTGTGTCAGCCGCCTACAAGCTTCACCTTGAACATGAGAACTGGACACGTCGGGGGGCCAAGAAGAGTTTTGTTTTGTTTTGTTTTTTAAAGTTTGCCTCCCATCCTATGTATTTTATGAGCCAGCTTGCTTTTGATTTAATTACGCACTTCTTTTTTTATTTTTATTCCTCATACTATCAGGAGTTTTCCGCTCTGTTTTTTGATACACCTCAGGAATCTGTGCTACCCACCGCCCCCCCGCCTCCTTCTCCATCCTCCCTCGCTGCCGTGCTCGTCGTTGATCTTAACCGTTGGGGTCCGAAAACTATCTATGCTTTTCTTTTTTTTTTGTGTGTGTCTGTGTGAACTGGGGCAGAAACTACGTAGGACTTCTTAAGGACCTTCAGTTGGCCTCGAGAAGTGGCTGGACAGCCCGCGCGAGGCGGGGGGAGTCTCTCCATCACGTTCATCCCGGTGCCATTTCTACTCATCCACAGTAGTTACTCTTGTAGATGTCAGGCAAAACGGATGTATCTGTCACTCCTGTTACCTCTTTTTATTTCCCTCTGAGCTGGCGTTGAACACCGGTGCCGGCGGACCTCGCAGTCTCTCCTCAAGCTTTGGGACGGCGTTCGTGGTCACGGTTTAAAGTCAAAGGTGAAAGTCAAGGGAAGGGGGAGGGGCATTTGGCATTTTGAGAAAACGCTGCTGCTTCGTAAGTGATTGTGGAAGATGAGAAAGAGAGAAAAAGAAGCGGCTGAGTTGCAGAGAAAATCCAACTGGCTTTTTGTTTTGTAATCAAAATAAGCCGAAAGACATTTCCCATTGAACCGCCCGGCGGGGGGGGGGGGGGGGTATCCTCAGAGCGAGTCTGAGACATCTTTTCTGCAACAACACAGCAAACCTGAAGGAAGTCTAAGCCATCGTCTTCTTTCCACACCGTAGCACCAGAACAATATTCGCATTGTTTGCTTCCTTTTGCTGCTGCCGCCGTTTCTTCTTCTTCTTCTTTCTTCTTTTTTCTTTTTGAACCAACGGCCATCCTCCAAGGTCCTCGTCAGGCTCCACCAGTCAGGGACGGATAAGTACTGCAGACCCCAGCGCCCCCCTCAATAAGCACTACCTCACTCGCAGGGATTTCTTTGGGGTAGAGTGTGGCAAACAACCCAAACCGGGGGCCACCCCCCCCCCCCCCTCAAACGGTGGAGCGTTTTCTCAAAATGTTGATGGAGAGCCTTCGACCATTCAGGTGTCTCACCAACTAGATTTAAAAGAAGGTTTTTGGAGAAGTTCCCCCCCCTTACTTTTTATTCTTTTTTTCCCACCATAACAGAACCGCAGAGGTTTTTTTCCGCGGAGGAAACGACCAGTGTTACCCCCGCCCCCCCCACCTTTTGACCCGAGGTTTGCACTTGAGCAGTATTTCAGCAGCTGAACGGATCGTTGGTGGGTTAGTTGCCAAAGTGGCGGCGGCCACTGAAGAATCGGTGGAGAGATCCAGCTTTGAGTTTAAACCGTGTTCAGGAAACCAACCCCAGGCGACAAACACCATTCAGGGATTCAGTACTATGCTTTTCTAAGTTATAGCGAGTTATATGCAACCAGTGCCGCAAACTACCCTACACCTCTGTAGGATCAGCTGCAGGAGTGACTTTCAAAACACACACACACACACACACACACATACAAATACCTTGTAGCATTTTAATTTTTTCTCTTTCTTTTTTTTAAACCGTGACCTTGCATATTGATATGTCGTATTTATTTTTTAATTTACTGGCCTGAGGTTGTTTTGTTTTGTTTTTTTTCTTGGGGAGGGGGGGGGGGGGGGGGGGGAGTCAGAGCTCAGGTGTGACTCGGAATGAAGTGGGGACGAGTCGACACGCTCACCGGTTGTTGTTTGTTTGTTCTTGGGTGGGGGGTGGGATTTGCGGGGTGGGTTCTAATTCAGGAAACACTTTCGTTGATTTGACAAAGTAAAAAGACATGAACTGTAACGTGCTTCTTTCTATTCACTCTTATGGACAAACAGACCGAGAATGAATGTTCTACAGACTCCCGGATTCCATATATAGTGTGTGTACTTTGATGGATTTGAGCCCGGCCCCGTGTAACTTTTAGAGGGCTGTGCGTTTGGGCTGGTGTCGTGTGACTGTGCCCTGTCCTGTGGGAAAACGCTAAAAGCAGCACGTGGGCCCCCCCGTTCACCAACCAGCCGGCCTTTTCACCACCTTTTTCTCCTCGGGTCTCCAGGATGCATCTTGATTTTCCCTGAACAATTCCAATCATTCATCTAATCCCCTTCCAACACTTTCAAGTGATTACGGACAATCTGTTCTGGCCACCCCCCCCCCCCCACACCCAACACACACATACACACACACATCAGGCCCTGGTGAATCCCCTCTCGTTAAGGTGTGTGAATGGAGTCTCCCAGTGTGCCCGCTTTTGCGATTTTTCTGCCACGACTTGTACCAGCCCAGCATCTCTCATGGCTGTGCATATAAACTACCAGTGAATCATTTGTGTCTTGTTGCCCCACCCCCCCCTTACTATTTTAAGCAGTCTAGGATCTGTACAGACATAAAATACCTGTATCGACTATATACTCTTGAGCTGAACCTTTATAAGTGCGTGTTGAACTTCAGTGTTTCCTCTACATTCACCTTGCGTTTGGGCTCAGCGGGGTGTGGCCTCGCTGCGTCAAAGACCCCCCCCCCCCCCCCCCGTCACAATGCGATAACTAATTCAAACTTGAGCTCCTCATAAGCTATAAGCTGGAGGCTCGCTGGTCAACGGTCCAGAGAAGCACTTAGAATTCGAGAAATGCCGACCTGAGGAGTTCCTCAAGGAGCCTTGTCGGATCCCCTGACAGGGATGCAATATGCACCCATCCCCTCCCTCCATCCTATCCGACAGTTCAATCACCCGCTACAGGTATTTCATTCCAGCATCACGGTTTTCCTTCTTCTTTCCCCCCCTTCTCTTTCTCTTTGGTAAGAATTTTAGAGGAAACATTGAACTGCAGTGACTTCGCTGTTGAGACTGAAAAAGTCTGCCTGCCAGGCCTGTAATTTCTACAAAAACAAAAACGGAAAAAAAAACAAAAAAGAAACACTGCAATCAGTTTTTTTTTAAAATCCCACATCTCTCAAGACTTTCTGAGGCAGCGCTGACCTGAGATCTGCAGTCTATCCGATGGTGACGATTCCTTTCCTCCTGATACATGTGACTGTAAATTTTCATTTTACTGTGAAAAAAGATTTTTTTTTAAAAACGAAGGTCTGATATTTTCAAACTGGAAAGCGTTGACATGAAGTGAAAGGGAAGGAGTGTCCCGCTGGGTTTCCAACCAGCGGAACCCGAGTAACCAGCTGCAGAGAGAAAAGAGAGAGATTACTTTGAAGAAAAATAAAGACCCCCCCCCCCCCCCCCAGATCCATTGTCACAGAATAGAGTGGTGGTCCCCGGTCAGCGCTGTGGCTCGCGGCTAACGTCGGCCACCCATGGTTTTTATCAGCTGAAGTTATCCACGTGTTGTAAATAAATGTGTTTTTAGATTGTGGATGTTTATGTCCTTTCTTCTTGTCACTTTGATTGGGCTCCGAGATTGAACCCAAACCCCGAAATGCGAGTCAGAACGCAAAGCCGTGGCTTAAAATCTAGAAAAGTTTTAGTTTTTTAGCACAGATACCCCAAAACATTCCCAGTTAGCGCACCTCTTTTTTGTGATGGTGTTTGAGCTATGGATATGTAAAAAAAAAAAAACATCCCACATAAAGGTGAAGTTTGTTCTGAGTGCAGAAATCCTCCACCAGGTGGCAGCAGCTAGCTAAGCAAAGATCTGACCCCATCACAACCTGAACATCAGCTCTTTATGACCTTTAGAAGAATGTTAAACCATTTTAACTATTTCTGTGTTTTATCAAATTGTTTTTTTAAGACTTCCAGACTGACAATAAAAATGACTTTTTAAATCAAAGATACCTGTTAAAAGTAGAAATTTTAACAGGAAAATTACTTTTTTTTAAAATAGTTCAATTAACTCCATATCCAAAAAGTTAACCTTTTTTTTTTTTATTGAATAATTTTTGCATTTACAATCAAACCTTACAGACATTTACAGAGACATTTACAGTTGGCGTTAGGCGAACGCCGACATGGCCCACTGTTTGACGTCGGTGGGGCACTGGGGGTACTTCTGTAGCGCCTCCATGATCTGGCTGTGGTCCAGCATGAGGCGCATCAGCTGGTACTCCCTCTGCGTTTTGGCCGAGGAGCCGTCCACGGGCCGGATCAGCTCCAGCTGCTGGAGGTGCTCGAAGGCCTGCGGGGGGCGATGGGACGCAACGAGGGGCGACACGTTTAGTTTTTTTTCCAAACCCATTTTCTTTGTTGCGTTTCGTTCCTGTCGTCCTCACCTTCATCACAACGGGCTGCTCAAAGTTGTACATGGAGTTGGACTTCCTCTGCAGGAACTTCTTGAACTCTAAACGTGGCAGACGCGTGCGGCAGAAAAAACATGAGAAAAATCCCCTTTCTTTCTCCCCCCCTCCCCCCTCTTCTTTTAAATGTGTGGGCGTACCATTATGAACCATCTGGAGATTGAAGGGCTCCCCCTCGTAGACGTCATGGAGGTGTTTCATGGCGATGACGAGGCACAGCTCCAAGATTGAAAGCCCTACGAAGCAGAAGCAAAACCCAAAAGAAAGAAGAGCTTTTCGGTGGCGTTTACAGGATGACGCGTCTAATTTTTTCTATTTGTTTTGGGCTTTTTTTTTTTTCTTCTTTCTTTACCATGGAGCATGTTTGCTTTTGCATCAGCGAGGCACAGGCGGCTGGCATCCAGCAAATCAGCCGGTCTGATGGAGGGTTTGGAGACAGAGACGCGGCACAGGCACGGGAGCTGAAAAGGGTTATTCCAGACGGGATGTTCGATTACCCGGGTGCTGCCGACCGCGACGAGAGGTGAGATGCCGGTTAGCCTTACCAGCAGCGTGTGCAAGGAGCGGAAGTCTTTGCTGGAGTTGAAGTGTCTTTGCAGAACTTCCTCAACTGATTTGTCCTCGCAGAGAGTCTGTAAACACAAGAGAGACTGTAAATGCACGAACAAAATGACAACATAAGCTTTTTTTTTTTTTTTTTTTTCCCCCCGCCACCAATAAAGATTGTTTCGTTCCACCTTTACGTCGGCGTTCCACTCCTGGGCAAAATTCGGGTCGGGGAAGTGGTCGGGAAGGCTGAGCTGGGCCCGGACGCGCTCCAGGTACTGAGGGAACGTCAGGCTGCTCAGCAGGTGGATCTGTCGGTGGGAAAACCGCGACTTCACCCGCTTCTCCAGCAGCTCCAAAACGTCCTGAGCCAAAACCACGCAAAAATTCATCTCCAGGTCCAGCCTCTGACGGAGGTCCTATTATTTAAAAATTCCTTTAAAGGCTCACCAGTCGGCAGGTGAGGCCGACCACTGCGACGGGCGCCTGGGCCGACTGGGAGACGTCGAACAGGTTGTAGAGCAGCGTCTGGTTCTTGTGGTGGGCGAACAGGTCGAACTCGTCCAGGACGAACAGCACCGGCCGGCTGCTGCTGCGGTCACCTTGACGGCACCAGAAGCAGCATGTGCGCGCGTCAGCCCCGCCGCTTCCAAAAAGGCCTCAAACCGTTTACCCACAATCCCTTTTTCTCACCTTTTTTCAGCGCCTCCAGCAAGAAAGCCAAGTTTTCCGCAAAACTCCCCTGAAACGAGTCCGAAAAAACATGTTTTCGTTCCAGCAGCTTTTTTCGTCAGAGTTGTCTGAATAAAATTTTTTTTTTTAAAAAGAAGTTAATACGCACAAACACTTTGTCACCGACGACATTTTCCAGCTGGAGCTGCCTCGTTATTTCCTTTAGCGCTATCCTGTCGTCGGTCTGTAGCAGACCTACGGCAAAGAGGGCCCAAGGTAAGTCAAAGATACATGAAACGTGCAGCAAAACACATTAAAGGCTAATCTCACCGTTGAGATGAACCTGTAGAAGGTTTTTCTGCACATCCTTGTCCTCCAGCAGCTCCCTCAGCACACACCTGAGCAGCTGCAGACACCAGCATGACATCATTCATCATCTCTGACTGTTTTTTTTCCTTTAATTAATTTTTTTGTGTAAACACAAAGCTTGTGGGGGCTCACCGTGGTTTTCCCGGCTCCTCTGGGGCCGACGATTAGCACAGAGTTACTCTCCCCGTGGATGGCTGTCCGCCTCAGCAGCTCCAGGAGGCGTCTGGAGACGTCATTTTAAATACAGTTACGGGAAAAAAGGATGTGACAGATTTTCCTCCCCATTTGTATTTTCTGTGTTAAAAAGGGAACTCTCTGCTAAACCAGTAATAAGGACAAACGCACATCAGCCCGTGAGACTGAACTGGGGCACGGAAATGCACATTGAAAACTCCAGGTCTTTTCTTTCGCTATTTAAAGGTTTGCTCTGTGGCTTTGGTGGAAATGGTGATGCATGCTTTTAAAAAAATCCTTTCTCACTAATAGACCAATTACCCTGAGCTGCAACACTGCAACATCCCCACACTTTCATAGTTCCTCTCTTTTAGCATATCAAACATTTCATTTTGACGACATTCTGCAGTGTTTCATGGAATAAAATGTCCATTTCTAAATATGTTGCCTCGAGTGTCACAAAGGAAAGCCTACCTGTGTTGAGCCTCCACGCCCTCAGGCCTGTCAGGAAGCTTCCGCTGGCAAAACCGCTCCCTCAAAATCTGTTGAGCCTGTTGATAAAGGTGGGTAACGAACAAATGGCAGAGAAATGAAAGCATTCTCATTTCAGAATGACTGAAATCTAAAGAGGAGACTATTAGTTTGTGTTTTCTGAGACAAACCTGAGTGATGCATTCTCCTATTGGCAGATGGGTGTCTTTTCCTTTTCTTTTACTCATAATAAGGTGACTCTACACAGCAAAACATATTAATTGTTTAAGACAGGGAATTCATTGCAGTTTTTAGCGCTCAACAAACATACTTACGGAAACATCAGCAGCATAGCCTATACAAATATAGGCTTCAACGATATTATTATTTCAGTCTGATTTGGAATCTTCATAAATCATTAGGTCCACGACAGCTCAAATTGGCATTGATTTTGATCTACGGCTCCTGTCTTTGTTTTATATTTCCACTTGAAAATAGTTCATCTTAATATAACTTTTTGTTTGCCAAGTTAATGCCGAATCAAGCGACCCTTGATTCTCTGAAATCGTCCCCACGTTGGATTAAAAGTGGGTTCACGTCTAACGACACGAGTGGATGAACTAATCGTTGTTGTTTTGCTTATGGGATCTTGGGTCACGTTTTCTAAGCGCTGCAACACTCGTCACCAGGGCTCAACACAAGGACAATCGCACTAATGAACAATCAGCCGCTGAGCTTCTAAGTTGCTGGTCTCAAACTGGGTAGATAAAGTAACAACATGTATAACATGTGTGTAGTCTGTCGTTTATAAAGCCACGTACCTGTAGAAACAACAGCAGAGCTTCTCAATCTTCGCGGGAACAGTGTTCCGCTCACGATGACGACTTCCTGCTTTGACTCTATCTCCGATCTGATTGGCTGATGAGCGGAATAGGGAAGAATACGTTTGGAAATGAAAAGAATGAATTTAACTTGAAAAGAGAAGTAATAAACCATGTTTGTGTACATATTAAGACGACAAGGACAAAGAGTCAAAGACATACGTGAAGATCAGCTCAAATATGAAGTGTCACAAATATTTGTTATTGTAGTACTATCATTGGTCTGTCAATATAAGTGGATGTTTCATGTTGAAATACATGCTACTCATTTAAAATTAACACTTCTGATGGCTGATAAGGAAAAAAACCCCACAAACTGACAGATATCATACAAATCATGTGCATATCCATTTATCCTGTCCCATTACCGTAAAATGTGACCTTCAGCTCACATTTTCACTTCACCGTTTGGCCTTAAAAAACAAACATACAAAAGACAAAAAAAACTCAGAACTCCCCCTCAGCGGAAGCTGCACACTAAACCTATTCAATATCTCCTCGGGTTTGACCTTCAGAGTCGCATCCTCTGAATTCCTTGTTTACCAATCTTATTCGAGCATGACTTTTGGCTTTATTAACACAGTTTTTTTTTATTTGTAAGCTTGACAGTGAGCAATGTTGCAGCTGAAATACGTGTTTGAGGTGGGGAAAAAAAGGATATTTCAATAGTCTGAGAGACTTCTCTAAACTGACATTACTCTCAGCATTTCCTTTTCTGTTCTAACAGAAGAAATGTATTTCTGTTGAAAGACATCACTGTAGTTGACTAAAAATGTTAAAGACTAATCATTAAAAATATTTTCACAAATATTCAGTGAAATGAAAATGTTGAGTATTCCAACAAAGTAGCCCAATAACTACCAGTATTGGACAAACTGGCAAAGCTGCCATTTTTCTTGTGCCAACTGTTCCTCTCCAGTGTGAATTCATCACTTCAAAGTTTTTGTCTAGGTTAGTTTGTATTTCTCAGAACATGTTTTGTATCTTTTTGTGATGTGCTATGCTTAATAATATATATTTTTTCACGTTTTCTCATGTTTTGTGTTTTCTGAATTACGGGTCGGCTTTGACCACCACTGTTAACTTTGCGTCTCGGTGCCACCTTGCTGCGGCTCTGTGAGTCATCCCACCCACGTATCCAGCTGTTCCCTGTTCGTGAAACGGGTTTATTCCCAACTTTTTTGCCATACAGGGCTCACGTATGTGCGCTCTGGAGGGAACGTGCATCACCTCTCCCATCTGCTGGCTGCCCCTGCTGCGCATGCGCGGTGTAGCTCTCCATCATTTCCAATATTCCAGTGTAGGAGAACCAGCAGAAGCAGAGAACTAATGGGTAGGCTTCTTCATATTATTTTTATTTGCCTCAGAAACGCTCTAGTGCTAATTCGTTCAACTCTCAGATCCGATAACTATCCGCGAGCCTGTCTAGATGAGAATGGACAGTTTACGGTTTGATTTGACACAGACAGAAACGTTAGTGCCTGAAAAGCGTCTCCCTCTTCTTCTTCGCTGTTCCTCTGCAAACGCAACGGTTTGCACGGTTGTAGCTAGCAGGCTAAGCTATCCAGTGCTAAGTCGGCCTGGCCCTTGCCTGGCCCCTTGGCTCGAAACCTAAAGCGGGCCTAGCTGCATTACGTCGATAATTACTTGTCAGAAATTGGGCTGAGAGTCATCAGTGTGCACGAACCTGGTTACGTTCATCAAATTGAATGTTATAATGTTCTTAGCATAGCGGAGCTTACCGTGTAATTCATTTTCGTTACAACAAGCTAGCAGGCTAGCTAAGTAACGGTAGCTAGACAGCTGACGCTTGGCATGCTAACCCCCAGCTAGTTTTGATGCTGTGTCCAATGCATCAAAAAGCAGACAGACAGGACTGATACCGCTTGTTGACACGGTGCTTTTTAACGCGAGGGCCCGCAAAGTCTGAGCTTTATGTCTCCAGTTTCCACAAACGAAGGGCAATAAAGGCTTAACAAACGTCCCCAAAATGCTATTAAAGCAACATTTGGCAGAGTTGATGGGCAGCCTGGCTAATGTTCACCAAGCTAATTGGCTATTATCTTACATTTAAGCATATCTGCTTGTTTTGGTGATGTCCACAACCGCTTGTCGTGCTCTCCCATAGTGGGGTAAAGGCTTGTCATTCAGCCAACTTGCATAGCTGTCAACTTTGAAGGCTGCTGCAGTATAATTCGGGACAATATACCTCTAATGCCTGCTTTAGCCAACTCTATGGAGGTATAGCTAAATGTAAGTGCTATGTTTATAATTGTGGATTTCACCTCGGCTGTTATTTAAATTGGACATGTCTGAATACTGTGGTTTAATCGGAGATGATCAGCACAGCTTGTCTTTTTTCGTGTTGCGGTTTGCTTCTCCTTGCTTGCCACCACAACCAGGTCTAGACATTCCAAACAGCAAATGCTTTACAGAGCAATGGTACTTGATTCCAAAGTAATGGCAGGTCCTGCCTTGCATTAAAAGTGGCAAAGTGAACTGTGCAACGATTTATTCAGCTCGATATTCACAAACAGATGATAAACATGCATTCTGGAGCATTCCTGATTATAGCTTTGACCCGAGGTGCCCAGTCAACCTTATATCCTTAATGTTACACGATACAGCTTCTGGGATTTATCGTAAGTACTCTCCATCCTGTTATTGATATTTTTCACACAAACCAGCTTATGTTGTTTTTATATTATAAAGTCACCACTTTTTATTTTTTGAAGAAAAGTCAGTCTACTTTGTGCTAGCTTTGAGTGGGTGCAATGACCATCAGGTATATAAACAGTATGATGAAACCTAATGACATATGGTATAATTGCCTCAAATATTATTATCTTAGCCCCTCATTTTGTCGTCTCATAAATCCAAGACTCGCCAACCAGAACACAAGTATGTTGTTTGTATGTGTTTTGGCAGAAAATGTTCACATAAGGTCTTTTAACCTTCTGAATGTAAAGCATTTTTCCCCAAAACTAAGCCACTAAAAACTGCACCGATCCCTATTCATGAAATTCTTTATATCTCTTATGGTGAAACATATAGAAATATCGAATTAAAACCAACTCCATTTTCCCTGATATTTAAGAAAATATCAGGGAATCTGTCCAAGTTACCTGAAATTATCTTTGCCTTTTGTCATCTGCCTGCATCTAAACACACAGCAGCAACCGGGGCCTCAAATTACATTGAGACAGGTTTTATGTCAAACGCTTTTGGTCAAAAAATTTCTGCTGAACAATAATTGTGTTCCCTTGATTTTTAAAGATCCAAAAACAGCTCGCCTCGCCGCTGCAATCTTTTCTAATTTGCCTTATTCATTTAACACTAACAGAAGCCCCATCCGCTTGGTTCGAAGCCATCGTCTTAAAAAAAGCACACTAGGAAAAATTTAACAAAGGAGAAATAAAGATTTCTGGCACTAATGGTGACAGATATTTTTAAGATAATAGAGGCATTTTGTTGTCATTTAAAATAGTTAAATTCACTAAATGTATCTCGGGCACTCCTTACCTTAAAACGTGTTATGAAATGCACACAAGTAGCTTGAAATGTGAAGATTGATGGTTTTGATTTGCATAAACTGCCATCCTTTATGGACCACAGATTTAGCTGCTCGAGCATCCTCGGCTGTGGCTCAGCTGACATTTTGATGTGATTTCTCATCTAAAACGTTTCTTTTATTCCCTTTTGAGGGCGCGTTGCTGTTCATCCTCGGCGGCCTTTTTCTGCATTAACCAGCCTGTGTAGAGCTGGCAGGCCAACTCAGGTGCCCAAGAACGACGTTGTTTCCATCGATGCCACGACATTTTTTTTTTTTTCCAGTCCTTCGCTAGCTCAAAACCTACTTTCTCCATTATTTCTGCCATCTCATCTTAATCGCAGACATCAACGACTCTGCACTGATGTTGTCGGGCTGATGACAACGCACGCAGGGAACAAAACTTGTAGCAGAATGGAGCTTGTTGTTTGTGGATTACTTTCAAGATTTCCTCCTTTGTTCATGTTTCAGAAAATATTTGGAATAAATCCTTCTTTTTTTTTACTTTCTAATTGAGCAACACCAAAAATGATCTCCTCTGTTTCTGTAGCAATGGCAGGTGCATCCATCAACCCTTTTCACTTGAAGATTTCGCTATGACTAAAACAAACAATGCTCATTGCACTGTTTATTTATTAAGTGTATTTAACCACAGAATCGCATATTAGTTAGCATCAAAGTTTTAAACACTGACATTTTTATCCCATAGAAATTAAAATGGAACACTGATTGTTAATACATTTCCACTGGAAACTTGTATAGATTACATTAATCAATGTTCATAAACATAACTCATTGTAAGGAAGTGTTCTCACCCCTCTAACCACTTTTAAAAAAAGGAATTTGGTTGTTTTTCTTAAGTCAAAATTTGTATTATTTTCGCTTTCTTTCCATATTGATTGACTTCCTTTCTGCGCTGGAGGAGAGTTAAATGTGTTGGAGATGTTTAAATAGCTGTAATAATGTGATTTTCTAAAGGCTCTCAGCTTGTATGGAAAACCACACCAGCTCTTTGGTTGAACCATGGCCACCACCTGTCCTGAACCAGCACTGAAGGCTGTTTTCAACTAAAATAAAAATCTATCTATTAGACACTAACCTGAAAAAAAAAAAAAACTTTCCTTAACCGTGACTGTCCTGCTGCAGAGAAATGAAGAAGCCTTTTGTGTCTAATTTTGTGACACGTATCCATTGATTACTTTCACCTCACCTGACTGAGCAGCAGGTGTGAAGAGAGCTAATGTTAGCCATAGCAGCAGTTTTTTTTTGTTTAGTTTTTTGTGGGCATATCAAGGAGGAAAGGACCATGGAATTGTTTTCATTCAGACTGTTTTTGCTGGAATAAATGTGGTATGCGTGGTGCTAGTTTCAGAAATATAGTTTTAGTTACCTAGGATCAGTCTTGTTGCGAATGGATAGATATGTGCAACTACGAGGCATCATCACTCCTCAAATCTGTTTTGTTGAGCCATCTACATGTTCACCTGTGACGTGTACAGTGTATCAATACGTCCAAAGTCCAGGCAAAGCTTCACTTCAATTTTTGGTTTTGGAGTCACTGAAAAATAGCCTACCAAGAGGAAAAGTTGGCTAACATTTCTGAACGTCTATACATCATATGCCATTTATTTGTGGTTCACTGTGAGAGAAAGGGGAGTTAAGGATATGATGGCGTGTAAAAGTTTAATTTGTGAGACGGGTATTCTGTGCAAGAGTGAGAGTTCAGCGTGTCAAACATTGAAAATTTCAAATTAGTCAGTCGGTGTATGTTTTCCACCATCAGAAGACTCCAATAGAAGTATGGATAAGTTTGAATGCGTACGTTTTGGAAGATGTTGAACTGATTATTGATCAATATCCCCAATCTGGTATATGCAGTCCAGGAAAAGTCTAACAACTCCATTTATTCGGGGGGCCAGACTGTTGCAAAATAAGGAGCCATGACTGCTTGCTATTTTGTGCTGAGCTTAACTGTGACATTAGTACAGGCCTGCAGCCAATGAAATTTGTACTTATGACTTAACATTTTAAAGAAATGTTTATGACTGGCTCCAGACATTCATTTTATTTTCCATCCCCATGGTGCAAATATAGCTTACCGTTTTGATTACAAAGATGCAAAATCTTTATTCCCATTTTCCAAAGATTCTTGGTGTGGTTACAAAGATCTGTTTGGCATTTTTGTGCGCGTTTCTTGGCATCTTTTGTGGGTTCGACAATACTCCATCAAATTAAATGAATCCATGTGGCTGTGCATGGAGCCAAAGAGGACGAAATCAGCCCAACAATTTACTGTTACCTCAGTAATCTTTTACTCGGACCTAGTTGTTTCACGATGTTTGTGTTCTGTATGCTTAATACGACATGCAGCAGCACAGACTCAAGAAGTTATCATAACCTGTTAACACATGACAAAACAATTGTAGCCTGTCCAGCTTGAAGGAACCAGTTTTTACATTTAAAAAAAATTCTTTAGTTGACTCTGCTGCTGCTTTCTGTGTCTTTTCCTTTTAAAAAGGCTTTAATCCTCAGTAAATGTGAGGAATAATCTTCATTTGGATACTGTGGGGTAAAATCTTTGAAAACTAAGATTTAAATGAAAGCTCTCACATTAGAAGCAGATTCAGAGGGGTGTTGCTTTGCCGAAGGTTATGTTAACATTAACTTGCTCGTCGCATTACTCCCCCTTTCTCTCAGTATCCTCCTCTGATACAATAAAAAAAGATGGAATACAAAAAAGAAGCATTTGTCACAGCTGGAGATATCCTCAAACAACATTGCTGCTCTGCCGATTCAATGGAAAGGTATTAACTTATTTTTTCTTATAAGATGAACAGCTTTTGTCACCTCTGTCTTTGCCAAACGCAGGGCTGTGGGAAATAATATTTTAATGAGGCTGTGTTTTCACTGATGGATTGCCACAAAGCTCTCCTGAGATGATGCTAGTGTCTCTGCTGATAAACAGCATACCTTTTTAAACACTGTCTCGATTTTACTCTGTGGCAGAGTCTCTGGGTTTGGTCTGGGCAGCTCATAGGCGACTTATGAGTCAGCAGCACCAGCGGCCGGGAGGAGGGAGGCTTTGTATGGAGCTCCATCATTTATGGACTAAATTCAGACCGATTTACGAGCCCCGATGGGAATCCAATAGCATTTAAACTTCATTCTTTGGGGGGTGGGGGGTGCATATTAGCATATTTTTACAGCGTGAAATTGAGATGACTATCTGTTCTCCATCACCGGTCACATTTCGATTTTTGTCTCAAAACCACAGATCTGTTTTGTATTTTAGATCACAGTCCAAAAAGTACAGGATTTTCTGGAAATAGGTGTGGGAATTTGTAAAGAGAAATAATAAACATGTAGGAATTAATGCTGCACAAAAAAATCCAGTTGTCAGTCATAAAGTGAAATCGAAAAATAAGCGGAAAGGTTAATAGATGAATGAATTTCAGGGCTACGCGTAGGTTAGTGTCCTGAAAGATGGCAACTGCTGTTTACGATGGGATCTGAACAAAATTGCTAAATCAGAGCTGTCAAAACCACACAGACACAATGATGTAACACAATTGGTCCAGTGTTGGAACCATCCTGGAGCTACCAACCAGCAGTCAAACAACTCCTCCACTCACAAGCAGCTTTAACTGTTTATTCGCAACGGTTTTGTTACCTGAGTGATTGAATACACACATTAGTCTCTCATCATATCACAGCATCACAGATTTGTAAATTGCATACAAATAATTTTATGTCAGAGATTTTCAGCACTATCGCATGATATGCTACAATATTGGCTGATGAATGGCAGGTGACCAACCGGGTTTTGGGGGGCTTTATAAAGCTTTGAAATACCCATGAGTAAAGATTAACTTACTACTTTGCGGGTATTCGTCTATTGTGGTGGTGGGATCTGGGACCAAAACCCTAGTGATAAGCGGGGTACCCCTGTGTGTGCGCAAGTTTAACAAATTGGGACAGGGAAAATTTAAATGTCCTGTTTTGTCTCCTCTTTCCTCACAGGAACCATGGGAACACCACGACCCAACTGTGTTGGGAGCCCAAGATGTTGAACATGCTCTCCATAATTGATTGAGGGACTGTGTTCTGGCTGGTGAAAGGCGAATGCCGAAAGATAATTGATAAAGGGACTTCCTAACGGCAGAACGCACGTCAACCCCCCCCCCCACCCCATGTCCCAACCTCCCACCCCATCCCCCAATCCCTTTCGTTTCAGCTGGTATCTTTCTGAGTTTGATGACTCCGAATGAGCAGATACAGTGATGGGAGTCCATGCGCCTTTCAACGCCGTAGCCATGAAGCAGCTCAAAGGGTAGGGTCTGCCGTGAGCTCGCCTCACCCTACCCGCCCAACCACCCCAGAGTCCCATATTGTAGCATACTCTTGCCACCCTGCGCCTCTTCTTCTTCTTTCTTCATAACACCCCCCCACCCACCCACCAGCAGCACCTCCACCACGACCTCTGGAACATGACGTGCATCGCAAAGACACTGGTTGATGTCTGATATATATACCGCTGTGGTGTCGAGTGTAAAACCAGTGGAGCAATGAATGGCGGAAAGGACTGCGAGGCGGGGGACGACAGGCAGGCCGTCCCTGTCCAGGTCCCAATAGGCTGGCAGCGCAAGGCAGAGCATGGCGGAGGGGTCGTGTATGTAAGGTAAGAAAACCTCAACAAACCACATTCACCAAAATAAGAAATCCTCACCAGTTCACTTGACCATTTCTGTAGCACCTCTCGTTTTTAAGAAGAAGTCTTTTAAGCCTTCTACCTTTTTTTACAAACTAAAGCAAAGAGCTAAAATTACCTCCAATGAGCACTGCCACCTCCCAAGAGACACGGCCTTAAGCTAGCATAGCATGAAGGGATGGTAATGTTTCGGGCTGCGCTGTAAAATTGCAAATTTCTGAGATAATTAGGCCACTTGATTATTTTTTTATCAGGCTGTGAAGGGTGAAATCAGTGGGGGTTTTGTTTTCTTTTCTCAGTTTGTTGCTTTTAGTTTACAGAGCCCCACAGCCAGCTGTGTGTCAGTGAAGCAAAATTTAACAGTGCCCTCTCAAAGTTCAACGTGTGTCATTGAAGATGCCATCCTGGCCCATCCTATCAGAGATCAAATTTTGAAATTTTGAAAGTGCTCTCAAAAGATGGGTGTATTTTGTCTTGTTTTTTTTCTTTTACCTTTGATAATCTCTGTACAATGCATTTGAATCAATAACCTGACCCACAGTTCCAGTTTCAGATCATGTTGTGCATTATTTATGCTTTACTTAAGCATAAATATTTGTATAAGTATTTATATATAATATTCATACATAATCCCATTACATTTCTTTTCCATGCTGTTATCTTTCCATATTGAGCAACTGAGGGATGTGCAGCCACATAGCATGCTACTAAATTATCATAGAGCTGACTGTTCTGGAGGGACTAAGTGGGTTTTAAGTTATCGTTTTGCATCCGTTAAACTTGTAGTGCCCGAAAAGTGGACTAGTTTTCGGTGCCCAACAGGTTCTGTTTACTGTCCACACTCGGTCAGAGCTTCTTTAATTGTTTTGGCTCTGCACTGGCTGAACAGAAGCACAGCGGCTTTACGACCACGCCGCTTGCCATGTTGAGTCACGCTCGTTTCTCTCAACCGCTACGGCAAAGCCGCAGTTTGCGAGCTGCAAATCTCTGTAAAATATAATACTTCTGGGGGAGGCGGCTACTGCTTGCACCGCAATGAACAGGCTGTTGACGCAGGTAACTGCTGTGCACGTGCTTCCACAGATTGTAAATACAAGCCCATGAACCCCTTTAAGAACCCAGTCATTCATGAACAAAGTCTACTCAGCTGGGGCCACAGGGACAGCCTAATGAGTTGGATCCTTTACCGGTCACCATGTCGTGTCGGCGTCCTCGCTGGCACGCGGATTCGCCTGCCACAATGAACTATAACAGTTGGCTGGTGTCGAGTTTATTTTGGGCACTGGAAAGAATCCGGTCTTCTTCTGTGACCGTGGCCTGATACTGTCACAGCACACTTGTATTTGCTGATGTTTTATTACATTTGCAGTGTGCATTTCTCCTCAGGAAGGGGGGGGGGCGGGGGTTGTGGATGTCTTAGCGGCTGTGACTGGTTGTTTTGCTCAGTGGCCAGCATTAAAGCTGTATATACTGCCTGCTGGTCATCCATTTTACTGGAGCTAGTTTACATAGCTTCCCCCCTCTTCCTTTTGGACATAGAGCCCTGTTTTTGTTCTGTTCAAAGATTAAAATAGCTCTGCTAATGGCTGACCTCCTGATCACAATTCTGATTGTTAACTTTAAGTCTCTCTGCAGATCCTGTTTTACATTCATAAAACAGAAGAAGACAGAAATATGTCCAATAATTGCCAGAATGTTCAAGTTTATTTTTCAATGGGAGGTGTGTAAACGTGACATTAATAGAATAACTGAAGTTAATGATTGTATTAAAGGCCCCTAATTGGAAAAACAAAGCAATCCCCTAAAATGGATTGATAAACCAGTCTGAACATGCAAATTACCTGGCTCTTGAAGAGAGTTTTTTGCAGAACTCATCAAGCTGCTGCAACTGATATTTTCGACTTTTTCTTTCCAAAAAAGAAGATTTAGAACCCTCCCTAAAGATTGTAAATCATGCTGTGCAAATTAAATTAAATGCCAACAATTATGGAAGGACGTAAATGGAAAGCATATATGCTGTTCATAGAAGAACTTAGATTGAAATTCTGTCCACTGGACAACAAAGAAATAGTGGGTTAGAGAGAAAAACAGTAGATTTCTTCAGATATCCACCAAACAGTAGAAGGAGTCCTTGTGCTGTGGACTGTCGCCAGCCTCCATCTCACCCGGTTGTTTTCTGTGTACAGTCCCAGCGGCTCTGCGCTGTCCAGCTTGGAGCAGGTGAAGACCTACCTGCTGGCAGATGGAACCTGCAAATGCGGCCTGGAGTGCCCGCTCATCCTCCACAAGGTAGCATCTCTCCACTTATTCTTTTAAAACACAGTGCTCACACAGAGATTTTCCATTTGCAGCCAAGCCCGAAAGATCAGCTCATTTTAGAATGAAAAAGGGTTCCTTATTAGTTCTTGAAAAGAAAAAATATAGTGTCTGTGCTCACGTTACAGCCAAAGAGATGTGCCTGGAAGAACAGTCAAATCGGTGTGTAGTGGTCAGAGCCTCTTTAAATTACTACTATCTAACACGATTTATTACCTTTCTGTACTGTTAATGCATTTTTCCCCTTACCTTTTAAGTGTCAAAAAGTCACCCATGTCATCTTGAAAAGGCCACTAAAGATCTTGTAGTCCTCCCTCCGATAGAGGTTGTTGGCAGTGGGAATCAATTTCTGTGTCTACGAGTCTGCACAGTGGCTCATTTTATTGCTGCTTATACGTATGAGAAATATCCAGAGAAATCTGTCTGGCAGCATGATCCACTGCCTCATTGCATATGCTTGGGGTACATGACATAAATTCAGGCTGGCCACTTCACTGATCTCTGAGGGACCACACGACAAATACTGGGGCATTTAGATGTGCCCATTGAGTTATATTTTCATTTTGCTCTATGCAGAATTTACCCGCAACACTTCATGGCTGTTGGATAGACAACTATGCCCCTGATGTAGGCTTTGCAAGGAATTTTGTCTTAAGCTTAGTTTATGAGGTTAGAACAAGCATCTGT
Organism: Menidia menidia; assembly: GCA_907169785.1. Lineage (NCBI taxonomy): Eukaryota > Metazoa > Chordata > Actinopteri > Atheriniformes > Atherinopsidae > Menidia > Menidia menidia. The sequence goes on from CAJRST010015557.1 coordinate 6,679,886, forward strand.
AAACCCCATTAACCATCTCCATTCTTTTATGGGTGCCTGAAATTGATCTTTAGATCTTAAGACTTTATGCCATGGTACTCAGAGGATTTGGTGTTTGGATGTTTATCTGCGACTTAGCTGGTATACTTTGCAGTCTGTGCCCGTTAAGACATCCCATAGAGATGAGTGTAGGGGAATTGCAGCGTGCTGGAGGACGTGGCTGTCAATTACATAATATTTAAGGGGAGACACATGGCACCATTAAGCAGCCACAGCACTATTATCCTTATCCAATGCATCTAAAATGATACATCAAATTAGTTCTCCAATGTGGTGATAAGCTTACTTTTATGTTTGACTGACCTCAGGTAATTCTAGTTTTTCCTGAATGAACTGCATGTTTTCCCAAAAAGAATTAGGCCTTTATCAAACGTGGAAATTTTGGCAAGACGTTTGTTTTTAAGCATCACATTTATGAATTTACAACTCTTGAATTCGCTTTGATGTTTCCCCTCAGGTGTTTAATTTCGACCCTGGCGCAGCCGTCAAGCAGAGGACAGCAGAGGATGTTAAGGCAGATGAGGATGTCACCAAGCTGTGCATTCACAAGAGGAAGCTTTTGGCCGTGGCCACACTGCACAAGAGCATGGAGACACATCCACCTCTGTCACTGACCAGTCCAGGAGGAGGTAAGAATACATGAAAATGTAAAATCATAAGGAACTGATGGGTTTCGTTATTAGATGGCGCCCATCAGTCATAAGACCTTGTAAGGTTTGGTGAAGTAGCCACTGGTGCTACAGTTGGCTTTACAACTTGCTACTGATATGAATTTACCACCAAGTTTGGCTGATGTTGATAGTCTAAATTGACTATATGCTGACTGTTATCCAGTCATTGAGTTATCCAGTCATTGAGTTCAGAATTCTACTGTATATTTCATTTTTTCTGTAAAATGCTTTATAAAAAGTTATACATCAAAGCCTTGTGTGCTGTCAAATATATTTTACAAAGTGTTGGTATTGATTAAAGCCTACACATTTTCTGTCCCTTCGCAGGTACGTCATCTGTGGTTGCTGTGCATTCCACAACTCAACGAGCAATAAGGACGAAGCCCCACGATGGCCCGCCCAACGCTATTGGCCCTGACTGCAAAAATCCATATAAGATGATGATGGTGGCTGGACAGCAACATCAGCAGAGGTTGTATCCACCTCAGGATATCAGTGGAAACCAGCAGCCAGAGCTGTACCCTGGATACTCCAGGGGTCAGAGGCTGGGCAGTGGGGAGCCTGGTCCAAAATCCCCTTACCGGGCCGGATATGGAAGCATGCTAAGCCCACCTCCCTCCAGTGCTAAACTCTATGGAGATGGCTCTCAGTCTCCCAGTACAGACACTTTGGGTAGCCCTGAAGGCTTTCCAAGGACAAATCCTTGTGGGTTTCCTGGAGCCAGTAGTCCCGGTTCAGCCTCCATCCATGGAAATACGAGGACACCTCTTTCCCCACCAAGTGTCATGCTCCATGGCTCTCCTGCAGGACAGCCATCCTGTGCCATGACAGGGAGGACTAGCACGCCCCTCTCCCCAACGGCCACTGCCAAAAGCCCTGTCATGAACATGAGCATACCACGGAGCAACTTTCCCCCTGGTATGGATATGCCTCGTGCAGCTTTTCACCACAAAACGCAGCCTCCTGTGCATCCCGTACCACCGCTGCCATCCATACCACCACCCTGTGCTCTTCAGAAAAGGCAAGTGACTTCTGAAAAAGACCCATTAGGCATCTTAGACCCAATTCCCAGCAAGCCACTTAGCCAGCCCCCCGCCAATGCCCCGACCCCATCCAACTTCCAGCCTAATATCCACTCTCAGGTACCAATGATGAATGTAAACATACCCCCTCCTGCAATTGTTCCCCTGCCAAGCAACCTACCTTTACCCACAGTGAAGCCCGGCCCTGTGGGGCATGGTGGCCATGTGCAAAGGACTCAACAGTGTGGTCCAGCCTCCTCCATGCCACCCTCCCCTGTTACATCCCCTGTCCATATGACTGGGCCAACGCTTGGGAGGATGGAGGCCTCCCCTCATCGCTCACGTTCATCCTCCACCTCATCGGACCATGGAAACTTTGCAATGCCCTCTGGGCACCAGGCCCCATGTGGCACAATGAAGGTTCCTCCTCGTTCCCCCAGGTCAGCCATGGGATCTCCCAGGCCAGCCATGCCCTCCAGCCCCTCCACCAACAAAACCGACGCACTCCATCAGTACAAAGACTCCCAGCTGATGCAGGGAATGGGGGTTCCCGTTGGCACCCATCAGCACAGCAATCCCATGTATTCACCCACCTCTTCATCTGCATCATCATCCTCTCTGGCAACCTCCAGCGCTTCCCAGAAGGGCCACCCAGGACTCCTTGGGATGCCCCTAAACCAGATCCTCAACCAACAGAATGCCGCTTCCTTCCCAGCAAGCAGTCTCCTCTCAGCTGCAGCCAAAGCACAGCTAGCAAATCAAAACAAACTCAGCGCTACTGGAAACAGCACTGCTGGCATGGCTGGGGGTGGTGTTGGTATGTCAGGCATGGGAGCAGGTGGCGGAGGTAATGGAGGGGGTGGTGGGCACCCCGGTTCTATGAGCGGCCCTCGAGGCATGGAGGGACACAGCACTTTAAACCCCATGCTTCCACCAAACTCCACCATGCTGCTCAACACTCCTGAAGGTCAGAGCGGTCGGGCAGCTCTTAGGGACAAACTCATGGCCCAGCAGAGGGATCCCACGCGCAAACGGAAACAGTCATCTGGCGGCGCAGCAAACCACGACAACGGTAATAGCATGGCCTACAGTGTGCTCAACAAGCCGGGCGTGGGGCCTCACCACATGCTCGGGCCAAGCGCCACTGAACAGCTGCGAAAAGTGGGACGGATCGGAAACCTACACCCAAACACCTCAATGGCCCAGCTCCTCCAATCGATGAGCTGCCAGAGTTCCCACAACGTAGCTGGGAACTGCCATCGTCCAGGCCTTAGCCCCGGCCCTGGGTCTGGAACCCCAGGAACAGCACAGCTTCACTACAATGACAGCACGGGCATGGTGACCGGGGGGCCCCAACAGAACCTCCTGGTCCAGCAGAGGCTGCGTGGCCCGGGCGATGCCATGCAGCACTGCCAGAACATGGATGCTTCTGGGGGCCATCTGGTTTCTCGTCCGGTCCAGTTCCCCGACATGATGACTCAGATGCAGGTCTCCTCCATGAGTAACTGTGGGCCGATGGGACCAGGCGGTGGACCAGTGGGACCCGATGGCATGGCATTGGTACGCTCCAACACTAACCCCCCACCGCTGTCCCATCCCGGCCCACACCCCTCACAGCTTCATAGTATGGGGCGGACTAACATGGTGGTGCCACATGGAGGTGGTGACGGAAGCTGTAACCACACAGTCTCAGATACAGGTGAGACATCAGCACGAGATGACACAAGTGCCATGTAATAACCATATTCAGAGGAGGGGGGGGCTTTGAAAATGTGACTTATCTCACCATTCGATACAACACTGATTTAATGACTGCAGCCGTCAATTTCCAACGAATTTCACAGTGCCGATTTCCATTAAACATGCCCTTATTTTGGCTGGTTTTTGTTGATTCGCCAAGCGTGAACATGCTCTGTAGAGTATCCAGCAGCACGTGTGAAACATTTCACAGTTAAGCTTTAATGTGTTAGATTTAATTAATTTGGTGAAATTTAATTATTCTTTCAATTTGTAGAGATGACACATTTAACATCCAGGTTTAAAGGCCTCGCTAAATCCTGTTAGCTTTCAAAAATAGTTTTCTAAAATAATTGCAGTTCATATTTTTTTAGTAATTATAATAATGATAAAAAAGGAAAGTCTAATAAATCTTAAACCCAAAATATTACACCATGAAAGGTGAGATGGCTGACCGCCCTCAGGCTTCGTGCTTTAGATAATGTCCTGTGCAGTCAAATAAGTGCATATTTTTCCTCTCTTCTTTGTGAAGTGCCACTGCCACGACGAAGATGTGGTTTCTATGGTTATGAGCTAACTAAAACCAAACGATTTAGGCGATAGGCCCCGAGCCTAAACAGTCGGGACTCATCCCATAACTGAGCTAATGAGCAGGCCCCTCATCTTTGGAAGCTCAGCTAATTGTCAGTCAGCCAGTGTTTCCCTTTGTTTTATTTGTATTCTAGCATCAGTCAATGGTGCAAGAAGATGGAAATGGGATCTGCATCACGCTTTAAGGGAAGCAGCACAGATAGGGAGCTCTAAAGAGCTTCTCCCAGCAAGCTGGTCGCTATAGTAACGATAGACCCTGAATAGAGACCCGAGTGAAGCCTTTGATGAGGGTTTTAGGCCTGTGTGTTTGTGCATGTCTGTTACTACTTGTGCATTACTGTGCGTGTGCCTCTGTTTATTTGTGTGAATATGAATGACTTTGTGTGTGACTTTATGAATGTGTGTGTCTGCCTGTGCATTCACATTTGTTTGATTGTTCTTGTTCCAGATCTTGTTTTTATTTTTATTTTTAAATTTTTAACCCCTTTCCCTGCCTGCTGTAGCACAGTGCTGGGTTTATGTATTCATTTAGCATCCGTGTGTCCTCATATGGTTTGTAACGGAGAGATCAGCAAGGTCTGCCGCGGGCCACCTGTTCTTATCACCAGGTCCCGTTACTCAGTATGTCTCCCACATCCAGTCATTGAAATTCAGCCGGTCTTGTTCGAGGCCACGAGGCAAAGCGTGACGTGTGTCTCCACTCGGAAGCAGAAACTGCTGCATCGTGCAAATTAGATTCTTCCAATTTGTGTGTCCCTCGGGATGATGTCAGAAACAGATGTTTCCATCAGCTGATTTACAGATCGTGGGTACAGTTTAGGGGCGCTTGATGAACTAGGGTCACAATATACAGATTCTTCTTTGGCTGTTTGTAAACATTTGTGAAATTAGCATGTATTGTCACATGCATGAACGTGCATTCAGGTCTGCCTGAGTCAACACCATAAGGAGCGAATGTGCTGACTAGAGAAGGGAAGCAGCCTGCTACCAGCTCCTGTCCCAACCCCCCCCCACCCCCCCACCCCCACCCCCCACCCTCATGTTTTTCTTTTTGAATATCCTGACATGCTCCATAGAACCTTTTTGATGATTGGTGATTATCATGAAAATGCTAAGCAGTCCTTTTCCTACAGATATTTCAGGCTATGTAACAGCCGTTTACACAGAGCCAGAGGTGCTGCATTTGAGGAGATACATTTTTGGGTTCTCTAGTATTCGTGTGTGACAAATCAAGGTTTTCGGGGGGTTTTTTTTAGATATGGTTTGTTTGTTTTTGTACAGCACCTTTTTTTCCGCTTGCTGAAATGCATTGAGAATACATCCTCCAAATCTGCTGTTTCCACACCGGCTGGCATCCTCTCTTTTTTATTTTCATTTTTTTTATTTATCTCCTTTTGTTATGTTACAAAATGTGTCTGTATCCATTCCCTTCTCAGTCAGCAGATATTGGCGCACACGTGTACATCTTTGGGTCAAAATAGTAGTGTGGAGCTTAAAATTCTTGAAAGAGACCAATGATCAGATCATAGACTTCTTACAAATCCTTCCATGGTGGCAAAAGTGCTCAAAGGATAAAAAAAAAATTCTCAGCTAGACAGCAGATGTCTTGCTTTGGAGGATTTTTCCCCCCATTCTTTTGGTAATGTGTTAAAGATCTTAAGAACAGAGAAAAGTCTTTGAAAGTGGCCTAGTCAGTGGCGTCTTAGCTTTAGCCTCTAACCATCTGTTTCTGTACAGCTAAAGAGCTTTGAACCCCCATCCCTCTCTCTCACTCTCTCTCTTACACACACACACGCACACTCCCGCTCTTGCCATCAACAAATACTCCAAAGTTCATTGTAAACCCCCCCTGGACCCCCTGCCACCCAGCTGACCACCGCCCCCATCCCCCAGCAGTCTAAAATCACTCCACCCGACCCTCCTAACCCCCCCCTCATCCACCCACCCAACTCCCCCAACAAGCTTCCTGGCAGCGGACAGCACCACCAATCATCACTCGGTTCCCATGGCAACCTCCCCCGGCAACAGCCGTCACTATATCATAGCAGTAGCAGAGGATGTTGGGAGGAAGGGGGAGGGGGTTGGCCGAGTCGTGGCTCTCAGCATTGGAGAGGAGGAGGAAGGTGGGGGTGGGAGGGTGTGGGGGGGGGGGGGGGGGAAAGAAAAGAGGAGGGGGAAAGAAAAAAAATGGAGAACACACACAGCTGCCCTTCAGCTACGTAGCATCGCACCAGCTGCTCCAGTCACCGCTCGTCCACGCACACACCCACAACAACAACGACAGGCCTCTGAGATTTTGTATTTGCTGCCGCTTTGTCTGCACTACGTTGCTGCCGGGCTGTCTCCTCATTCATTGATACATCTGTGGCCTTGATGTATTTTGTTCATGTTCTGTCCTTGGACGCTTTGCTAACAAGTCTGGCCGCACCGTTCATCCGGCAGACGCGTCCATCTGTTAGTTTGGGGCGCAACAGATTGTTAATGTGGAACTTTTTCCCTTTTATTTCAAATCCCAGTTTAAAAAAAACAAAAATTTTTTTTCCGCCGTTTTGGCTTTGATTTTTTTTTTTTTTTTTTTTCTGGGAGCAGAAGGCTCAGGAGTGTAAATTCCACCGAACACAGTGTGGACGACCAGATAGGACAGATACTTAAGTCAAAAATTTATACCCAAGTTTTCTGTAGACTGTTTATTTTTTGCTGTCTGTTGCTTGAAAAAAAAAAAAAGTAATTACAATTGAAAATTCAGATGTAACCACCTCTTTTAACCACCTTTTTTTGGGTTCCTTTTGGTTCCGTCATGTCACTAACTATGACAATGTAATTATTTAATAGATTTCCTTCATGTAACATATTTAATTAGATCAATAATTGATTTCCCTGGACTCATCGCATCACTCCCATCTCTTTGCTCTCAGGTCCAGTAACTTGAAGTCAGATTGGCACAACATTGAGTGATTGGGGGATTTTATTAATTTTATTAAGTTGTGTGACCTGATTGATTCACAGGCAACTCATCTATGGGCTGTGGAATGGGCCCCCGACAGCCACACCTCAACGCCGGCGGCGCTCAGATGTACCAGCAGCAGGTCCATCAGGGCCTGCAGCACCCAGCCTACCAGGGGCAGCAGCACTTTTCCAATGACCCGCCCTACACAGACGGAAGCAGCGCCCCCGCGGGCTCCATGGCCTGCCTCTATCAGAACTACCAGGTGGGCCGAATCCCGCTCAATTCCTGCCTCCTTGGTTAAGCAAAGTTAATCGCGTTGCTAAATGGACGTTTGCCTCCTCAGCAGGGGGTGTTGCCGCACACACCGTTTGGGGAGGAACAACAGTCCCAAGGTGAGGCGCACCCGGGCGCCGGTTCTGACCGGGGGTCAGGCGGAGGCCCAGAGGTGGTGGATGCCATCTACAGAGCTGTGGTGGACGCCGCCAGCAAGGGCATGCACGTTACCATCACCACCACGGTGAGCGGAACCACACAGGCCAGCCCGGTGCCTGCTCTCAGCGCTATGAGTGCCTTCACTGCCTCCATAGGGGAGCCAGTCAACCTCCCTCAAGCAGTCAGCGCGGTCCTGCACGGCCATCAAGATGGCGAAGTGTTGGTCCAGCAGGCCAGGCCTAGGCTTATGAGGCCGGGACGCGGCCAGAAGCTCATGGATCCAGGGAAAAGCACCCCAGACGGCCTTGAGGCCAACGACTACTTCAGATCCCCTGGGCGTGGAACGCCAAGAGGGCAGTGGGACGGGGAGACGCAGCACGGGGGAGGTTTCGACTCGCACAGCAACAACAGCGCCTGGGGCGGCGAGGAGTTCCTGGAGTGCTCGACCCAAGTGAGAAGTAGTCCCTGCATAGAAAGACCTGCCAGCCTGGCCCCTGCTGTACCGTGTCCCACTGAGGGGTCCAACGACCACAGCCTGGCCCTGGCCCACGAAAAGGCCTACCTGGACGATGCCTATCGGTTCAACAACTGCAGCCGGACGCCGGCTAACTACAAGGAACGTCTGGAGCAGACGGTGGAGCGCTGCGCCCATATCAACGGCTCCACTCCACACTTCACCACCCGGGGTTACGGCGAAGTCCTGGGGCCCCCCCGGCAGGAGCTGACGGGGGACGACCAGTCGCCCAGCTCCTCCACCAGCCTGGAGGGCCCCCTCGCCACAGCCAAAGACTACAGCCACTACAACGGCCACTTCAACGGGATGGCGCCCAGCCCGTCGGACACAAAGAGCCTGAGCAGCGAGGAGGACCTGCGGCAGCCGGACTCCCCCTCGTCAGAGCTGCTCCACTACCGCTCCCGGACCTTCAACATGGGAGAGCTGGTGTGGGGCCAGCTGAAGGGCTTCCCGCCCTGGCCCGCCAAGCTGGCTGGAGACGAGCAAGTGCACAGCGCTGCTATGCAGCTGCGAGAGCAGGCCAAGGTGAGACGCCTCCCTCATGTGTGACCACCTGTCATCGTTTTCAGCAGCCAAATTAAATTTCCTGCTTGAAAAACAACGCACACACGCCACACGCCAAAGTTACCTGCCAGCAGCCTCTACTCCCCGTGGCCGCATTTAGCAGTTTTTTCGCCCTAGCTCGCGCGAGGCTTTTCTTCCCTGTCTTCCGAGTAAGTTTAGATGAGGTTCATGTTTTGAGAAAGGCTGCTTTTGTTCCGATTCAACAGCCACAGTTGCAGCTGCATCCCGAAGTGCTCCGAATTATCAGTTAGAGACAGCACCGAACATCAGCCTAACTCCATTATGTTAAGAGCACAGATTAACTCTGTACGTATTCAGACCCTTTTCTTATCTCTCTGCAGGTAGAGCCGGAGAAGCTTAAAACACTAACCCACGACTTGGAGGCACTCGACCGAGCGGCCAAAAGGGGCTTGAAGTAAGAAATTCCAAATGATAGATAATACTCTTTTCAACATTTGCAGCTTTAAATTGATGTTATTATTTTTGGGCTTTGATTGACCCCCCTGCTGTTCTTTTGTTGCCGTCTGTCCAGGGTAGCATTGACACCTAGTGGTTAAAGATGGTGTCCTGCAAAATCACCTGAATCCCTGCCTGGTTGCATCAGCTTAAATGTAAATAATGTGAAATGTAAATATTGTCCAACAGACCGGGGAAACTGAATAATCACTTGGAAGCTGCTATCCACGAGGCCATGAGCGAACTAGATAAGATGTCGGGCACTGTGAGTATTTTAGGTTGTTTTTTCTTTTTTTTCTGTCGTTTTGTTTTTTCAAACAGACATCAGTTTTACCCTCCCATCCAGCTGACGTCATAATGCTTCTGTCCGTTATCAGATCCCGTCAATGGATCGACAGGTGAAGCTCCCTAAGCCCAAAAGGAGGAAGATATCCAGATAACATTGAATGTGTCGGCCCAAGAACGTCCTCAAAGCCTTTCGGAAGACTTCATCCGTTCAGCTTTGATGCGATCTGAGCTCTTTAACAGGTGCTACACACGGACTTTCAGTGGTACATCTTTGTTCCCTGATATCAACTTGACTATGACTGACCAGAGAAGGTGCTGGAAATTCCAATCACCCGATACAGTTTTAACTGTAGAGAAAAACGAAAAAAGACAAAAAAAAGACTTTAAAACGGTTGCAATTTGTCTACAGCTCACTGAATTAACTATTTTTTTCTAGTATAAGATAGCAAAATAAACACAAAAAAAGCTACAAGCATTACCTTACATATTTAAGAAAAATAGACAGTCCAAATATTTCTGATACATTTTCAATATGTATATAGATAATCCTGAAATTTCATGCTATTAAGAATTGTATGTAAATATTGTACATTGTCATGTACAAGCGTACCTAATGCACATTTTATCTTTTATTGTACAAAAACAAAGCAGAAGAAGTGTACCAATGTCTTGGTTTCTATTCAGAAATGCGTCTGCGTACGGCCGCATTAGATAGGAGAAATAAGAGTACAGCCTAAAGCTTTTATATGACGAACTGTAATATTTTCTTTCTTCTGCTTTATGGGGGAGGGGGGGGGGGGCAGCAGCAGTGGACAAGCATGAGTGTTTGAGTCCTCCATTACAATAATCACTTCACACCAGTTGATTTGTACTGGGGATGAACAGACTGAACTTTACCAGCAGGAAGTGTTCGGTGTTTCCCAGAGTGGGGCGTTTCTCTCATATACTTTTTTGAGTATTCGTTTCATTAGGAAGGAAAAATCCACCTTGTGTTTTAATCCGCATGGATGCGTTCAAATTAGGGACAAAGTCAGAGCCCCTCTTGTTTTATAGGAAATGTCCATTTCGTTGGATGCATTGCGACTCCAAAAACAAGAGGAAGAGCTCTCTTTCGGGTGGGTTTTTCCTTCTGAAGTGCAAATCACAGGTTGCATCAATGAAATTGGGAGTTATCTTTTTGTAATTGTGTTCTGCTTGTTTGTACAGGGACTTTTTGTTTCTGTTTTTTCTTTTTTTCTTTGTAATCTTTGTCAGAACTATAGCTTTGGGTAGAGAAACCAACCTCAGGCGGAGTCTAGATAATGAAAAACAACACTAACTCGAAAGGTTTTTATTTTATTTTTTGCATTTAGGGGCCTTTATTCCTCTTTTTTATTGTTGATGTAAATTATTTATGTACAGTACTCCATATTTATTTTAAGCTTTACAAATATGATAGATGGCAATAATACTACCATGAGTTGAGAACTCAAGCCTTATATGTATATATGTATGTTTTTCAGTTTGTTTCTTTTCTAACAGGTGAATAGATCATGTATCTGAAGTCTATTACTAAATGTCATATTCTCGTTTAATTTAAGAAGTAAGCGTTACAGATAACACTTTTTTTTTTTACAGCAAGACTCTCTGGTTACTTTGTGTTATAGATTGTGTCATAGGTTTCTTGGGTAAGAACCATGTTATTTATGAATATGCATCTTTAGAAAGGCAGACATGGAGTGAAAGAACGCTGTTTTAACACTACAGAGGGAAAAATCTGTGACAGTATAATGACGACTATGGAACAGACATCCGCAAACAGCTGCTCATTCTGATTAAAACCGACCAACAATGACCTGAAATCACTACCGAAAATACCAAGTGCAATAAACTGATCAACAGCAAAGATCCACTGCTCAGAAACGTATTTTCTTACACGTTTTCAGCAAAATTTCCCGTTGTAGGTTGCCCGTTTTCTTCTTTGATGCACTCAAAGAATCTGACACTAATCTTCTTTTCCTTTTACTATTTTTTTGCCACAAGCACTAAAAAATCTTGAGGTATCATTTAGGGTTCATATCCTATCACAGCCTGTGAAAATCTCTAAGAGACCCAAATAAATGTCACTATATTAAGGCACTTCACCCAGTTTTTCCAAGAGGAAAGGCCGCCTCAAAAGTTCCAGTGCAGATAGTGATAAACATAGAACCAAATTATACACTAATACATTTAAAATGTTCTCCAGTCTTCACAAGCATCGAAACACTAATATTGAGCTGTTTTTAGATGTGCAGACAAGCTTTAAAACCCACCCCCCAGTAATCTTGATTTGGAAACACAGAGCCTCTGAGTTAGCCTTGTACACTTTCAGATTTTTCTAAAAGTCACTTGAGCTCTTTTGGTAAAGTTCATTCTGCTCTTCTGCCCCGTCTCTTATTTTTGTCAGTTTTTTTTTCTTGTTTTTTGTTTTTGGTGCAATGACGTGCAGGAGCCTGGTCATGTATCAGGAGCCCATGTGTTATGGATGTGTTCATCAGTTTCATGTTGTCTATGGTCAAAACATCAAAGCATTTTTGTGTTTGAGGTGGTCTGTGCAGTCTATTTTCCCCCCCTTGCTTCCTGCGATACGTGTGTGTGCGTGTGTGTGTGCGAGTGTAATTTTTTTTTTTTGCTCTCCGGTAAATAAGTCTTTCTGCCCTTTGAATCCCATCCCCATCTTTTACCCATCTGTTGTCAGTATTTTGTTTCATCAGCTTATAATTGAGTATATATTTTCTCACTAATATATACTTTTCAAAAAATAGACTTGCGTGAAGTATGATGTGCACTTGATTGCTCTTGTTTGTTTTTTCTTTTTGCATTAATGTGGGCTAGGGATAGTTTGTCAGAGTCCATTATTTTGAGATTGTTTGGACTTTTTTTAATGGTTTGATGTAAGCAGCATTTTTTGTAAATATTGTGAAACATTACAAGTCATGCAGTGATGTAACATTTTGAATAATGTTGCACAGATGTTTAAGATATTAAAACCATGTTCACTCTTATTCGCATGATCTGGTTTTGTCTCGCGTGTGTGTGTAGCAGGTAGTTTTCTTTTAGGCTTCTCGTGTTTTCGTTATGAAATCGATGGAATGGAGTGGTAAAGAGTAGAGGGGCATTTCTTATTCCACACTGCCCTCTAGTGAAAACATAATGCATGCTCGTTACATTTCTAAAGTTAGTAGAGGATATGTGGAGTTACATGGTGAAATAATTAAGTTATGCCTCCAATGCAAAGATGAATAAACCACCAGAGTAACGTAGCAGAAGGATATTTGATAAAAATGGAACAGAACATGTTTAATTAATAATGTAATACAATTTGTTTTCAATATTCCACCTTTAAGAAATATAAACAAACAGTTGGCAAGGATGGCAGTTTCCTGTAATAAGTCGGTTTAATAGTTTCCTAGCTTGAATAGTATTTCACAAATTGGGGTCGGTGATCACGTGACTTTTGTGAAGCTGTAGTGTGCTGGATGCAAACGACGTTTGACACAGCTAACAAGCTAAGGTTCCCAAACTCAGTTTTTCATGTTAGTTAAGCCGAGGAGTAAGGCCTTTAAAGCCTACTTTTACACACAACGGGATTTTGCCGTATGTATAATCTCACACTGTTAAAAATGTGGTTAAAGTCTGTTTTTGTCTTGTTCCGTAACCTGTTTAATGCCTGTAGCTGCAGCTGCCAACCGTTTGACCTAGCTTGAACATTTCGTAGCAACTAAAAAAATCATTCGAAAACAATTGCTTAATCACGTATACGTTAGGGGGCCAACATTTACTCGAAAATATGTTGAAGCGTGACAAACAATTCCAGGAATCCCTATGTTCCAAAACTATTGCGTACAACAGGGAATTACTCTCACAAGCAGTCAGCCTGTGTTGTTTTGCTCTTCCACTAAAATTAACGCAACGTAACTCAGCCCTTTTCATGTGCACGTGACCGTTATGGTGCTGATGCAGGGTACAGGCGCGCGGCCCGGCATGGCGCGGGCGCGCGCCTTCATTAACGGCCTATTCGCTGCAGCTGCTGCGCACGGATGCGCACCTTCCTCCGCTCTTCTCCTTGCAAGACCGGGCATCTCCTTTCGAGCTGTCCCCGCATCCTCCAGCCCGGGCCAGCAAGGGGGCTGGGGGTGACACCGCGGGAGGGCGGAGAGGCCCCGCTAACCGAATTTCGGGATTTCTCCACGGCGGGACGCAGCGCTGCGGCTCCCCCTCGTCCGGTCATGTCGCAGTCAGGAAAAGTCGGAACCGCTCGGCTGGCTTAAATGACGGTGCGGAAACGAGGGATACGGACGTTTTAATGATTTGACTGTCTTTTATTTACAAAATATCGTAAAAGCGAGCTCTGTGTTCTGAGTCGTCCGCAGAATAAACCCCCAAAGGCCGCACCGGAATTCCGCCACTTTTTGCGCCCCTTCGTGCGCCGTTTGTTTGTTTGCTTGCTTGTTTGTTTGTTTGTGGTAGGGTTGATTTGCAGCAGTCTCAAGCGGTGCCAGCAGCAGCATCAGCATCAGCAGCCATGGTGGATGCGGCGGAGTGCGGGGTGAGGGTGATGTGCCGCTTCAGGCCCCTGAACGAGGCCGAGATCAACAGAGGAGACAAGTACATCCCCAAATTCAAGGAGGACGACACCGTGGTGATAACGGCAAGTCTGGCGCTTTCGTTGCCGTGCGGGAAGGTCCGCACACAGAGGGGGAAGGTGGTGAAGCTCTGCAGAGAGGGAGGGGTGCCAGTGCCTACCCAGAATCTACAGCAATGTCAAACTTGTGTTTCATTGTAAAACTACGGGGGAAAAAAAGATAGTGAAAGGGTGGTAAAGGCAAACACCTAGGCTGCACCACGACTGTATCTTCCATCCTCAAATGCATTCAACACGTTTTGAAGAAGAGGAGGTGTTGGTCCAGTTAGATTAAGCAACACTGACAAGACGGAGAAAAGTCGCGACTTTAATGCGTCTTAATGCTATCAAACATTTTTTCGATTAAGTCATTTGATAAATCCACAGGTTTTATAAAAAGTAAGTCCACGGTTTTTGATAATTATACATGGAGCCCTCTGTAGTCCAAATTCTCTGGGAGCCGCTGCCCTGCAGGCTTTGTCGTTTTCCTTCTTTGCACACACCTATTCACACAAGTGCACCATTTTCGGGCTACTGGAGACCCTTTGAATAGATCCATTTGGCCAGAATCGTGTGTTTTAAAGCAGGGAAACATCTCAAACCTGCAGCACAGCGGCCCTGGAGGACCGGGGTTGGACACCTCTGATTGCGTCCGATTCCATGTTTGCCGGCATGCTGAGACCTTGGACTTGGTTTTAGCCAAATTACTAAAGAAACAACAGAAATCCTTGAAAGGACAAAAACACTTCCTTAAGAAGTATTCGGATTACTAGCAGAGTTTAACTGTCTGATACTCACAACATTCATACATCCTCAAATAAACAAGCAAAAAAGACCCAGACACTTGCTATGTGTTAGGATGAACCCTATAGATATAAAACAAAGACTCAATGAATAACACTGCCTCCTGTTCACGTCAGGAGTTCCACTGATTTATTTTGGGCTTCGGAGGCAGCAAATTGCTGCAGCAGCTACCTGTAAGTGCTGAGAGCTGCCTTTTCTCTGCAGTCAGGATTTTTTTCCCCAGAGAAGTGAAGACAAGCGTTGACCCGGGTTTGGAGAAGTGATGGATGATTCGAGCGAGAGACCTAAAAACTTACTGGAGCGTTGAAATGCAGAGCATACCTCGTGTAACTTCTCTAAACATTTCAGAGACAGAATTACTGTTTTGCAGGGGGGGGTGTACTCAGTGGCTCACGAGGTTTCTTAAAAACTTAACAATAAAGAAATGTGAAAAATATATAATTATGGTCTGTATAATTCTTGGGTAAAATAAATGACTTAATCTTTTGGATTAATTATTGGAGCTATTATTACAATTTTAATCTCTGTGTCAATCACATGTGCTGAATTTTTGTGGGTTTTTTTTATTTATTTTTTTTAGATTTTGTTGGCTCTAGTGGCCTTTAATGCTAGTAGCTGGACAGGAAAGGGGGCAGATATAGAGAGAGGGAGACCTGCGGGAAAGGGCCGTGGGCCGGATTCGAACCCAGGCCGCCCGCTTGCGAGCAGAGTTTCCGCATATGGTCCGCCCGCTGTAACCATTACGCTACAGCTGCGGCCCATGGTATTCTTTTTTTAATGAATTTCTGAGTGTGAGATGTGGGTACTAGTCGCTCTAAAGTGACCTTTTTTGTGTTCTTCAGTAAATTAAATGACTTTAGACAAATTATTGAAATGAGAGTATCTTAACAATGCCAACTTTTTTTCAAAGCCTACATTTAGCAAGAATCTGCATCTCAATTAATATATTTTCTTATCCATTTGTATGGTATTCTTTATTGAAGTCAGATTTTCTTTTGATTTTGGAAACAATACGTATGCTTGGCTGTGTTTTGACCTTATTTAGCTTTTGGAAGGAAAGGGAAAAAGGGAACATGTTGGAGGTTTCCAACATGAGTGAAACAGGGAGTCAACACTATGAGAAGGTTTTTTTTAAATGCATTGGAGAAAATAGGAAAAACTTTGGAGTACAGGTTCTGACATAAGAGACATTTTACCTGATGACATATTTGAGTTGTTGTTGCCAATTGGTGATGGCATGAAATAATAATTCCTAAAGATCTCTCTCCATTTTCCTTTCACCGGAACAGGGTAAACCATACGTGTTTGACCGCGTGCTGCCTCCCAACACCTCACAAGAACAAGTGTACGACCAGTGTGCCAAACAGATAGTCAAAGGTAAGCACCAAGAAGCCATGACACTGCTGTTAGGAAACGGTCATTTATTGCATTTCGGCTCACTCTCATTTCATGTGTCTACTGTAGAAACAACCTTTTATTTTCATTTGAAATCGACGAGGGACCATCCTTGGAACAAATTAAACACATAGTTTCTGCCAAATTCATTCTTGTATTGTATTTGCTTAAAATTCTTCAGATTATCTTATTTGCGGATAAAGATTTACAAGAATGAAGTTTGATTTGTTCAGATTCAGAATAGCTGTTTTTATAAAGGTTTACAAGGGCAAAGAATGAGTAACACTGTGAAGATCATCCATTTTTGTGTTTTTTTCCCCCTAGATGTGTTGGGTGGATACAATGGGACCATCTTTGCTTATGGACAGACATCTTCTGGGAAAACGCACACCATGGAGGTGAGGGGTTACTTGCAGAGCTTGCTTTACTGTCAAACCGTGCGCGGATAATCAGTCAAAGTCCAAATCCTTACTTTTATCAGAATTTTTGATCAACAGTCAGGGGATTATAGCACAGTATTAGGGATTGTCTTAAACTGATGATGGTAAAGCGAGCAGAGCCCTCGACCCAAAAGAGTACTCATTTTTTCTTTGTTCACACAGACGATCTCGGTGGATTGTGCAGAATATTTGTTGCAGAACTGGGGAAAAAAAATCTGCTTGTGTTCCATTTAATCTGCGTAAATGATCTAAAATGGTGGACTTATCCACAGAGACAGAAGCCCAAATCCTCATTTTAATTCCCCTCGTCTGATCTCTAACCTCTGGCTTTTACATAAAGTTTTAATTCCTCTTTTGAAGCAAGATGTTCCTGTTTAAAGTCACCCGGGAGTTGCCTCAAAGTCCAAGGATTACATCACTAGAGATCGCTCAGCAGTACAAATGAGCCCCAAAGGCATCTTTGTTTTTATTTTGTTCAGGGGAAACTGCACAACCCCCAGCTAATGGGAATCATACCTCGCATTGCCCACGACATCTTTGACCACATCTACTCCATGGATGAGAACCTCGAGTTTCACATCAAGGTATGAAAAAAATAGTTGAGAAAAAGTTGACTCATTTTAATCACCAGGACAAAAATCCACGAGAAAATAAGACACTGGGTTTATTTCTGGTTACAAACTAACAGATAAAAAAAAAATCACAATGTCACTGCATAGTTTTTTTCTGATTTTATTATTTCTGTCCTATAACCGGCAAATCCCTGATTTCCTGTTGGTCAAATATGAAAACCGGCTTTATTTCCTCTAAATGAGCAGTGCCTGTTTAATGATCTTCATGAAATAATTGTAGACACTGTTGACTTTTTAGTTGTCAAAAATACAGTTGA
This sequence comes from Menidia menidia, assembly GCA_907169785.1. Lineage (NCBI taxonomy): Eukaryota > Metazoa > Chordata > Actinopteri > Atheriniformes > Atherinopsidae > Menidia > Menidia menidia. Next base: position 6,697,317 of record CAJRST010015557.1, read on the forward strand.
GGAGGCAGTAAAAAGTCAGAGCTCTCTCTGTGCAGGTTTCATATTTTGAAATCTACCTGGACAAGATCAGAGACCTGCTGGACGGTAAGTCAGCCGAGCTCAAAATATGAGCTCAGCCCCACTTTTTTAAACAGACTTTTGTACAAAAGGACACTTTTTAATCCCCGTGTTGTTTTGTTTGAAGTGTCAAAGACGAACCTCGCCGTGCACGAAGACAAAAACAGAGTTCCGTATGTTAAGGTTGGTTTTCATTTACAAGAATACATGATTGCAGAGTGTGGTGTGCCTTTATCACATTGTTGTGGTTGTTCAAGCTCATTAGGGACCTCTGGTCCTTGGAATAACGGCAGAGCTGCTCCTCTTGTGTTCAGGTTGATGTAACAAAAAACATGATCAAACCTCTTTAAAAATCTCAGTTTTGCCCCCTAATTAAGACATTTATTCACAAAATCCCTCTCACATATGTATTCACACCAAACAAAATAGAAAACTATCCAATGTTCTCCATTATACTGTAATTTATGGTCATCAGTGGATAGAAGTGCATTCTTCCTCTGTTTCATTCTTAAACTGGTTTCAAAAGAAAAGGGCCAAAATTCTATAAACTCTTCCCTATTGGTCTGGTTCCTCATGCCCTATCGGTCTGTCATACCCGTTACAGAATAAAAAAGGCGGTGGAATTCTTTTAAAGCAGGTTATAACTCCCCTCCCCCAACACTCTGTCTCAGGGCTGCACTGAACGCTTTGTGTCCAGCCCAGAGGAGGTGATGGATGTCATCGATGAGGGCAAAGCCAACCGGCACGTGGCGGTGACCAGTATGTACCCGTTTGTCTAAATTTCAGCAGCAAGCCTGAACTTTTATTTTTAAATCTCAGAATTAAGAAAGACAGCGAACCGCACTTTCCACATCAGCTGAAATGCAGCTTATTTTCTTCAACTCGTAGATATGAATGAGCACAGCTCTCGCAGTCACAGCATCTTCCTCATCAACATCAAGCAGGAGAACATCGAGACGGAGAAGAAACTGTCAGGGAAACTCTACCTGGTCGACCTCGCTGGCAGTGAGAAGGTTGGTGCCGGAGTATTGCTACAGAGGTTAAGGAAATTAAAGCTACCGAGCTGTGTGGTGTATAACTGTTTGAGCCGGCTGCCCGAACAGGTCAGTAAGACCGGAGCTGAAGGGGCCGTGCTGGATGAGGCCAAGAACATCAACAAATCTCTATCAGCGCTGGGAAACGTCATCTCAGCCCTTGCCGAGGGAACAGTGAGTTACCCCCGGCTCTGCGTTTCATGCCGTAAAGCGCTGAGTTGAACGCTTGAAAACAAAATGTCCATTTTTTTTTCGGTAAGAAAACCCACGTGCCGTACAGAGACAGTAAGATGACCCGGATCCTTCAGGACTCTCTGGGAGGGAACTGTCGCACCACCATCATCATCTGCGCCTCGCCGTCTGTCTACAACGAGGCCGAGACCAAGTCCACACTCATGTTCGGACAGCGGTATGTGCAGCCAAACCACGTCATGGGGCTTTTGTTTTCATGTCCAGAAATCACCAAGTTGCACACAGAAGTCACTAAATATTCATTTAATGTGACAACTTTTACCAATGATGATTGTTGCACCACTCCACAATCAATATAATGAAAACTAAAGTATTCAAAGGGATGAGTTGCTCGAAAACTAGACTTGAAAACATGTTCATGTTTTTCAGTAAACGAGCTGTGAATCTCTGTTGCTGTCCCTCAGAAAAACTGTAGCTGAGTACAATTGTTCTCTTTTTCCTTTTTTTTTCTCAGCCTCAGTTAGCAGGACTTATGTTTTTCTATTATCAGTCTTTGGAACTGCTGCCTTTGTAAAGACATAAAGAATGACAACAGAAGATATGTCAGAGGGGAAAATATGGCTTCATTCTAGAGCTAAGCATTCCCATTAAACAAATCTTTTTTTTTTTTTTTTTTTTTTAAATCATCTGTTTATACTAGAGATTAGTAGAGGGTCAACAGAGTTCGGAAAGTCAGCAACAGTGCTACATCTTTGATCATCATGTGTTGTCTCTGAGGGTAAACACTGGTTCATTAGGATCTGTGGTTGACGTCAGTCCTGCCCTCTAACAACCAGATGGCTCAGTTTCCCCACTGTTCTGTTGGGTTCCTTCCTATTTATAGACCATCACTGTACCGCCTTCTTGTTTATTTGTCTCCCAACACTTGGTCTAACCCACAGAAGTGAGCATCTCCTATTTTTCTTTCTCAGGCTATTTTATTTTCTCAAAGGTTTTTTTCATCAATCTGTTTCTTTAATTCGGTCATAAACAGGAAGACGGTTTCATTTATTTGCAAAAGTAAATAAATAAATATCACAAGAAAAAATCCAGACTTGATTCTCGCAAATCTGTGCTTAATTTGGTATGTGTAATAAACTGAATATGTATAGCATTGTGTGGTATAGTGTTGCATAGTCGTACAGAGATAATTAAAAGAAAACAGTGCAGAATGTGAAGGGTCTGTTTGGTGGATTCTCAATTGAAATTTCAATAGAGGAAAGTTACAGCCATGAAAGCAGCTGGTGGACCGCTAACATTTGTGTCCATTTAGAGCCAAGACCATCAAGAACACAGTGTCCGTGAACCTGGAGCTGACGGCCGAAGAGTGGAAGAAGAAGTACGAGAAGGAGAAGGAAAAGAACAAGGGCCTGAAAAATATCATCCAGAAGCTGGAGGCTGAACTGAACCGCTGGAGGAATGGTAAAATTACACAGAATTAGCTCCCTTTTTTTAAATGTTGTGGATTCTTGGTTCAAGTCCCACCCAAAGTTTGCCATATGCAGCAGATACATTTCATTTCTGGGGGAAAAGTTCTAGAAGAAATAAGACCCCAGTGGATAAAGGCAACTTTTGAAGAAACATGAGCAATGCTCCTGAAAACAAGATCCCCACAACCCACACCCACCATTAAACATCACTGTGTAACCGTGAAAGTTCATTTCTCTTGTAGGGTTCTGCATTTTGCTTCCCTCTCTTTGCTGACACTGCAGTCTCCCCCACGGCATCCTCCCTTTTTTCCCCCCATCTCTGTTGCATAGCAACGATCTTTACCCCGCCTCCCCCTCATGCTGCTCCTGGCTATTGTGGGCTTTATTTATTTGTTTATTTTTTTACGTCAAACTCCCTTGTGGGTGCTGATAACACACTCAAATGAGCTCAGGCCTGCGCCTCATGCACGTAGATGTGCACGCACACGCACGCATAACGCTGATGCAGCACTTCAGCCATGAGTCAGACACTGGATTCACGCCAAGCCATTTAACGGCAGCGATTCATCACTTTTTCATTATTTTTTCTTTCATCTCGTTTCCTCTTTGCTTCCATCACTATTGACCTTAGCCTCTATTGAATAAGTCAGCGATTACTCGAGAAGATCTGAACAGCACGCTTTACAGCCCACAGTATTAGACAAACTAGTGTGATCACACCGGCCCCATCAGCAGGATTCTTCTTTTTCATTCGCTTTTAAAAGCGTGCTCTTCAAGAACAAAGGTGGAAGGTATCTAAAAGATGAGTGTGCTTCACAGGGGAGAACGTTCCCGAGGAGGAGCAGCTGAGCGCCAAAGACCAGAAGAACACCGAGCCGTACGACAACACCCCCGTTATCGACAACCTGCTGCCTAGTGCAGGGGGAGTGTCTGTGTCCAGCGAGGAGAGGGGCAAGTACGAGGAGGACATCAGCAACTTGTACAAACAGCTGGATGACAAGGTTAGCCCGACATATCTTGTTTCCTTATATTTTCCATCAGCACCAGGATGGCAATCTAAAACCAACTCAAACCAGAAAAGACGCAAACCCCCCCCAAAAAAACACAGAATGTTTAGTGGAAAAGTTCATAAAAAGAAATTATGCGGTGAAGCCCACTGTTAATCAGGACCTCTTGGGGCAATCCCTTTCCTGAAAACCTGTTTTTAATTTAATCCTGGAAGAGATAATCTTAAAGTCTGCCACGTACATGCTTTTTGTATTGCCTTTTATTTCAAAAGTGCAAAAACTGATGAGATCTCAATGGAAAAAGCCTAAAAACTAAATAAATTCGTCTTTAGCCGATTCAGCACAAATTGGTGCATGAAGCGGCAAACAAGTGCTCAAACCCGAAGCATAGGGGTAATCCAAACTCTTTAAAAAATATCATATCATATCGAATCAAATGGCTAAATTAATAAAAGGCATTCCCAAAGAGCCAATACCTGAAAGGCCCACCACTATTATAGTTAACTTATCTACATGTTCAAACTTCAGGTTAGATGGAAAATAGCATTTACAAGTCTGAGCTGCCAGTGATTAAAGATGGTTGATTTCTTTACATTATCAAGTGCAATTGTTGTTTTACTGACTTCCTCATTCCTCTGTTTCTACAGGATGATGAAATCAACCAACACAGTCAGCTTGCTGAGAAACTCAAGGAGCAGATGATGGACCAGGAGGAGGTTTGTGGACTAGTTGGGGCAGAGTTGGCGCCCACCGGTGTTGGTCTGCCTGCTCACGCTGCGCCTTTGCAGCTGCTGGCATCGACCCGGCGTGACCATGAGAAGATCCAGGAGGAGCTGTGCCGCCTGCAGACGGAGAACGAGCTGGCCAAGGAGGAGGTGAAGGAGGTTCTGCAGGCCCTGGAGGAGCTGGCCGTCAACTACGACCAGAAGAGCCAAGAGGTGGAGGAGCGCGAGCAGGCCAACCTGCAGCTGACGGAGGAGCTGCAGCAGAAGACGGTGGGGTTGAGGACCTCTCTGTCAAAGGGTCTAAAAAGAAAGAAAGATGGGGAAAATGTTCTGTTGAATTGTGTTCTTAAAAGAATCGAATGACCATAACGCAGCATGCGCTGATCTTCCAACAGGCAATGCTGTCGGCGGTGCAGCGGGAGCTGAGTCAGCTGCAGGAGCTCAACGGCCTGCAGAGGAAGAGAGCTGCCGAGGTGCTTAACCTGCTGCTCCGCGACCTCAGCGACATCGGAGCCATCATCGGCACCAGCGACGCCAAGGCTGCAGGGGTGACGATGCATCTCGCACACATTCTTACACATCACAACAGGAAAAAAACTAGATGCAGCTCACAAGCGCAGTTTAAGAGTGACACATCCCTTCCGAATCCTCTCTCAGTCCTCGGAGGCCAAGGGAAACGGCTTAGCCGTGGAGGAGGAGTTCACCATTGCCCGCCTGTACATCAGCAAGATGAAGTCTGAAATCAAGTCACTGGTGAACCGCAGCAAGCAGCTGGAGAGCACCCAGGCCGACGCCCATCGCAAGATCCAGGCCAATGAGAAGGAGCTGGCGTCCTGTCAGCTGCTCATCTCGCAGGTATTTCCTGGGTCCCAGAGGGCTGCTGTCCTACAGGTTTTCTGAATTAGACCTCTTGTTCAGGCCCGCAAATGGTGCCCTGATGTGAATGAGGTGCGTTGAAACTGGGAAATGTCAAAAAGCATTTTTACCAGCCTCGGTTTGCAGTAAAATGACCACAAGGCGTTGTTCATATAGCATCAGGCCAAGATCAAGTCCCTCACCGACTACATGCAGAACATGGAGCAGAAGAAGAGGCAGCTGGAGGAGAGTCAGGATGCTCTGACAGAGGAGCTCGTAAAACTGCAGACTCATGGTTAGTAATAGTAAAAATCCTGCAGTCCTCTACTAATGTTTAATTCTTTATGATCCTACACAACAGAAGATCTTCAGGACACCCAAATAATTTTCCATCTATTCCCATATCAACTCTTCCTCAGAGAAGATGCATGAGCTAGCAGGAGACGAGAAAGAGGACACCAACAGGCAGGATGGAAACGAGGACATCAAGGTAAAAGAAGCAAACTCACAGCTGGGAGCTGATGAGCGTCGCCGATCCGATATCCAAGAGATTTTTGTCTCTGTGCTGTCTTTCCAACTTCAGACGACACTGGAGGAGCAGCTGGAGAGCCACAGGGAGGCTCATCAGAAGCAACTCGGCCGCCTCCGGGATGAGATAGAAGACAAGCAGAGGATGCTGGATGAGCTGACACAGTAAGGAAAACGCCAACCCAACTCTCACAGAAACGGACAGATAAAAAGCATGAAAGAGCATTCCACAAAGTCTTAAGCTCACACCATATAAAAACACACACATATGAATACAATGAGTGATTAAATGCTGTCACCTATCTTGACATTCTTTCACCCATTCTTGAACATGAGTTTACTGAACATGCACATGCCCGACCTCACAGTCAGCCTCCACATTTCTAAGCAAGCATTAAAGGAAAGATTGTACACCCCTAGAAAAGTAATCAAAGATACATTTCCAAAGTTTAGTCGCAACTCCCGACTTTCACGTTTGAGCTAAACTTTCCATCAAAGATGCTGGGGTAAAAAAAGAACGTCTGAACAGCTGGTGTGTCTCAGTCTAAACCAGGGTCTGCTGGTGGAGCAGGAGAGGCTCATGTGGGACTACGAAAAACTGAAAGCAGGGGAGCGGGAGAAGGACGCCAAGCTGCAGGAACTCGTGTAAGAATGGCACCTCCGCCGACTCGAACGCAGAGCCCATCCCGCTGTTTCCGCTCATTTGGGAATGGTCTGATTTTCTGCCTCCAGGCTGATGAACGAACAGAGGGAGCAGGCCAGAGAAGAGCTGAAGGGTCTGGAAGAGACTGTGGTGAGTTTTTACAGGTTGGGTTTACGGAAGGATGCGACTGTTGGTTTCAGCCCAAATTGAACAAATAAATTTCTACTTAGAAATAGGAATCAGTGGGCCTGCAGCAGCTGTCTATCAACATGATTTTTTGCCAACGTGCCAAAAAAAGAAGAAAACAAAGAACTACTCCTGTTTAAATTGCCCATGTGCCCCCCCCAGTGGTAATGGGGGCATAAGCAGCTGCTTGGCCCTCCTCTGCTTCCAGGCGTGAATTTCTCTGTTCTTTCAGGCCAAAGAGCTGCAGACTCTGCACAACCTGCGCACACTCTTCATTCAAGACCTCACCACCCGAGTTAAGAAGGTACACTTCACACTGGTGGGGCGGGGGGGGGGGGGGGCCCCCCCCGTTTTTTTTTTTTTTTTTTTTTTCCTGACTCTGTGTTTTGTTCCTTTGTTTTGTGTTTTAAGAGTGCAGAGCTGGACTGTGAGGAGGGCCTGGGCAACGTTGCCCAGAAACAGAAGATCTCCTTCCTGGAGAACAACTTGGAGCAGCTCACCAAGGTCCACAAGCAGGTGAACGTGGAACCGGCACCAAACCGTAACGCTTGACCTCCACGCTCACTAAGGCGACGAGCATTGAGAACCCTGCTGTGTCCCTCAGCTGGTGCGGGACAACGCGGACCTTCGCTGCGAGCTGCCCAAGCTGGAGAAGCGTCTGCGAGCCACCGCTGAGCGAGTCAAAGCCCTGGAGAACGCCCTGAAGGAGGCAAAGGAGAACGCCATGAGAGATCGCAAGCGCTATCAGCAGGAGGTGGAACGCATCAAGGAGGCTGTCCGAGCCAAAAACATGGCCAGGAGGGGATTCTCGGCACAGATTGGTAAGTTTGTTTTCAAGCCTTTATATCTTTTCATTTCCTGAGGATAGGGCCATGAGGTCATAAAAGTTGAGGTGTTGCTTTATAGTTGGTTTATTACCTCTCCGTCTCTCAGCAAAGCCCATCCGGCCTGGACATCACCCGCCGTCCTCCCCCGTCTGCAGCTCCAGAGCAGGAGGTGTCTACACACACCACTGAAACACAGCTGCAAAGAAACTGTGAGTACTCTGAAGATCCTTCTCAATATGTGCCCCCTAACCCCCCGCCCCTCTT
>CAJRST010015557.1:6711053-6790925 GCA_907169785.1 Menidia menidia
CATACCAGACACAAAGTTTACACACATAATCATAGGCCAGTCAGCCTCGTATTAATCTTCAGCCCGTCGGCCTCTTGAGACCAGGATTTGAACCTGTGATCTCAAGTCCCGAGAGCAACACCAATACCACTTTGCCAACAACGGGACAGAGAAACTTTTTGTTTTAGTCATATTTATAGACATCGTTATATTCAAACTGTGTATGTAGAAAAGGTCACCTGAGACATCAGTGTCGCTCTAACCTCATCCTCTTGGAGGGCCATGTGTGAGGTTGCTAGCTGTGGCAAGATTGGGAATTGAACCATCGATCTCCAATGCCAAGGGTAACACCAATACCACTAATTGCAAACCTTAGTAATTGCAAACAAAGGCTACTGTACCAAATAGTAACATTGATTTTCTCAGGTGTTCAAATACGTATTTGCAGCTGTATCATACAAATAAATTGTTTTAAAAAGATTATACATTGTTATTATGTCTATCACAGTGGACATGCACCTACGATGACAATTTCAGACCCCTCCTTGATTTATAAGTGGCAGAACTTGCAAAATAGTAGGGTGTTGAGATACATACTTTCATCAGTATGTGTGTGTGTATATATATATATATATATATCAGCTGAGGAAAGGCTGGCAGACTTCAATGATGTAACTGTTTCTGCCGTATTTCCAAAGGTGTTGAATGCAGTAAGATGTGTCACTTCGGTCGTTTACCACATAAGTCTCAATGACTAATTTACCCCGTATTTCCCTTCACATTTGATCCCATTTCATGGCAGCGATTCTTTTGCTTTTATGACAAAGTTGTCAATGCATCTTCCGCAGAAAATCATTTGATAGACGTTCATCTATTCTCATGCAAAAAACATACGTCCAAGTGTGTCCTCTTCCCACCATAGAGGATCTTTCACGCGCACGCACACGCCCTGCCTGCCTCAGCACCAGCGCATCTCTTCCCTGGCGGGCTCCGTACGCTGCAAGATTACAAGAAACCATGAACGGGACGAGGCCTTCGTGACGCGGACAAACAAGTGCTGGACTTCGTTTCTCCCCCCCCCCCCCCCTCCGCCTCCTCGCCCTTTCGAGCTCCGTTATGTCTTTTAGCTCACCGGCTCTCCCGCCATGCCCGCTGCGATGTGCAACCCGCTGCTGCTCTCTGTGCCCTCGCTGCTCCTGATCTGCTGCCTGCATGGGCCGGTGAGAGCAGCGGAGGAGGGCAGGCCGCCGCCCTCCTCCTCCACGCCGGGAGACAATGGCCTCGACGCCGCCGCTGGAGGCGCGGACACGGGCGGCCCGGAATCGTTCCTCACCCCCCCGGCTCTGGTGGCAGGTAAACAAACACAAAGAGGAGCCCGCAGCTGTTAACGCACAAGGGACATTAGCTGCGAAGGAAGCAGTGGGACAATAATGATCAAATAAAGAAAGAATGATCTTATTTCCCTCTGATAAACAACCAATTGGAAGTTGAACTAGTTTTCCAAGAATTAGCCTATATTAATACACTTTTATATCATGTATATATATAGCTAGCTAGCTAGATATGTTCAGTATAATTGTTTAGGTTAGAAGGAATATGGCTATTGTCTTGGCTGGAGCAGGTTTTTGTTTTAATCCCGTGCTTCGTGGCAGATGTAGTCACCTGTTCTCCCCAGTGTTTACATTCTCATTTAATGACCCAATAAAGGCACTGAGGGCTTAAAATGGAGACCTGCGCATGCCGCCATGGCCCATAATAAGCCAATGGGCACTTTCAGGTCTCCTGTTGCCAGATAAAGCTGCTCCCCTCTCCCGTCGCTGGATTTTGATGCATTTTTTTCCATCCTCCCTCCCGGCGGCTCGGCTGTGCTTGCCTCATCACTTTTTCACGGCCAGACAGAGGTGGCCCGGCTCAGCGGAGACTGAATCAGCTCCTTTTTTTCCCTCCCTGCCTCTCTGCAGAGCCCCGTTTCACCCTGAAGGTGCTCGTGAGGGATCTGGTGACCCGTCAGCCGCTGTCGGGCGCGTCAGTGGACGTTTATGTGAACCACACCTTGAGGAGTTCGGCCCAGACGGGGCAGAGGGGTGAGGTTCTGCTCCGGGTGGACTACAGCCCTGGCCTCGGCCTGACTCTTTTGGGTAAAATGGAGGGCTATGTCCCTACCCCCCTTCCCTGGAGTACCACCAAGAGACCAAGTGAGTGATTGTTGTGTTAAAAATAGCCAACTCAGCCTCTTACTGCTGTGAGACTCATGATTATTACAAATTAATGACATGTCTGAGGCGGCAGACAACTTCTGCCTCTGGTTGTGATTTTGCTGCCTCATAGACTTGGTAAGTCTTTGTCCTATACGGAACCTAATGAGGAATGGGATGGGGGTTTACAGTTATCCCCATCTCTGGTAGCTGTGGGGCAACCTAGCTATTGTCCCAGACCCTCCCATGGGGCGACAGGGAAACACACTGCAGGGAGGTGGTGGGATAAATTGAGGAGGGAGCAGGTGGCTCAGCATTATGAGAGCCTCCTCCTCCTCCCTTTGTGCTCCTGATATGACAAGTGAACCCCGACAGGAGCTTTAGGCAATCGTAACGCCATCTGGTGGTGATTTTGGTGGGAATTGTTGGGCTTCTGTAAATAACTTCAGAGTAGGGTCTGACCTGCTCTGTTTGGAAAGCGCTGTGAGATAACTGTTGTTGTGATTTGGCGCTATATAAATAAAATTGAATTGAATTTACACCCCCATTTACTCTTAAATGGGTCAGCATCTTTAAGGGTAACTTCCTCTTTGTCTGGTTTGAAGTTTTCTCTGCCGTGACGCTGCTGCTGCTGCCGCACAGTCAGGGAAACATCTGGCTGTTTGAAGATTCTGTGCTCATTGCTGGGAAGCTGCCTGGTAAGTTCTTTGGTGAGGAGAATCTCAGCTGTTGTATTTCATGTTTGAAAAAATAGGCGATTTGATGGGAACCCGTCTCGTGTTCGCAGATAGCGCCGCCCAGCCAAAGGTCAGGTTCCCTAAAAACCTCCTGCCAATACCTGATAAACGCAACATCTCGTCGGTGGCAGCCTACCTGACGGTGCCGCAGCACCACCTGGCGAAGGACTGCGCTAACTGCACCCCAGGCATCATCAGCAGCAAATCTGGTCAGCGCTCAGTAAAGCAAGACCAAAACTCAAATGAATCAGCTTAGACCTCAACTTTGTCCAGAATAAAAGGGTGGATTTTCATTTCTTCTACATGGTAGTATCAGAATATTCAGAGAAAATGTGACGTAATATTATGAACGTAGGTAAAAGGTCAATTAAATTAAATGACTTATCGTGGCCGTCATCATTTAATAATATATGTTTCCAGACAAAAATGAGAATGACTTTCAAGTTTGAAATTCTCGTGTGGTGGGAAAACATTGCAGGGCAAAGCTCTCTTCGATCTGCTTCGATAAAATTTGCTTATAAATTGCGCCGAAGTGCACTTGAACTTTACCTTTGCATTTCTGCAGTGTTCAAAAGCATTGAGCTTAAGGCCGTGGCTGCCGTCAGCGTCCTGCTGTACTCTGATGGCGAACAGCTCCAGGTTCGAGGCCCAATCCAGATCAGCCTGCCACTGGGGCGCAACACGTACCTGAGAGCCTCAGATACAGTACCTGCATGGGCCTTCAACATGAAGACAGGTAGATACAAAACCTTCAAACGCTTTTGGAAAAAGTTCCAACAGCTCATTGTGACACACTGTCCTCGATCGTTTCTGAAGGTGCCTGGGAGAACCAAGGACTGGGAATAGTTAAAAGAGTTGGTGATGAGCTGGTTTGGACCTACACAGCTTCCCATCTGGGCTACTGGATTGCTGCCCCTCATCCCTCGTCGAGAGGTATGTCATCTACTTTCGCCATCACAAATTTTTGACTGTTTCTGTGGCACTGACTCAGAGTAACAACATATAACCTTCTAGATTATCTTGGACATGCTAGCTCCATGGATTTCATCTCTTACCACACCTACCTGTTAATGGGAATACTTGGGGGAACTCTGGCCATAGTCGTTGGGATTCTGTCTTTGCTTCTGTGTCACTGCGGGTAAGAAAACTAATTGTTAGCTTACTCAAATAATTTTAGATTGTAACTCATTAAATGTGTTTTTGCTCCAGAGGTTCCTATCGAGAGCCCAGGAGGAGGAGAGCCCGCTTTTCCAAACTCACCGTCGTTAAGAAAGATCAAACCACCTCCACCCACATGGAGGAGGGTTTGCTGTTTCGATCTGGAGAAAACAGCCTTGCCTCCTGCAGTGTCCAGTGTGAGCCGTTGTCAACACCGAGGCATAAAGTCAATTACAACATCTACGTAGAGGATCCGGGAAGTCTTACGTCGGCTCCTCTTTACGAAAACATCACCGGGGATCGTACGAAGGGAGCCCACCTCCCGCCTCATTACATCAACAGCGAAGACGTGGCTCGCATCCGGGAGAAAGCGGAGCAGAACCGTGCCAACATGAACGACAACTTCTTTCAAGATAAGCTGGTTCACATCTACAACCAGCCCGTGGCAATTCTTCAGGCTCAGGAGCTGTTTGGTGCTCAGGAACAGCAGCTGTCCAGCTGCAAGTCCGCCACGTTCCCCCGAAACGGAGTGGAGTACGATGCTCACTCAGAACCTCCAAATAAAGACAATTACACCCAGACACTACCCAAAGTGCCCCACCATCACTCCCAAGGTGGGAGCAGCCCTCCGCAGAGCAGCCAGGATGACCCTCAGCCTCTGGAGACTCCCCCACCAGGACAAGGCCCTAATGCCGGGGTTTGGGGACGCTATAGTAACCTTCTCGAATCCTCAGTCTCTGTGCCAGGGACTCTCAACGAGGCAGCCGGTATGGAGGGCTTCAGTAGTGGGCACGGCGTTCCTGGCGAGCTGCAGGGAATTTCAGAGCGCACCTTGCTGGAGCTGACTCGTGGCAAGTCTTCGTCATCGCACCCTAGGGCCTGGTTCGTCTCCTTAGACGGGAAACCTGCCGCTCAGGTTCGTCACTCCATCATTGAGCTCCAGAGCCGCCACCGTCCGCCAAGTAGCAACGACACCAGTCTCGACTCTGGCGTGGACATGAACGAGCCCCAGCACAACATCCGCGAGACTGATCGCGAGAGGCCGTCCATGAGGGGCTCCTCACTCCAACATCACAGAGGGGGGCGGTACGGCGAGGAGCAGGACCTCAGCAGTAGTGAAAGTGGCACCACAGCCACCTGTACGCCAGAGGACCCGTCCCTGAGGAACATTTTAGATGGGAGCAGTGGGGCTATTCCCAACATTCCTGAGGAGCGAGATGGGGTGGATACATCGAGCGCTCAGGAAGACAGCGAATCGAGAGGCACGCCGCCTCCCCGCCGTTTAAGGAAGGTTCGGGAGAAAGTGAAGGCAGAAAAAAGAAGCACCAAACACATACGGGAAGGCAGACCTCTGACCAAGAGAAGTTAGGCTGTGATTCTTTGAGAAGGACAAGCACTTTTCCATCAGTGCCGAATGTTTCCAAAATAAATTCCACCACTTATACACCTTCGCCAAAGAAAGCATAAGCTGACCCAAGATGTGACGCAGCATCCGCAGTGTGCAAAATTAAATTCTTATGCTGCTGCTGTTTGACAAGTTTGCGCCCCTTGTCCTCTCCTTCCCCCCCCCCCCCCACCCCCATTCTGAAGAGCACCAGCGAGCTTTTTAAAACAGCAAACGTCTGTGTGAACATGATATCCCACAGTTCCCAGCACTGGCATTATAGAAGGTGCCTTCTTACTGCCTGCAATCATAAAAAAATTGTATTCTCAGACACGGTATTTGGTGAATTTGCAGGATGGACACAGTGCACTTACCCCTCACCATAAATGCCTGCTGCAAATCGAATAACATATAGAACGTTTTCCCAGTCCTACTGCCTCAAAACAATCTCGTGTCAACTCTCCACAGGACTCCCACGCTGGACTGGAAGGATTTTCAGAGTAAAACCATGTACAGTGTAAAGCTAAGCTGCCATTTTAAAGTTCACGCCTGATGTTCAAAGTTTTAACCCCACGGTTGTGTTGTATGCATGAGTATGGGCACCAAGTACATTTAGTTGCAGAGTTTAACAGAACAATATAATAGCTTTTCGATTACTTACTGACTGAATTGTTCATTTTGCTGTGAGGAGACAACTGGCACCTGATTGTTTTATTCTTACTTTACACTACATTTATGGCAGGGCTCAGTGTTTCCTTTTAGAAATATCTATTATCATTCAGGGGATCAAATATAAAAACTTTTTTCGTTTTAGTGTTTAAACACAAGCTTTTTCTCTAATTTTGTACATAGCCGCTGCACCTTTCGTCTCATTCTGTTTCAGCTGCTCCTGTTATAGTTCGTCTCTCTTTAAGAAAGCTTCCCAAAAGGCCCATTCTCCTCCACGATTGGTTTAGAACAAAGAAAATTTAAAAAAAGAAAAAAATCATTATTTATTGCTTTCTGAACTTTGGCAGGACTGACTGGTGTGGAATTATCTATTGGGTTGATCTCTGCTGACCTTTTACGAGCACTAAAGTCTTAAGTTAGGTGCCTTTGAGACCTGCTTGTAGCCGTCCCTGTGCCCAAACCTGTTGATAATTGCCTGAAAAGTATACATTTACTTTATAATCAGTAATACTGTTTATTATTGAGAGACAGAAAAATCTATTTTGAAGCAATATTTCAAAGCAAATTGCTGACATGACAACCTTGGTCCTGCAACAACAAAGTTAATTTACATTTTCAACCAACGTTTGTAACCTTGTGCAACCTTTGCTACTTAATGACTGAATTCCTACAAAAGAAAGGCTATTAATGTAAGCCTGAGCTGAATCCGCTGTAGTCTGTGCCAACTTGCTCTATTGAAATGCTGCAAATTGCAAACATCTCTGCTTGGTATGCCAGCTTTGTAATTAGCCTAGCATACTGACCATTTAGCTTTCAGCACAGCTTTCGGAGCTACAACCAAAGCTACCAGTGATTTCATATTCAGAGAAGAAACTATGCCCAAATCTGCTCTTAACGGCTGCGTGGAACCTGACGTGGCAGCCTCCATCCTGCACGAGGTCAATAGCTGCACAGCTACACACGCTGATCACACATTCCAAACTTTTTTCGGTAGGTTTAGTTAACAATATTGAAATTCATAAGTAATTCAAATAATGAATAAAAACAAGAACCAGGATAAGTTTAAAAAAATACTCACCTGGAGCTTTTTAACAGCAATATTCCAAGTAAATCTAATTTGAAAGCCAATTATTTAGTCTTCCATGATACTGTCGTTATATTCTTTCGGTGTTTTCTATGTACATAGTAAAAAGCTAAATTTTAAGTTGGATTTTGAGCGTGGTTTAACCGATTTGTACAGTTTTTCTTAGGTCTGATCTGACGTGTCAGTTAGTTCCATTTTTTGGATGCTTCCAACATGAGATGTTGTTCATGTTAATTCCTTTGGGGGTAGCATAGCGTGTCTTTCCAGGGGACTCCACTAAAATCTTGAGCTTTTAAAAAAAATATTAATTTGAAATGTAGCAACAAACTATCAATTTAATCTCTTTCGTGCGCTCACACAAAGAGAGACTTGATTTTTCTCGGGATCGGCTTGACCAAGCAATGTAGCCCCGCTTTTTCAGCAACATGGGGAGTCAGCTGTGAACACTTTGTGCTGATAATTCTTGACAACCCCACTGCCACTCTGGTTTTCAAGTGATCCTGCTGAATGTACCTACCTGTACTGATTTCTGTGTGATCTGTAGTGTGATCCTCTTGTCTTTAGCTGTCCAACTTCACAGGCCTCTGTCTTTGAATTAGAAGGGACTCCTCGTGTTTACCTTTGTAACGATGGTGGTATTAGTCTTGCTTTTTTTTGTGGACCACATGAATAAACTGACTTGACACAAACAACTATTCATCGGCCTTTTCATTAAAACACATTTAGCTGGTTAGAAATAAAAAGCATATGCATCACTGAGACATGACAGACCAAATAAGTTTCAAGACTAATTTTTGCTCAGTTCTGAGCCCCTGCTGTTACGGCCTCAGTCTTCGTTTTCTGCGGATTGGGTCACGTGGCAGGCGTAGTCACAGCAGCCGCGTGGTCTGCCTCGTGTCTGCTGGAACCGACAAAAAGGCTCACCTCTTTCACTTTTGTCCCTTCAGAACGCCGTATATTGGCTGGCCTCTTGTTAATGAAACCTTTGCAGACACGCTGCCCCCCATGACTAAGAGTCTTTTCCAGCGGTACGCTGTGTGCCGCCTTCGAGGCATGCCCTGTCCCTGTGATGCACAAAACTTTAAGTCTCTCAGCTGTAAACCTTTCAGTCTTGTTTAAAGGTCTTGAAGGATCTGTCTTGACCTCTAAGTTTAGAGCCATTTTTGCAGGGGAGACTTTAGCATCATGTGTGGCCTGCAGCGCCACTCCTGGAACAAACAGGTCCTTCAACTTGTTTTCCACCGGCTCGGCCCAATTATTGGAAAGGTGGGAGGAACTCTTATGAGAGGTCTTGTCACTGCATCTCCAATTCAAGGGACTATGAACAACATATCCATCCAGGGGACAGGAGTTTGATGTCCGCAGGAACCGGTCCACACAGTCCATGTGAAACTGAGGACGGCATTTTAAACACTGAAAATAACTTGCGCAACCACGAGAGCGCAGGCTGAAACATCTTACCTTGTGATGGCAGGGCAGGGTTCGGACCAACTGGCCTAGGCCGAAACTCTGCAGACAGATTCGACACTGCAGCCCCTCATCCAAGAGACGAGATCCCGATCTCACCCTGACTGCAGGCAGCCGCTCCAGCACGTCTTCTGACAGGGTGTCTGCAGCCACCGAGACCATGCTGAGGAGGAGACGAAGGACACTCTGCAGGGTCGTGCGTTAAAATACGACTTTGCGGACTTATAAAATTTTTTTTTTAAAAAACCTTACTCATCACGTTCAGGCAGACACGTCGCTCCGTTTGGTTCACCTCTCAAGTTTTCTTTCAAGATAAGCCACTTATCTTTCCGTCTCTGTTGCATCACCAGATTAGTTTACAGGTGGAACGGATGCAGAATGAACATTTACCGTATTTGAAATGGCTTACCGTTCTTGAAGCCAGCGGGTGCTGTGGGTGGCAACCCCTCTTGCTGCAGTCCTCACACAGATGGAAAAACTTGCAAACTGTGCATCTGGATAACAGATTCCAAAGAATAATAAATTCAGTAAAACTAAATATGGAAACTGAAAGGCAACATAAGGAAATATAGTTTACCCAACACAGTTATTCTTAGTCTCCCTTCAGTGTGAGATACTGCTACATTCATTTAACTTGCAAAGTGGGAAGTTTAAACTCAACCTGGTAGCTTTGAAATTAATATAAAGCCATCAAAGTTTTACCATGTTCTGATGTAAAAAAAGATCACCCTAAATTTAAGCCGAGCGCCACCGGCTTCACTTGGTGTCAATTATAAAATACTCAAAAAGTTCAAATCAAAGTTCTGACATTTCTCAACCATTTACAATTCCATATCATGATGCTGCCATCACTATATTTAGACTGTAGACGTGATCTGAATGAGGTTTCTGCTCCTTGTGAGCTGTAACCAACTCACAACTTCTGAAATTAGAAGACTTTGCCTCTTGTCACCCAAGAGTTGTCCTGGAGCCACAATACTTTTGTAATGTCTCAATGAAAACTTCAGAGCAAAGAGCTTGGAGTACAGCTGAAATGTAGCTGTTTTTGTTGTTGTTTTGTTTTAAGAAAAAAAAATAGTTTGAAACTAAACTTGTTTGAAGAATTAAAAGATAAAAATCAACCTTAAAAAGCAGTGAATTGAATAATGGAATAATTTGCCCACCCTGTACATGAGACCTACTTGAAACACCTGCCGGTGATGTGGCGGACTTGGCAGCCCTGGCAGAACACTCCCAGGTGTCTCTCTGGCTTTTCTCTTTCAGCCGCTGTGAAGAGCCTTGCAGTGTTCTTCACCTGCTCGTCGAGCAGCTTCAAGGAGCTGAAGTCCTCTCTGCACAGAGGACACTTCACCGTGTCCAGCTTGTCGGGGAGTTTCTGGTGGTCCGCCCACACCTTCATGCAGGAGACGTGCACGTTGTTGCCACAGCCAAACCTTAGAAAAGAAAATGAATAATAAAGAATAAACACATTGCGTTCTAGTACAGCAAAACCCTGAAAGAGAGCACCTTTGACTATCTGGAGACTTTGGGCAAATTTTATTGTGTGATGAAGTGCTGGCTTCCTAAAAACAAGCGGTAATGTGGACAGGTCAGTGTGCTGTGGTGGGATAAGTGACGCAGCATGGGGTCATGTTCCGGTCAGCGGAGCAATTAAAGTTTATTTGAAACATGACCGAGCTGAAACAATGATGGTGGGGAAGCTCGACCCCAACACACCTGCAGTAACACACAGGCAGCTTTTTCTGCAGCAGCTCCTCTTGACAGATAGGACACACATCCTGGGCTTGAATGATTTTCCGGCAGACGCTTCCAGCCTCCTGGCCTGAGACCGGGACCAGGGACCCAGAAGCAGTAAAGGGGTCATGATGTGTCCGGCGGGTTTTGCTTTGGTGTAAACCCTGGAACAGCTCCAGGAGCTGTCTCTCCACAAGTCCAAGCTGGAATGAATCTAGAGCAAGGTTATTTTTAACATGTGTCTACAAATGGCAAAATATCAAATGTAAATGCGTTTTTCTAATTTTTTATGAGGTCTGAAACAGCTGGATCGTTTTTTTCTATACCAAGTGTCAAGTTCAGGAACACTTTTTGCCAACTACCACCTTCAAATCTTCTAGTCAACTGGAATTTATCATCATATCTTGAGATGGACCCTGTTTAAGATGGTACAATTTGTAAAAGGAAAAAAAAAATCCAATGAAAGGTTAAAAACAACTTACATTCATGTTCTCTGGGTAACCTGAATTTCCGCAGTAAAACCCTGTAAAATGGGTCATTGGGTTATGGGTTTTGTTCTTTGGATGGTGGACCACATATCATATAGTCTGGCAGATTTTATACATTGGATTCTTTCCATGTTAACCAAACTGAAAGAACCCTGACATCAAGCTACTAAATATTCATAAATGCCTGAAAAAGGAATTGTTGAATTCTTAGTCAGGAAAATTGGTCAAATTTCAGAATTCGTAAATTATATAAGGCTTATAAATGACATTTACAGCTGCATTCTTTCAAACATACCAGCAGATGTGTTTGCACAGCTCCTGCTCCTTTGTGAAAACAGGACAGGTGCATGTATGTGGGTCACCCAAGCACACCTGGACAACCCAAGCAAGAGAGAAAAATGGATACAATGGATACGTGAGCAGCATCCACACAGATAGGCCGAACATTCCACCTTGAAGTTTCGGGTTTCTCCATCCTCTCTGAGCAGAAATGCTGTCGGGCCATAGGACTTGAGCAGTAGCATTGTTGTGTTGAGGGCTTGGTCCTGGTTTGAACTCACTGCATGGCTGACAGTGTTCCTCCAGGATGTTTTCCTGAGCATCTTGTTACTACATTTAAAAATAAAATAGTTTATTTTTCTGTTGTTTTTTTTTTTGTATAAAACTTAAACAAGAAGCAGATAGATAACAGATTGTCTAGACTGTCCTGTGGACAAGCAAGTAAAACAAGATACAAGCTAAACCTAAAAATATTCACAAAAGTGTGAGACAAGTCAAACTAAATAGGATGTAATAAAGTGGCGCAGGAGACAGGTCAAACCAAACTAATGTAAAAATAAGCCAATAACAAAGAGTAAACCATATCACTGACACACGCCACTCCCACCATACAAGTTCAATTCAAACACCGACCAGTTGAAAAAGAGTTCATCTGGACAACCCCTATTCGTACTTTAAATAAAATAAAAACATTCAAAATAAGACTGTATGTCTTGGCAAGCTAAAACAATAGCTGCGTTTACAATGCTTCCTCCTCAACTAGCATACACGCGTTTTACTTCTTACGTTTGGTTATTTCTTACGTTTGGTTAGGCATAAAAAAGAAAGTCAACGTTACCTTTATATGCAAAAATTCTTTGTTATTTTCGCCTAAGCTTTCACGTGGTCATAGTTTTCACGTTTTAAAACAACAACACGACCTTCGGGCTCCTCCTGGAGAATGTTTAGTCGTGATACTTAACGCTTGTTAGACATTTCCGGTAACACCGGGACTGGAAAACGGGTCTTTTCAGGATGTCAGAACCAACAGTTACGTTTCCCAGTCAATTAAACCTGTCCACAGAGGTTTATGGCGTATAGGAAAGAACATTCTGTTACCTGTTTTTGACGGTATTAAATTAAAAAACCGGCCACAGTCACTTTGAACACGAAGTTGCTCGCAGTCTTGTAGCCATGGTAACGCGGAGACTGCGCACATGACCTTATTTGACCAATAGAGGGCGCCTTTGCTCACGCCAACAATCGTGAACGGCTGTTTTGTATTAATGATATATTACTTTAATTTCAGTTGTGTTTATTTGAGAGATCATCGAATTCCACATACTAGCAACAAATATTTGCATTTTGAATTGTACATCACAGTGAATTGAATTAACTTAATACTACATGCTATGTAGGTGATGTGACAATTCAAATTCAAACTAAAATATTGCTCAAACGAATAGAGTACTCCATTTCATTATCACATTCTTATGTCATATTGAATAGGGTTTTTGTTCATATATTTTGGTAATTGATTTAAGAAATGCTTTGTGATGTTCTTCATTACTCTCTGGGGATGTTTTCTTCATAAAAGGCAAGTGAGTGATGTCATCGACAGCTTCAGATAGTTTTCATCAGTCCAGCACGGCTCAGTGTCCCCTCTGCCTCTTGTACCACACACATTGGAGAACTACACCAGCGGAAAACATATAAACAGCTTCTTAACATTCCAGCAAAGATAACCTGCCCTGACAAAAGGATTACTTTTGGCTCTGGCAAAAACATTTTTACAATTTTTTTTTCTACTTGTGTGAAGGTAAGCTCCATTACTTTTGAGAAAAGTTCTGTAAAGGCCACGGCTAAACGCTGAAAATATGTCAGATGTGTTTCAATAATCTGGTATATCTCAAGGAAAAAGGCTAAATATGTTTTTAATCTGACAGTCGGATCAAGGAAGTAACTGCTATGATATTTGATTGTAGTCTGTTAGTTTTTAGGAAGTAAAAAAGGCATATGTGTGGGACTGTTTGACAAGGTATAGAAGAGAAGAGGTCAACAATTCCTAAACTAGAAGCCATTATCTGTATTTTCTTTAGATTCATGAAGAGAAATATTTGGGACAGAAACAAGGGAGATGATTTTTCGTTGACAGCCTTTGAAACATGGCAGTCTCATTTAGTGTCACCCGTATGCTGTACATGTTGGCATGAATTCTAACGTTTCGTAATTGTTGTGTCATTTCTATGATACAAACATCCCCCATCTTACATAGCTTTTAGACAGTGCTCCTTTTAGGGATAGCTCTCTTTATGGACTTTTTTTAGTTAGGTTTCTAATATTATGTCAACACCTTATACACAATAGACTTGATACAGTATGCAGCAGTATCACAGAAGGTGAATGACATAATTAAAAGCTGCTTTGTAATCATGTTGATAGTAACTTTCCAAAGAAGAGGATGCTTCAAGAAGATGCAGTCAAGTAATCTAAATGTTTAAATACTAATATGACTGCCTGTACTTTACTTGTTTAAGGTCTTAAAAAGCTAGATTTTTTTTGTTTTTCAGATTGAATGTTTTAATTCTCAACACTTGGAAGATAAGTTGTCAGTACTTCACAAAACACAATATCTACAGTGCAATGCAAAACTATTGTGCAAACATCTGTTTGTAGGTTGTTTCCAAGTAGCAAGCACATAGGTTGATTTTTATTTTGGCATTTCCAGACTTTTACAACTAATGTTTTATTTATTTATTTGTTTAAAAGTAAATGAACACCAGGTATGTTATTCAAGCAGAAATTGCACCTAACTCAAGGGATGAACCAGTACAGTTTCACACCAACAGTTTGATTCCAAACGGATTAGTGGTGATATAAAAGGAAAATAAGGAAAACCGACATGAAGAAATGTCAAGGGAAAAAACTCCATATACAAAATATTACCCTTTTGAAATAGCTTTAAGAAACAACTTATTAAATAGGCCTGAGAGATGCCCTCAGTAGATCCATATACTGTTTACTGAAGCCTCATCTGAAGTGGTCTTCCTGGCAGGGTGGCTCTGAAAAAGCCACTTATAAAGAGGGACAACTGTGAGAAAAGGTGTCAAATGATACAGGAAGTTGACTGAAAATCAGTAGCAAAGGGTCTGATGGAGGGATGAATCCTCCCCAGGGCCAAGATCTCAACACTACTGAAGAAGTGTCGGATCATCTGACAGACAACGGAGCAAACTATTCCTGAAGACTACCCAAAGACATGACAGGAAGCTCAGGAGCTGCAGGCTGAAGAATAGAATTGGGCAGACAATACACTTTAAAGCTGGTTAGGGCTGTACAGTTTGTGTTTTTGTTCGGTATCGTAATTCATCTATGCAGTTATTGCTTTACTTCAAAAGGAGACCAGGTTTTTCTGGCTGTTCAGCGGCTTTGTTGGCAAAAATAAATTCTTCTCATTTTAGGCAGATGATTGTATCACAGTTAACCCACCTCGTGTCATGATTACGGCTGCTTTCACTGTCACACCCAACAGGAAACAACTTATCAAATATGTCATAGATAAAACTCTGAAGTTAACCAGTCTGCGAGAGACTGACTAAAACTCCAACTTTTGTTCCAGCGTCTGACCAGGGCGCGTGACCAAACCATGCAAAGTTCTGGTTTGTTTGTAGGTTCTTATAAAATTCTCTGCTTACATAACATATCTAATTAGCTTATCGGAGCTGACATAATGGTTTATGATGTGTTTAGGGCCGAGCCCTGGTTAAAGTTGCTCAGCATGCATATTGCAGCGTGCAGGAAGGAAGCTGTGGGGAGAAGAGGAAACAGGAGGGCAAATGTGTGACCCTGACATCCCCCAAAAAAGGGGAGACCTTACTTTAAAACTTCTAAAACACACGTGTGAAAGGATAGGATATTTGTATGCATTTTGATGAGTGGAAGCTGTTTCTGTGGGTGTGTGTCAGGTAACACTTGTGGACAATTTACAGCATGCAAGAGGTAAAACATGAACATCTCATAACAGAACCGGCACATGGGAGCCAAAAGAAACACGGCAAAACTTTAAAGAAGATCAATGAGTGGGATTATAATGGGTGTGACGAAGCACACGTCCTGGAGTGAGAGACCAACTCCCGTCAACACCATGCGAGCTGGATCTGCTCAGCAGCTGCCGTGGTTCAGGAAACACTTTTATTTCTGAACTCTTGGGGGAAAAACTATTTGCAGCGGTGATGAAACTTTTACCTGTTCTCCCAGGTCAAATAAAAATAGAGCCCCCACCATAAAAAAACACCATCCAGCCTTCCCTGTGTGGTTTTTATCATGTGCATTATCATTGAGGTGCTTTTTTTTCATGCAACTCAGTTAAAGTGATAACTCATTGGAGATAATTCTTTGCAGAATAACATATTTTCACAATCTTTTCCTCAGTTCACATGGCGATCAGAGCACAGATGGAATGGAACTGCATTGTGTCTCTTCTGGTCATCTGTTCCATCAACAAGGTAGCGATAGCATGCTGCTCTCTGACACGTGGTGTATTACTTTTAAGCAGATTTTAAGGTTTTTTGCAAGGGACCCTCAATTCCAAAAGACAGTCAACAGCACAAAATTGAAAAATATTCTTTCCCAGAATTCTTTCCTGACAAATAAATCTGGTTGATTAACAGTTTATTTATATTTATACTTTTTTTTTTCGTATTTAGGGGTTTCTGTTTTGTTTTAGTTTTTGACCACATGAATCGCAGGGGGAAGTCAATCCAACACGTGGACTTAAAAACAATAAAGCTATGCTGTCGCTGCCTGAGCAAAAAAAAAAAGGCATTTTCTCTCTGAAATAAACTGAAATATACAAGGCCTTCCATGAAAAGGCGCTTTGGATGGAAACGTATGTTGTTCCACAGCCTGTACAGACCAGCTAAGGTTTATCTTCAGAACACTTTCCAAACTTCCACTTAAATGAGAGGTTTTCAGCTCCTCCTAATCATGTAGCATTTCACTCATTAACTGCTTGAATGTTTTCCATGCCTTGTGTCTGTTTTGTGACACTGTCTGCTCCCAGCTGCCGGTGGTGGCAACGTCAGAGCATCTCACCCATGTGAATGAAGTTCAGCAGCAGAACCTAATTGCGAAGGCCCAGTACCAGTGTTTCCAGAGGATCATCAAGGAGACACACCAAAAAACGAAAAAAAATGGTGAGCAGAGGCAACAGCAGAAATATCACACCGTAAAAGCACTCGGGCAGATGTAAAACTGCGGAAAACTGCATTTAAATCTGATTTTGAGAATACACCTGACGTTATTAACTATCATTTCATATTGTATAAATTTAGTTTATCATTTACCGTGCATTACTTTTTCAAAATAATCTGGATTTGGACTACTGTAAGGCATTGCAGATCATGATACTTATTTTGAGGTTAGCATTTGATTTTAATAATACCAATCAATAGATATGTGTTGAGATATTAATATGACAATTGTTGTGTGTCATTTGCTGCGCTGTGTAGGGCTGGTGTGCAACGCGACATGGGATGGATGGCTGTGCTGGGATGAAGCAGAAGCTGGAGTGAAAGAACAAAACTGTCCAGGCTACTTCAGTGATTTTGACACTCAAGGTAAACTTTCTCCTTCCTCAAAATATCTTTAGAATGGCATGTTGTGATTTCATACCGAAATATGTATGGAGGGTATGGAGCAGAGTACTTGTAGATGGCGAGAGCTGTGCAGAAGGGCCTTTCTTCTTCAGGGTTCTGAGCTGTGGTCAGCAACCTTTTTCCCTGGAAGTTTTCCATTGCACGATGCCAAATGCTCTTTGCCTTTAAAGTAGTAACGAAGTTTCTCTCTGCTGTGGAAATCAAGAAAATTGATTAATCATGTGCACATAATGAGTAGTGCACTGAAAGATGTTTGACTTGGCATCTGGAGTAAATATGTCTATAAGGTTCAGCTCTGGTCGGCAAGCCTTGCCACATATTTATAAGTTAAAATGTGCTATTTCAGGAGGCTTTTTTGTACATCTCGTTAATGCATTATCGCTTAAATGTAATGTAGGATCCTTTCCTCAAATTGAATGGGTGCACTTTTTTCTAGATTTCAACACCAATAAGAAAGACTCATAAAATGAATTCAAATTGGCGGGTCTTTAGCATTCTTCATCTCGGAAAATGTGATGTGTTGTTTGAAGGGCAAATTCAATCGAAAATTTGCATCTGAAATGATGTGGCATGGTAGATTTTAAAAGGACCATTATCATTGAGAGGTGTGCACTGGGAACACAGGAAGTGAAGCAATGCTAAGATAATCTTATCAGTACTATTTACATGTAAAATAAACAACAAAGATGCCACTGATCTGCTTTTTACCATATGTAATGTTTTACCGTAAAGCTTGGCAAACTGTTCAGTGGTCTGCTGTTTAAACTTGATTCAGCCATAAAGCAAAACATCTGCATTTTGATAAAACTTTCAGTTTCAATAGAATCTTTTGATTTTGTGGTCCATTTTTTATTTTCACACCATATGCCTGAAATTGTTGATTTTTTACACCATAGATAATTTTAAAGAAGCTATGCTAAGGAAAGCCTTAATCCAAACTGTGTGTGAGTGTGTTTTTGATACTGAAAAGTAAAATAATCCATAAAGCAACTCTGTAAAAACAGGATCAATGTTCTCTGAGATTACGATAGGCTGTACTCTATTTAACCAAATCCAAAAGTATTAATTTTCATATGGTTTCACTAAATTTTGTGTCATAATAAGTTGTTTTATCAGAACGAGTCAGTATCAGCACTGTCAAGCTTTCACCGTCAAATGAGGAATAAGTGTATCTAATAAACAGAACAATGATAATCCTTCCCTTCCCTGACCACCATTTTTATGTTTGATGTGTGAGCAGTGATGGCATCCAAAGTCTGCACAGAGACAGGAGAATGGGGACGCCACCCATCAAGCAACAGAACGTGGACGGACTATACAAACTGCAATTCCAATTCTACGAATCATGGGAGGGTAAAACAAAAAGAAGCACATGGAAATAAAAGTTGCTATGCTGCTCTTGCTGCAGTTTTGTTAAATCAATATTTCACATGCTTTTATGTTTTTGTTTTTTTAGCAGGCAGCAATGACTCACTTTTACTTGATCATGATTGGGCACGGACTGTCACTGCTCTCCCTCCTCATATCGTTGGCAATATTTTTCTATTTCAAGTAAGTGTTTTATTGTCTGGTTTCCAGTTTTAAGCTGGTTGTTTAGCGCACAAGCTGTGGTTTAATGGCTAAAAAATGGTCTCTTTCTCTCAGGAGTTTAAGCTGCCAGAGGATAACCCTTCATAAAAACCTGTTCCTCTCTTTTGTGCTGAACTCGGTTGTTACCGTTGCATGGTTTTCGGTAAATAAAGAGGATTCCGTAAGTGACCTTTCTATCCTTTACAAAAATGTAACATAGAATCGGTAAAAGTTAGGATGCCACGGAAAAAAGAAAAGAAAATACCGAGAAATTTTACACCATTCTATGCATCTGTAATGTGCTGCAGGCCTACATTTTAGAACTAATATTGTTATCGAACAAAGTTTTAACTGTTTTAGATAGGAATAAGGAAAGAAACAACCATGGGTTTGGGGTGAATTTAAAAGTCAGCCAAAAAATGTTTTGAAGCAGTTACTCCACTAGGGCTGTAAATGCACCAAAGCTTTAAATGATGTTGATGCTTGAATTTAGAAATGTCTCCTCCTTTCAGGCCAGCTGCAAGCTGCTTGCATTCATTCAAATGTATATAATGAGCTGTAACTACTTCTGGATGCTTTGCGAGGGCATCTACCTGCACACCCTGATCGTGGTGGCCGTGTTTGCAGAAAAACAGCATCTGATGTGGTATTATTTGCTGGGATGGGGTAAGTAAAGGCTACTCTTGGAGAAAAAAAAACCTTTGTATTGCACAAAGACTTGGTCAGTTTTGAAAAAATGTCCTTAATTTTACCTTTACAGGTTTTCCACTTGTGCCGGCAGTCATATATTCAATAGCACGTCACTGCTACTACAACGATAAGTGAGTCTTTTTGATGCACACTTTACTTCTGTAAATATATGTCAGATATATTTGTTTGTGTGACAGTCTACTCTGCGTTATCAGATGCTGGGTCAGCTCCGCTACTGCCTTGCTGTACGTTATTCATGCTCCCATCTGTGCTGCATTAGTGGTAAGTAACTCTATGGGGAAAACTAGATTCAGTTTCTCTGCTCTTTAGTTTTTTGGGGGGCAAATCGAGCAGTTTCAATTGAGCCTAATCTGTTTTTTGTTGTGTGTGAGTCTGTCTGTGTGTGTGTTATATGACCAAAAAACTAGCTCTTGGAGTTTAAATTTAAATGGGCCGTGGAAATTTTTGCAATGGACCAAATATAGATAGCAGTGAATATGAGCTTTTATCCAAGAGTCAGCACAGTCGTTTAAAGGCATGCAAAAAATGTACCACTGTAGCACAGGGAGTGATGGAGTACCACAGTCTTTTGCTGTTAGAAGAAATTATAGTGATCATAGTCATCTCTAATGCTGTTTGTGACAAAAACAGTGGTCAGTTAAAGTTGGTATGTATTATTTTCATATTTATGGTCCCATTTAAGGTATCGCGATAACTGTAAAGCTTTTAAACAAAGCTGCTGGGATATTTCAGTTTGAATTTCTTTTGTTTTTTTCAAAAGAAAAAACTTTGTCCAATGCCACGAGTCTGCATCTAATGTCATGACTGGCTCTTTGATCCGAGGTGAATTTTTTCTTCCTGCTGAACATCGTCCGGGTTCTCATCACCAAGCTCAGAGTTACTCACCAAGCGGAGTCCAGCCTCTACATGAGGGCCGTGAGGGCCACCCTCATCCTCATCCCGCTGCTCGGCATCCAGTATGTCCTTCTCGCGTACAAACCCAACGATCACTGGATATTCGAAATCTACCTGTACGTCATGAACATCCTCATGCATTACCAGGTCAGTGAGCGCTCGTGTGAGGAAAAAGAGAGACGAGTTTTTCTCGTTCGTTAACATCGCGTTTTTGCTTAAAAAAAATTCTCATTGCAGGGTCTCTTGGTATCTACAATATTCTGCTTCTTCAACGGAGAGGTCAGTGACAATTTTTGCTGAAGTGAAAAGAATAAGAAAAACAAGAATTTCTAAATATGCCTTTTGTCCAAATTATTTTCAAAAGAGAACGTTTAATCAATACAAACAGCCTGTAACATGCATGAAAGGGAAGATGTCAATTTCTTTCCCTCAAACACACATCTATGTTTCTGAGCAATTTCCTCCCACATGTCAACTTTAAAGTCTGGTGTAGCATTTATCAAGAGACACATTTGCAAAAAAAAAGGAAAAGAATTTGCCTAAAAAAATGAAACCTTCTGAATGAATAGAAGTTTTGTGAAAAAATACAGACACAGGGTTAATCTGAATGAGGGAGATTCTGTTTTAATACACGAAACATGACAATTATCTTTATGTATGACACATTTGATTTATTTTCCTAAAGTAAAGACACTTGATAGGTCAAAAACCCATAAAAAACAAACAAACAGATTTGAAATAGAGATGTTTCCCAGTACAATGATACCAAATTGGAAGAGAGCATAGTCTTTTTTTCTCTTGCAGGTACAGACGGTTCTGAGGAGACACTGGAACCTGCAGAGGATGCAGTTTGCGGGCACTTTTGCAAACGCTGACTTCTTCCGCCCAACTTCTTATGTGGCATCCTCGCTCACAGAGGTCCACCGCTGCTATAGCATTGAAAGCCACACGGAGCACACGAACGGCAAGGGCTACCCAGACATATTCAGATCGGACAGCCCCTTCGTGTGAAGGCAAAAAGGTCAGCGCTCAGCTCCCGAAGCTCCCAAAGATGAATGTTTTATAAGGGCTACGTCTCTGGTCACGGCGACTACATTCAAACTCTTTCTTTTTTTTTTCTATCTCCAATGCAATAATACACATATTCTGCTTTTTTTTTTCATGAGTCTGTAAGAAACATGAGGGGGGAAAAAAAAGACACGTTTTCATCATTTCTTACATCTCTTGACTATCAAAAGGGGTTGTTTACCAAACACCAGGAGGAAACCATGTGTCAGACAACCTCCAGACATGAAATTACCAAAAGGATTTTACTCTTCCATCATGTGGATGTGCCCTTAGGAGCTCTTGGCAAAACAGAATATATCTGTTTTGAGCTTAATTTCAACAGTATCAATGTAATATAAGAAAACAAAACATGTTGAAAATGCTCGGAGTATAAATGTACAAGTATAATAAGGCATTTTGGACTGTTTGATCAGCAATTTTGTCCAAAGTGGAAGTATTTGTTTAAGGCAGAGGCAGAGATGGGGCCAAGATGATTTAAATGACCTGAGTGATAGAAGTGTGTAGTCAAGCAAATAAGGAAAATGAAGTTGTCAAATCACGCAACATTTTTATGTGATTAGTTGTGATAATAGGCCCTATATGAATTGTAAAAACACATTAAACAAATTAGGCAATTATCCTTTTGGTCATGGTTACATTAGAATTGAAAATATGCAGTGTGGCAAGAGGTCTATACCATGGCTTGATGAGACTTCTTTTTATTTATGTATAAGTAACAGCTTAATCATTTTTTAAAAGTTTGATTAGGCTTGCTGTTTGTTCGATTTTATTTTCATTTGTTAGTGTTTCTTTTCCAAATGCTGGAGAATCTATGGGGAGGGTATGCATGTGTCTGTACATATTTTCGATTGTGTATGAATTTGTCATATAGTGGAGAACTTGACATGAATTTGTATAGTATATTTGTATTTGTAATACTTTAAAGTAAGTTAAACCATTACAGCATTATTTCCATTACTGAATATACTGGGGTATTTTTGTGCAGAGCTTATTATACCCTGCCAGAAAAATAAACACGGGAAAAAAATTAAGGAAAAAGGAAAATATTAGTTTAGCTTCACATGAAGTATTATACTAGCAAATTATGAAGTACCCCACATTATGAACTCCATTGAGTATATTTTAGCTCACAAATGATAAGTTATAAGGGTTCTTATATTTGAATAGGGAAACAAGCAAAAGGAAAAAATATAAACTTTCCTACCAAACTCACACAATAACAATACAACGTGATTCTCAGAAGTCTACATTTACTTATATACAAACTATATATAAAAACTGTCCTAAAAGAAACTGCCTTGATGAGGACCACAGGGCTTGCACATAACTAGATAGCTGATGTGAGCATCTCCTCTTAACAGTTGATTTGCTAAATTCTTAGATTAGCCGTGTACAATTTTTGAAACTTCATTAACATGTTTTGGGTGTTTGTTTGTTTATTTGCTCCAAAGACTGTGAAATGTTTAGCTAAAATGATAATCTGGGTCTCTGGCTTCAGTCAAGATGGAGTCGAGTTTTTGTTCCATAGTAGGAAAACTAAAAAGAAAATAAAAAACATAAACAGTTTCAACATTTAAGAATAAAGCAGAGAGATTAACTATCTATTTATGCAGTCTTAATTGCCCATTTCTAGAGGCCTCTTTGACAAGCAATGCCCAGTTAGCTGTTACTACACATACCTACAACAGGAGCTTAAGTTTGGACCCGAAGGTATAAAAGTTAGGATGCACCTATTCATTCTGATAGGATATGTAGGCGTCTCCACACTTTTGAAAGGTACTGTTAGCAGGAAAGGGTAAGCCTAATTTATAAAGCTTATTAAAAAAATGTTAAAAATCACCATCTTCTCTATTGTCTCATTCCTTTTACGCCCTCTTTTCTTGGTAGTGATTCATTCCCTCGGTCGAGAATTCGAAGAAATTCTGTGACAACTTTTTTTTTTCTTTCCCACATATTTAATTGAGGGTGGGATTTCCTTGTTTGACCTTAGAAAATCGTTCCCACTGTAATGAATATTGTTTCCAGACAAAGCAGGGTGGGTTGCTGTCTGCTCCTTGTCCACAACATATACACATGCAAACAGGTAACAATTAAGAAATCCCAAAGGAAATGGGCTATATCCATTCTTAATGTGCATGATTTATCTAGTTGAATATATAGAAGTCATTAAATCAGTACTATGGAATGCCGATCCAAGGCACATGTGCATGTTTGGGGAACTTTTACAATTATGAGAGATATGCTTGATATTCACTTGCATGCCTTGCATAGTCATGACCTCAATCCACATAGGACTCTGGTGTTTGAGGTTTTTGGACAGTGCCTGGAGCATCATCCCAGTAATCATAAAACCATTCCCTCCCATATTATTTTCTACAGAAAACACTAAAAGAACATTTTAGAGGCCTGGTTTCCACATTTTTTATCCTGCATCCTGTAGCTTTTGCATAACAAATGCTGTGGTATCTTATACATTTTTCAATTCTTCTTTTTTAAAGATTCTGTTTTAAAAAGAAATGACACTGAAGGAAAAGGCACATCTTTTTCACAATTGTAAGATGTGAGCTTATGTTTTTGTTGTTTACCTATTACAACAACATCCAACAAGCTGTGCCCCCCCCCCCCTCCCCCCGTATTTACCCCAGTGGAAATCAGACCTGTGGATGTATTGCAGGCTTCCTGTTTCTAAGAATACATTGCCATTGAACTCTTGATCCGCTGGCTCTTGTGTGTTGGTAGCAAACACTTCCTCAGCTTCATGACTAACACTTGTTTACTGCTTTAACTTCCGCTTGCTTCCACTGAATCCTAAAACATTTAGCCGATGTTTTATATCCCAGTGGGTTTCCAGCAGGCGAGCAGTTCTGTGAATTTGTCAAGGACATTTCCACAGGACATGAGAGAACACATGTGGTCACCTGCTTTGTGGCAATCCTGCAGACGTAGCAACATTGTCGCCCAAATTGATAGTCCGATTTTGGCGAGCCATACTTGGCTTCTGATGCACTGATGTAAAAAAAACATCCCCCCCGGAGACATAATCAGATCCTGATTGCATCCAATGTAAGTATTCATATACTTCAGTGAGTTTCTTGACTATTTCTCTGATAATCAAACAGCGACTCTGTTTATATACGCAAATTTGACCATTGTGATTTGAACAAGTTGAATGGACGATCGAACTCTCGCGCAAAATAGACACTTTATAAAGTGATCTTTTGTCATGCATAGCATTTAATCAGCAGCAAATGTTACTCGTACACTTGTTACAAGTGGACTCGGCTGCTGATTAGCAGAAAAAGACTTCAGTTCAGTTGGCCTTTTCCATCCTGAAGTTGGAAACCCCAAGTGAGCATCCTTGGAGAAAAAACATGGACGTACAAGATGTGATGCACTGTACCTTCCCTTTGGCAACAGGGGCGGTATGTCAGGAATGCATGAGGAAGAAAGTGGAATATCACCTTTAGGGCAGAAGTAGCTCTCAGTTGATGGTTGGAAATACCAAAGTAGTAATTAAGTGGAAGCAGTGAATGCTTAATCTGATATTCTTGGAAGAATGACTAATGCTTTGAAGAAGCATTTCCCAGCTTTAGCTTTAGAAAAACCTTTTGGGTGAAACAATAGCCGCACACCTTCAGTGCACACATGTGGCGCATAGCGTGCTCTGGCCCCTTGTGCCCGGGGAATCTCTCACTCCTGAGAACAATGGACCGAGTTCTTGACTGTGCTCGAGGGGTGTGGAGGGCGAACGGTGCAAGGGGTTGGGGGTGAGCAATGTGGCCTGGCTGCGTGGATGTGACCTGGGCTTGGGCGGGACCACAGGAAGTCTGCGGTTCGCCGCACGGCCCTCTCGGACTGCGGCACCGCCATGAATTATCCCCAGCAGCTCGTCATGAGGAGGTGTCCGCGCTTACTTGCCTGCTTTGATGGTTTCAGAGGAAACGTCACGTTCAAAAGTGTCAATAAGTCAGGTCGAGAGTGGTGGCGAGCGCGGATGAGGCCTGGGCCCCCCTACGATGGTGTTGAAATCCTCAATGTTGTATCGGCAGAAAACTTGTGTAGAGTTGTAGACTTTCGGTCTATCAAACCATAAAAGGTCAAATCAAAGCCATACGAAGATTTTATTTGCCAGTTTGGATTATGCTTAAGACACATCTTTCACAAATCTGGGGAAATCTGTGTCAGCACAGATTTGTGGGACTCCTTCTGCATGTCTCTAAACAGCTTGTTTTGAGGGTGAACGTGTCCTTTAAGATTCCTCTGGTGCAGTTCAGGCTGGGATGAAAGCCGTCATTCACAATGAGGACATGAACTTCAGCGCTGGGGCGGAGGTTGTTTGCTTTGCCAGCAGTTTTCGTCTGACACAGATTTTTCATGTCTAACAGAAAGGACATCTAAGACATCCCTCCCTTTAAACGTCAGTTATGTGAAACCGGCCTCTTCAGAATTTCTCAAACAATGAGCACTTACTCTGGTTTTAAAGAGCCCAGTTCCTTTTCAGCTCTGGGCGGCGGGCCTGCGTCCACTTGTTTGAGGCGCATCGTTTCTCTCGTCTTCTGCATCGTCCTGCCAACAGGAACTCCCTCGCTCCTCTCCCAGTTTCCTGCCATTGTTCTCCCCCCGCTGCCACCAGGCACAGGCTCCTCCCAGGATCTGGGAAAAGGTGGGAAGTTAAAGCGGCCCGTTTCCCCTTTGATCAAGTCCGACCTCAGCTGGCAAAGAAGGGGTGTGTGTGAAAAAGTCAGATCGGTTACGTGTTCATGTGTGATTAAAAGCTTTTTTAATACTCATTTGATTCTTGATAATCACATTCAAGTGGATGAAAAGAGCCTCCAGTCTTTTTTTAAATTTTGAACTGATCATAGTATTCCGATACAGATTAGCAACAACATTTAAGGTCTACTTATAACGATAAGTGTTACGTATCCAAAACATGACATATCTGTTTTAATGAATTTGTGGAAGGTCCTAAAGGGTGACTTGAAACTGCGTTTAGAATCAAACCTGAATACATGAATCACTCCAGTTGACCAAAGGCAGTGGACACAGCTGACCTTTTGCCACAGCTTATCAGCAGCATCATCCAGTTTGAACCGGTCCGCTCTGTAAAGACACAAACTCACCCACAGCACAGGAGTTATCTCAACGCTTCAGAGTAAGACCCCCCCTTTTTTTCCGACCATCTTTCTTTCTTTCTCTCTTTTTTTCCATCTAAGATTGTACACAAATAAATCCTGATGTGGCCCTGTGGTGCGAACTCCAAAACAATAGCTCACAGACCATAACAATATTCCATGAAAAACACCACATCACAACTTGAAAGTGTTAACCAAAAACATATCTCAGTTTGTGCATTCTTCATATTTCAAGAACGTATTTGTACACGAGGCCAAGTCCTGCATGTGTTATATGCATTGCAGGTATTTGCACCAACTAATGCTGAAAAGCGCAACACGTTTGGCAAATTATGATTCCACTCAAACAACTAAATATTCTGTGGATGATAAATATATTTTCCAGGAACTGCCCCTCTTAATCCAAATGTTCAAACCTTCATGGCGGTAGCAACTTTAACGTTGTTAAGGTTGCATTGAACATTTAAAGGGTGTATTGAAACAAAAACTTGCTAAAAAGACTTTTACAGTACTTGTCTCTGCTAGTGTATTCTTTGGCCCATTCTTGTTGTAACTATGGGAGATGGTGGATTCACACCTCACACAAGTCCACTTTCATTTGAGATCTCACACCACTTTCAGGATTTGAAACTGGATCAATCATGGGCAGTTTGCAGTTTATGTTTCTGAACCCCGGAGATTGTGGAGCTTTTGAAGCGGCAGCCCCAGGTGGAAGACATCACGGTGAATAGGAGCCAGCAGGCACCAAGCCCATTAAGAGGGAAGTGACATCAGCACACAATGAAAAGCGTAGAACCTGATATTAATCATGTTTAGGGACGAAAGGTTACCCGTTCTGTTGGGATGTCAAAGTCCAGACGCATGATAACATTCAGTTTCAGTTAAAAAGAATATAAAAGAAATCACAATGATATTAATTTCAATTGAATTTATATAGCGCCAAATCACAACAGCTATCTCACAGCGCTTTCCAAAAAGAGCAGGTCTGACCCTACTCTGAAGTTATAACTTACCATTCAAGACTCCTAAAAATATCAGTTTAAAGTAAAACTCATTCAGGGTTTTGAAACAGGTTATTATTATCATCATTATTATTTTGAATTATCAGTTCAAAATAATGTCTGATTGTGTGGGATTGAGCAGGTATTAAGTGACAAGCAGCAATGGAGGCTTGCTTGACCTGTCGGGCACAGGAAAAAGAGATAAAGCACTGACATCTTACAGAATGGTTTCACCCTGTAGATACAGAGAGAATAAATTACAATAACCTCCGAATATTATCCCTCAATTGTGAGAATCTCCTCTGCCTTGTTTCATGCCAGCAAAGGATAGTTCAGGCAAACAGTTTGATCTTTTTCTCATGATCCGTCCCCTGTGTTCTTTAAGTGTTTTTAGAGGGGCGTCAGTGAGGTGGGGTTGCAGGGTGCACAGGAAGGAAAAGGAGTAGCTGGGAAATCTCATCGAGGCTCCTCAGTGAACAAGAGACACCCCAGTCAGGATCTGGGCGTCGCTGCCAAGTCATCTCAGGGTCGCAGACTGTAGCGTCCACTCTTTTGTGTGAGGCATGTGCAAATACATTAAGCACGGCTGGCGAGGTCCGTGTTAGGGGTGTAATGCAATCAGACCTGCAGAGAGACCCGGGTGCATACATGCATGGGAGCCAGAGTTGATTACCCTCCTGTTGGAAGTCTGCCAAGTAGAAACTTCTCACCAATCAGGTTAAACGAGATAGTAAACGCACATAATGCTGTATTTTGAGCAAACAAACACTGGACATCACTATTTGTGTGACAAATTCAATGAGGCTCAAAATAAAAACTGTTAAACAATATTACTCTAAGCATATCACCATCATTTGAAGGTTTATATAAGCCTCAGGGGGATGTTAGCATGTATTTTTCCAAAATGGAATTTAGAATGAAAATCGAATGTACATCATTTATATGTACATAGAGGATGTACTTTGCTTCAACCACAAAACACATTTCACTAGCAAACAAAAACATAATATATTGGAATGGAGAACGAATGTTGAATTAGAGCATGGCCTCAGAAAAGATAGACAGAATCCCTTATTCCCAACAGGAGGGGCTGATTGTTTCTAAACTGTGATTGACTACAATTTCAGCAGGTTTTATGAGACAAAGCTATGGAAACATGCAGCGAAATAATTTACACAGAAAGATTGGATTGCTTTACTGACACTTTTACCGGTACTGTTTTCCACTGTCAAAATGAAAATAGAAGCCCAAGCTAAAAATGACCACTTCAACAGATGTGGTGTGAGCTTGGGATGCAGGAAATGGTAAGAGTGTCACGTCTTTCAGCGAGCGAGGAGGGGAGAGGTCACCCCAGGAACATGTGCTGCCTGAACTTTGACTCTTTTTCTTCCTGTAAGGATGCCTTCTCTCTCCCTCTCTCTTTTTTGTCTTTTGTCCAGTCACACACCCAAAAGCATGCAGACGCACCAGAGTTGAAGTGGAACGCCTGAAAGTCTCACGTGATTCATTTGAGACATTTTGTTGAATTTTGCGTTTGCTTTATTTACAGAGGTTGGAGTCATGTTGGACATGTCAATTTACGATGCAATTTATATGAATAAGGAACAGATTTCTGTTTTTTTTTAAATCACTGAGCTCAGCTGGGATGTCAGGTGAAAACATTCCACTTTGTTTTGCTATCAGAATTAAATAGTATTGTCTCCATCTAGTGGCTACAAGGTAGATTTATGCTAATGCAAGGTTATTTTTTTCAAACCAAATGTCATTCATGAAGGCAGGTAAGCTTAGTTGTTCCAAAGACAGACATTTATTCCACATCCATAGTCAACAAACAAATAATCTGCAATTTACAGTCATATGTTGCATGTACAGTTTAGGTTTTCAAATGTGATATAAAGGATTTCTGTTGAAAGAGTAACTGAGTTCCGGAAAGGAACTTAATAATTTAGGTTCAAGCTTGATTTTCATTATTCATACTATAAAGACTATAGTCATTTCTATATCAACTCTTGCTTAAATAAGGGTCATTGGCTGTGCATGTTCTGGAAAAAATGTTCAGGCTTGATTGCTTTGATTCTCTTCATAACGTCTTTTAAAAACAGTATGTTGTCAAATTCCCATTACAACATATTTCCAGTTTCATATTGTCATTGAGAGTTCGTGCTTTAGATCCTTTTGATCCTACAAGTTGCACAGTTCCTGAATGCAGCCATGTGTGAATGGCAGCAGTATAACACCAAACCCCTATCGCAGTTGATTTTAAACCCCCTTAAAAAGGGGCAATTTGTGTCCATCTTTTGTTGGCAATGCATTGATTTAAGAGAAGCACACCGGGCCGATATCCAGGCCGAATTCCTGATCGGCCTTTCCGACGTCCATGGGTGCAAAGTCCACGATCGGAAGTCTGGTCGAAGTCTGAGTCCTGTACTCAATCACAGTCTTACCCCACCCTCCGTTTGATTTCTTTGGGTAAAAGGTTGTCAAAAAAGGGAAGTCAGTTGAAATCCATTACATACATTTTTCTAAAATCCAGAATTATTTCTTTTTTCATTATTGGAAGACTTACCGAGCAGCCGTCCTCGATCACCGAGTATCGCAGCCTGTTGTTGCCCTGTGCTCTAAGTTCTTGGCCATTGAAGCCTTTGAGGACCATGGCTTTCTTTAGGTTGCTGCTCTTTTCTGCTTTATAAGCCACACTGTTTTTGCAGTGGTAGGTGATGTTCTGATGTGACTCTTTGGACAAAACCTGCAGCAGCTTCAGCTGGACAGCCACTGCATTGGGTTGTTCCTCTTTGTTGCCATACTGGAACTAAAAATTAAAGATTAGAAATCAGTATGGCGTATACATATAGTTTGAGACTGTTTCTGTCATGAGAGAACCTCTCTTTTCTTACTTTTGTTCCACCATTCATGTCTGTTGCAAACCAAATGGGCTTGTTGGGAGTGGGAACAGATTTTGTCCACCATGCTTTGCGAGGAATGTTGGCCGGATTGGCAGAGATGCAGGTTTCCCCAGTTTCCATGTTGCAGAAGACTTTGATGGCATCTTTTGTGCTCCCTTGGTTTGGATCTAACCAATACTCACCTGTCGAAGATACAACATATACAATTGCATGAGAGGACGTCTTATAAGATTCAAATAATATAAAGGTAACAAAAATAAGAGAAGTAAGAAGGAAAGCCTCTGACCGCTCCTCTTCTGGGGGTAGCACAGCTTTATATCCTGGCAGGTTTTCGCAGGGTTCATCTTAGTGCCATCAGGACTCCGCAGAACTTGCAGATGTCCATTGAGGGTCTTTAGGGAGGCTTGGACTCCCGTTGCAGCACGCAAGATGGCTGGTTTCTTATTGGGCAGAGCTTCGTCTTTGTTGAACTCTGGAGATGGAGGAGGATCAACACCTGCGTCGTACTCTGTGAGCTCCAAAGCTTCCTGAACACCTCCATTCTCATCATAATCAAGTGGGCCGGCAAAGAGCTCTTCCACAGCTGCAGTGGGAGGTCCTGGGGGGCCGGGAGGGCCAGGAGGTCCAGGTTCACCAGGAGGACCCTGATTATGAAAAACAAAGTTTCATTTGAGTCTCCCGCAGTCTTTATCCTAATCTTAAGAGAATGAATCCTTGCTGTTGGATGAACACTTTTAGGTTGACGAGGAACTCTGAGTCACCTCGGCTCCGAGGTCACCACTGCTTCCTCTGCTTCCAGGGGCACCCATTGGTCCAGGCTGGCCAGGGTTCCCCTCCTTTCCTGGAGGACCGGTCACCCCTGGAGGGCCCTGTGTGTTTATAACAAACATTTAGATCTCGCCTAAACATGAGCTGTTTTTTTCTTTCATTCAAGCTCTCTTCAAAACTGCTTTACCCGCGGTCCAGCTGGTCCAATTATTCCTTTAGATCCTGCGTCACCTGTGGCACCCTATAACAACAAGAATTTACCTCTGTAACCTTGTTACTTTTCCCAACTGATTTATGTTTGTTTGTTCAGTTTTTTTCAATAATAATCTTTCAATACAAAATGTTCCCTTTGTAATAACCAAGTTCTCACAGTTATTCCTGGTAAACCATCCAGTCCAGTGAAGCCCCTGTGACCTTTCTGACCCCTCTCTCCTTGCTCTCCAGTTACTCCTTTTTCTCCTTGTGGTCCTTGAGGGCCCTGATGGCAGAAACAATTGACAATACAGGGTGATTACTTAACACTAAACCTAAATCTTTTTTTTTTTATTACCATTTTTATCAAGTTTACAAGTTTTATCCACATCTGGAGGGTTGGGAAAATGTCTCACCACTTTGCCCCGTACTCCGGCTGGTCCTTGAGGTCCAAGAGGGCCTCTATCACCCTAAAATCATGACAAATGAAGGCATACGACTGAGTATGATTTTACTTTACTGCAGGTGGAATATTCCATTGAAAATCTGTTTTGAATCTCACATTTTTGCCTCTTTGGCCTGGACCACCGGTTAATCCCACTGGACCCTCATTACCTGAAGACCCTGGGGTACCCGCCAGACCCTCTGGCCCTGGATTACCCCTTTCTCCCTGCAAACAGAAAATGGATAACAATCAATACAAATAACTCACTTAATAAAAAACATGTTTACACATTTACATTCCCATGACTCACCCTTTCTCCAACAAGACCATCTTTACCAGGAGACCCCTCAGCTCCAGCAATACCCTGAAATTACATGGAAATGAAGACTGAAAATTAAGAATGCAAACAAGCCACATAGAAGTCTTCAAAGAAATGACAGCTTTTAATGTGGATGCTAATTTTGATAGTTTTAGGACAAATCTACCTCAAAAGTCAACAAAAGCTCATCACATCTACAGTCCAAGGCACTTTGACACATTCTCATACATGATTATCACAGAATGAGCAGCACTCTTTATAAGTCACTTAATGAGAGCTAGTTATAAGCATTAGACAAAATCTGTAATAAAGCTAAAACCATCAAGACAAACCTCGCGGCCAGCCTCTCCTCTTGGCCCGGTGGGTCCTGGTAAACCAACCAAACCAGCTGGACCTTTGCTTCCCGGACCTCCTGAGGCTCCAGGTTTTCCTGGTGGACCCTGCAAAAGAAAAGGAAAAAAAAAAAAAGCACATTTCAGTTGCGTAGCAGTAAATGCACTGTTGGAAAGCATCCTGGCTGACAAATAAAGAGAAGCATTATCAGGAGAAATACATACAGCAGGACCTGGCAGCCCCAACAGGCCTCTTTCCCCCCTTACTCCTGGCTGGCCGACAATTCCTCCTTGTCCTGTGACACCAGCTGGACCTGGAGGCCCATCAGGGCCCTGAGAGAAAGACAAATACGTAAGTAACTGATATACTTTTGGCTTAACCATAAATCTTTCTCAGCTTTTCACCGGAGGTCCGTCCTCTCCAGGTTCGCCCTTCTCTCCAGGGCTGCCTGCTGGACCAGGAGGTCCCTTCTCGCCTTGATGACCGACAGCTCCGTTCTCTCCACGAATTCCAGCAGGACCCCGCTTTCCTGGAGTACCTATTGGCCCATCTGCCCCTACGGCACCCTTTAACACAAACAAGCAGAAATTATATTTCCAGGCTAATACGAATACACATGTGAAAATGGACTTGTTCATGTAAAACAAAAATATCAACGTTTTTATTGAGTCAGAACTTGAAGTAAAATTATGTTAAAGATGGGATATCCATTTATGATTTTAACAAATTAGGTGATCATAATGTCACCTCATGTCTGAACATTTTTAATTGAGTATTTAAGATCAAATAGGTCAATTGTGACAACTCACAAGAGAGCCAGGAGGTCCAACTCCTCCAGGAAGTCCAGGGAAGCCAGGAGAGCCCTGTGGGAAAATAATGCTGGTGATGAAGTGTACTTTAAAGATAATAACAGCCCCGGTCACCCATGTTAGGCCAGTCAGTATTTAAAGAGTAAAAAAAAAATAGAGTATCACTCACAGATGGACCCTGCGTTCCTCTGCCACCTTTAAGTCCAGTCACACCAACAGGACCCTGGGAACATGCAAGCACATTATCTTGCATATTTGTAAATGATCAGAATGACTTATTCAGTTCAGACTGACTGGGTGGAGCTTCGACAGCTCCATTTTTTTTT
The DNA here is from genome assembly GCA_907169785.1 of Menidia menidia. NCBI lineage: Eukaryota > Metazoa > Chordata > Actinopteri > Atheriniformes > Atherinopsidae > Menidia > Menidia menidia. The sequence continues at coordinate 6,744,337 of CAJRST010015557.1, forward strand.
TTTTTTATATGTCCACAAAGTTTGTTTCTTTACCTGTTCTCCTGGTTTTCCAGCCGTCCCCTGTGGTCCGGGAGCTCCTGTTTCTCCCTTCAGACCTGGCTCTCCTGTTTCACCTTTGACCCCAGGCTGACCATCAATACCCTGGAAAAGATAGAGGCACACACACAAAACCTGATCATGAAAGCTCAGGTAAAAAAATAAAATAAAATAAAATATATATATATATAGTTTTCTTTTTATGTTAATTCTCTGGGAATGCTTGGTCGCTCACAGGGGGTCCTTGGAAGCCAGCAGCACCAGTCGGGCCAGGATCACCAGTAGAGCCCTGTTAATATCCACATAATCGCACAATGGTCAACAAGGAAAGCACAATAAAGAAAAACATTCAGACTTAATGCAAGTTGAAAGATTTCCACGTACAGCAATTCCCCGTGAGCCTCTACGCCCATTAGGCCCTGGTGGGCCTGTTTCACCCTGAAATAAAAACATATGTACACTTTAAATAAAATCGTAATCGTTTCCTAAAAACACACAGTGTATCCTTTAATTGATCATTTTGCACCACAGCACTCAAAAAGATTTGCCCTCCTAATCCTGTCTTTTAGGGTTTGATTGTTATTCCCCTGCTACTAGTATCATATTTTTGGCGACTAATAAAAAAACCTGAGAATTCGTGTTTTATAGTTAAAATTCAAAGTTACCTTCATTCCGTTTGGTCCGGCAGGACCGGGAGGTCCAACAGGACCAGCAGTCCCCTTTTTTTTTAAATGAACAGAAATGATTAGTTATGTAAAGATATTAATATTTTAAAAATGTCTGGCTAATTTTGTACATTTTTTGTTGTCTACTCACCCTTGCACCATCAGCTCCAGCTTTGCCTTCTAGTCCTTTTTCTCCAGCAGAGCCCTGATGGAGGAAATTCGCATCACAAGTTCCATTTGATGATATTGTTGGTGTACAAATGTCAATATATTTCCATAAATGTGCAGTTATTGTGGTTATTACCGTGCTGGCTTTTATACCTTTCAGATCTACATGTTGAATATACTGTTGCATAAATAACGTGTGGCAAACAAAATAACATGTCACATTATCCATATTGCACTAAACCATTAACGGATGCCAGAGCCTGCTTTTGAGGGAAAACTGATGTTTGTTTCTTTGCATATGATCTAATATTTTTTACTTACAGCATCTCCCTTTGGCCCAGAGGGTCCTGGAATGCCTCTTTCCCCTGGCATCCCTTGAAGTCCTGGACCTCCTGGTTCTCCATCAGCACCCTTTGGACCTGGATTTCCCTTAAATACACCACAAAATATCATCATAAATAAATATGACAGTTTTCAGTGTAGCAAATCTTGATGAGGTTTTATTGTATCAATACCTTTGGTCCATCTGGTCCTTGTCCACCTGGACCACCTTTAGGTCCCTGCAGCCCATTGGGCCCAGCTTCACCTCTTTCTCCTGGTGGACCTCTTTCTCCCTGAAAGGATAATACATAGGTAAAGATAGCTATGTATTGCACAAACTAACCTTATGATGAGAGTTAAACTAAATAGAGAGGATTTGTGGACTTACTCTTGGACCTGTTGCTCCATCAGCACCAACCTCTCCAGCAAGACCCTGCAAAAAAGGGGGGGGACATTAATTTTCAACTCATACATTTCTTAAGGCAAATATTATACTTTTACTTCCTTGTACCTCATCACCAGGTTTTCCAGACTCTCCAGGGGGACCTGGGGTTCCGGGCAAACCCTAAATAAAGACCAACACAGGTTTTATCCAAATGTAATGGCAATCAGAGATAAGAAAACCCAGCAATCGGTTAACTGGTGTGATTAAATCAAGAGTTTGGTTCAGTTTCAGTTTGTTTTTGTTCTGGGTATTACTTAGCTAATGTATTTTAGACATAATCTAAAAAATACAGTGCAAATGTCATACATGTAGGTATTTAATTAACCAGTCCCTCCTAAGCATGCAAAGTTAACACGATGGTTAAACAAGGGTTGCATAACTTTAAATATTAATTAAAGAACATTTTACCTGGAAACCACTAACTCCCTGGGGTCCCTGTTCTCCCCTCTTTCCTGCAGGACCCTGCAGAACAGGAAGAAAAAAAGATGATTGAATCAGATATATTTGCTGGTTTAAATATCAACAGTAAGGTGACAATCACTTAATTGCTTACAGCTGGGCCTGTCGGACCGGCAGCACCTCCTTCTCCATCTTTTCCATTTACCCCCTGGGTGAAAATATATAATATTGGGTACTTGGAAAAATATAGGTACTTGTTTTTCTATTGGGAAATTAAGCCCAAGAATGAGAATTAATCGTTGGTAAAAAACTTGCCCTTTGACCAGGAGCCCCAGCACTTCCAGGCTCTCCAGCCTTTCCAGCATCCCCCTTAAAATGAATAGGTATACAAAAAAAAAAAAAGAAGAGAAAAATTACATCAACTTAGTTTTTATGAGGGTTTTCAATTAAGGTACATTTCATCACACTTATATTAGTCAAGTCAATATGGACAATTTTCATAACAATTAGACATCCCCGGGTAACCTTATCTGTGAAACACTCCTAAAAATGCCTAAATGTGTAACCCTTCAAGTAAGACACAATCACACTGACTGCAAAGCCCTTTGGTCCTGGCAGACCCATGGGTCCAGCTCCGCCTCTGTTTCCGATCGACCCAGCAGGCCCTGGTTTGCCATCTTCTCCTGCTGAGCCCTAAAAACACAATTAGTTAGTATCACTTAATCGCCAAACAAATAAATTACGTACGTAGACATGTCTAGTTTTAGGAAAAGTGTTCATACCATTGGTCCTTGTCTTCCCTCTGCTCCCTGTGCACCGATAAGTCCAGTAAGGCCCTGTGAAATACAACACAAAAATTTTATGGAGGATTCTGAATCGTATTTGCCATTTATCTTATAGTAGTACATAGTACATTCATAGTTTATAGTCTTAATGTTGACATTTTAGTTAGTAAAGAGAAATTATTTATTTTAACCGTTGTCTGTTTATATAACCAGCTTAGCATTTCATGAAGGTTGTATCAAATGTTGCTGTGTATTCCTTACCCGAGCTCCTGTTAAACCTGCCTCTCCGTTGCGTCCTGGGTCTCCTGGTAAACCTTTGGCACCACCTGACCCTGGAACCCCTCGCTCACCTTGGGCTCCCTGTTCGGGACAATACGAAGTATTCAAAGCAGCACATTTAATAAAGTTGACAGTCTAATCATTTTAAATGACTAACCTTTTGTCCTGGTAAACCATCAGCACCAGGGAATCCTCTGTTTCCTGGGGCTCCCTAAAAAATAAAAATAAAAACTATATACTTCCTGTGTTCAGATTGGAGTTTTTCAAAGAATTTTCTATAACAGTTCTTGGTAAAATTGGCCTGCCAAATTAATGTACTCACTGTCTCTCCTGGAGGTCCAGGAGGACCAATAGATCCACTATCACCCCGAGGTCCACGCTTTCCATCGTCCCCCATTGGGCCCAATGGTCCCGGAACACCATGGTCACCCTGACATTAATCATTCAATCAATGTCAGATACTCAACACCTGAAACTATTTGAAATAATAGGTATGGCTTTTGACTAACTCGTTCTCCCTTCAGTCCAGCTTCTCCTTTGAATCCTGGGAATCCAACATCACCCTGTTGATTTTGAAAAGGTTTTCAGAAGTTTAAAGTGAAAATAAAAACTCTAACAAATTGGATTTGCAATAGGAGAAATTTAATACCAGCTGGCCTTTTGGTCCTGCTGTTCCTGTGGTTCCCTGGGGACCTGGAGGACCAGATGGTCCTAGTAACCCTGGAGGACCCTGAACACCTGCTATACCCTTTTTGGAAGCAAAATGATCAAAAACCAAACTGACACACAAGATTTATTAGATTCAGGTAGCAATTGTTCGAGAAATAATTACCGATGAGCCACGAGCACCTGGAGTACCATCTGATCCTGCAGCCCCCTGTGTGAAAGCAAAAAAATAAATAAAAAAATGGGATTTTATAGGGAAAAACTTTCCGTAACATGTGCTAACTTTTATATTTAAGTAAATGGAATGATGAGATTCAGGGACACCTGCTGTCCTGTAGGTCCAGGTGGTCCCACCCGCCCAGCTTCCCCTCTGGGTCCTTGCTGTCCCCGACTTCCTCGGACCCCTGTAGGTCCTGCTTCACCCTGCACACACATTTCAATGGTGTTGATAGCTTTAAATCTTTTGGTATGTGATGCTGACCACACCCTTTTCAGGATCATTATAGAATAAATAGCTTTATTGTCATTGCACTGAATAAAAAAAGATAACTCAGTTGTAGAGCAATTGTGAGAAGATCAAGATGTCCTTAGTTAAACTCTCGTAGCCCCCCTACTTTGTAAGGCGCTTTGGATATAGGCATCTGCTAAATGCATGAACATAAAATACTGAATCTAGTAAAATCAAGACAGTTGCATAATGTACCACAAAGTTTCTTCATCTTACTCAAGTGCTAAGTTTGTACATTAAGCTAAATAAAGTGCAGTTAAAACTTTTGGTCTTCAACAAATCTGTCCAAACATTATCTCACCTTCATTCCTGGGTTACCGGGAAATCCTGGCAATCCTGGAATTCCTATTGGACCCTATAATATATAAGGAGTTTGTTTAATATAATTACTTTCTTGGTAATTGATGCTACAAACACCAGCTTAAATATGAGAAAATCACCAATTTAATCATAAGTCATTCAGCATGATGCTTCAGTCATTTCAAACTGTTTAGTTTTAGTTATATGTTGATGTAAAAGGAGTTCCTACCATAGGTCCTGGTTTACCATCGTGACCTGATGCACCACGTTTACCCTGTAAGGAGAAAAAAATGTTACAGACATCAAAAACTGATTGATAATTTCATACTTCTTCCAGACTGGTGTTTCTGTCATACCACAGGCCCAGTCGGTCCAATTCTGCCTCTTTCTCCCTGCTGACCAGCTGGTCCCTGAAACAAAACAACAGAAAAGAAGAAGAAAGTGAAATCAGCATCACAATGGCTTTATAATCAACCTTGCAGGCTGCGTTTTTAACTATGTTAGTTGCTTACAACTGGACCAGGAGCGCCCATCGGACCAGGTGTACCAGAGGCTCCCTGTAAAACACCAACACACACAACTGAAATGTACAGATTTATACATTATTTTAAGGTGCTCTGACCACTCAAGAGAAGTCTGGACATCACGTTTTTTGTCTATCAATAATTCTTATAAATACAATAAAAATTTTGGAATTTTTTGGCTCGATTAAATCCGATGATACTTTGATACCTTGGCTCCAACTGCTCCCAGCTCGCCTTTTGGACCATCTTGCCCTGCGTGTCCCTGTTGGGAGATTTAAACGCAAATAACTATGTTTCTCACATGATAGCCCAAAGATAATCTTTAAAACGGTTACTACTTTGAGGCCTTTCAGTCCTGGGAGACCTGGAAGTCCTGGGAATCCTCTTGCTCCCTGCATGAAAACACAGCACACCATTTCTATTTATGTAAACCAGTAAATCATAACATGTGAAGAGTTTAATCCACGCTCTTTATAATAGGGCTTCATTAACTATTTCAAAGTTAATGTTCCTGTCAACACATGGAATTCATGGTTACCGGGGAGCCTGGAAATCCTGCCTCTCCCGTTCCACCTGCAGGTCCAGATTCTCCCTATGTAAGAAAAAAAATCAAATTATATTTGATAAAACTTTTTACAGATAATGAAAACAGGTAAAGATGTACAGTATGTTTTTCTGACTCACATCGGGTCCTGGTTTTCCTGGTAGTCCATCAGGTCCTCGATGACCAGGCTCTCCCTTTGAAAGCACAAAATGTCATCACAGTATTAAACGTTTAGAAGCACATTTAGTACCGGACTTTAAATTGAGTAATTAGCCTACCATTGGTCCTGGATCTCCAGCCTCTCCAGGTATTCCTTGACCACCAGATGGACCCTGAATTGGCCCATCAAAAAGAATCATGTAAATGGTCCACATTCATAAAGCCACATTTTCTGTTCTTTCTTTTTCAAATGTGTCAAGGTCTTGTTGTGCTCAGAATCAACGTAGTCAACATTTAATGGGCAATGCGGTGTCCAGTGTCACACCAAAGGACATTTCATTATATGGACATCCCTAAGATTCAACTACAGACCTTCTCATTGAGCACAAATACACAAATACCAATTTGGGGAAATTCAGGAAAAAGTTCTCAATCTTTTCAACCTATCTTAGCTCAGAGGACCAAACTTACTGGTGGCCCAGATGGTCCAGGAATTCCTCGTGGTCCTGCTTCACCCTGTAAAAAGATATTTTCATGCTCTGTAAGTAGAAATGCACAAAGCTCTAAACCTAAAACCAATCGCAAAAATGATTTCCTGTGCAGCTTTACTGGACTGACCCTTGTTCCCGTCACCATTCCGGCAAGACCAGACTTCTCACCGAAACCTGAGGCCATCTGTGACACCAGGTTTCCCTTTAAGGAAGACATTTATTAAAATAAACATTTTAGATACATGTCATTTTTTCCGTTTTTCTTTTTGAACAAAAAGTAGCGAAAGGAACAGCTAACCCCAGGGGGTGAAGGATCACCAGGAGGTCCTGGTTGTCCCGGGTTTCCTGGTACACCCGGCTCACCGTCAAAGCCTTGAGGCCCCGGAAATCCCTGCAGTTAAATGTCATGATTGAAAAAGATGGTTCATAGAGTGAACTGAGGAATAAAGGATTTCGGCAGAAAGGATTTCTGTTTGTAGTTTCTTAATGTTACAGCAGATTTCCAGTGAATATTTAGCTCATTTAAAGATAAGTTGAGAGTTTGTCTATTTGTCCAGAATCAGAAATAGTTTAATAATCCCAGGGGATTTATTAAATTAAATGACACATACGGCTTTTCTAGTCTAAAAATGTGTTCACTGTCTTATTTTATATTCTTTTTCAATGTAGACGTGAAGAAAGAACAGTATCAAATTTTTCTTTATAAAAGGAAAGCATACTCCAATTTTTAGAACACTACTTCTAATTTGTAATGAATACATTTTTACCACAATTGTCTGAAACAAAATATGAGGAGTAAATGAAAGAAGACATGTTGTCTTTCATGGTGTGAAAATATGCCGTTATTAAGAAACCATAATTGAAAATTGTGGAATTCTGTGGGGCACGGTAGATTCTTTTATGACACCCATCAGTGGGGAAGGTATAATTCCCTTGCAAAGCCAACTATTTTTCTCTCTGTTTTCTCTAATTATTAAATGAAAGCTACAACCTTCAGTTGAGATTCAGACTCACCTTTCTGCCTTTGAAACCTCTCGGTCCTGTTTTTCCCTGTGCTCCTGGAGGACCCTAAACAGCAGCGGGAAAACGTAAGAATATCATCTTCGAAACAATCAAAGATTTCAATTAGAAAGACATATTTTAGACACCGGTTTACTCACCTGTGGTCCTGAGGGTCCAGGGAGTCCTACCACCTAAAAAATACAAAGGAAATTGTTCATGTTTTGAATAGAGACAACACAGAAAATCCCATAACAGATACATTTACAGGCTGAGATTTCATACTTACATAGGGTATGTCACCTGGCTCACCTTTCTGTCCCTATAAGGGAGGAACAGGATTTATTTTGTGACAATTTCTTTCCATTTTCATTATTAAAAAAAAGACATCTAACTGCACAAATGAATTGCTCACCTTGAAGCCCATAATTTCTATACCAATGGGAAAAAAATATATATCATGTGTTTAGCATGGTGCATTCTTGAGGTATGAAGCAAAACAAGTGAAGTACAATGAATGAGAAAAAGGGAACACCTATCCTCCTCACCTATCCTCCTGGCGGCACTGGCAAAGCTGTCACACACGGGGCAGCACTCGCCCTCGGGTGTGACCACCTTCTCGCAATTTGCCACGATTTCACACTGGACCTCGTCGCAGACGGCAACGCCGTTGTCGCAAACGCACACGCGACAGGGCTCGGGTTTCCAGATGTCGTTGTGGTGGTAGAGCTCCCCTTCCACCGTGCAGCTTTCCTTTTTCCCCTCGTCAGCGGCTGCGGCAGAGGGGGTTAGTCAGACATCTTACTGCTCCTTTAAAGCCCTTAGAAACTCACGGAACTTAACACAGGAGTTATGTTTGTGTAGTTTTCTCTGAATTTATGCGAGGACAACCTGAAGTCTTTAAAAAGAAAAGGAATTTCAGAGAAGAACCAATGCATAAAAAAGACAAAGAAAAGAAAAACATGTCTGAACTGAATCGCCATCCCATTCACCTACCGCTGGCCTGACTTTGGTCCCAATTTGGACAATTTTATAAGTAGGGAAAACGGATCATTTTATTATCTAAACGGCTGCAGCAAGTCAGAGCGGGCCTACCAACCAATGTTTGCCCTGAGCTCCCAGAGTAGGTTTATCTGGCCGTGGTTGACTCAAGGCAAAGGGGGATTACCTGTTGCAGGGTCTGTGCTGGGAGTAAGTGGGGAAGTGGAAGTTAAGCACACAGGGCAACATTCCCCCTCTGGGATGGTCGTTTTCTGACAGTCACCCAGGTCCTCGCACACCACGTCTTCACACATGGCCGTCCCCATGTCGCACACACACACCCGACACGGCTCCGGGCTCCACATGTCCTGGTCGGCGTAAACTTTCCCGTTCTCTGTGCAGGTGTCTTGATGAAAGAGGAAAAACAGGGCAAATTCAGATCAATTCACACACTGACCACACCAGTGCATTGGCTCAAAACACACACACAAGTAACCCAGCTAATAAATCATTGCTGTTTTACCAAATTGACTTTTAATAATTTTCAGAATGTCATTGGTCTCTTAAAATGTATTTTCGACACATGCTCTACCATAGACAGCGTCCTGTGTGCAATCAGTAATACAACAACTCTGGGCAACAAATCCAAAGAGATAGATTAATACAAACAAAATACAATCAAACATTGTAAGAGTGCATTTTTTCAAGGGAAGTGGCCACAGCCTGTTAACATCAAGCTAAAGCTAACATGCTTGGATCCCATGATCATGCCTGTCATTCTAGTTTCTGAAGCCTGGGCTGAGGACAATGTCAAAGACTTGCAAATGAAAGGAGATGAGTCTGGCGTTGGGCAAAAATGACAGAATCAGAGATTTGATTGAGGAATACACCTTATTTGGTCAATAAGTTACTTGCTCAACGCTTGTGTGGCAGAAATGGTGACACACACAGCCAGGTTGGGAAGTGAACTTATCTGGTAAAAGTTAAATGTATCCCCCCTGCAAACTGAAAAACGCAATCAAATGACGCAATCAGAATTCCGCAGTGGTGTGCACGGGGAAAAAACCTGGAACAAAAAAGAGGTTCCAGGCCGAGAGAGACACGACAAAGAGCACCACCATCTGCCGAGTGTGAGGAACAAGCCTCCACAGACACAAGAAGGAAGAAAGACAAATTCCTGGATTGCGCTTGGGTTTACCGGTTTCTGCGCTAAGCCGCTCTTCTGCGGCCGCGCACACCGGGCAGCACTCGCCCTCCGGGACCTCCGTGGTCTGGCAGTCACCCACATCCTCACACACCACGTCCTCACAAAAAACCGTCCCCATGTCACAGACACAGACCCGACAGGGCTTCGGGTTCCATATCTGGCCGTCGGAGCGCACCTGGCCGCCCTCTGCGCAGGTATCTTTGTGAGGAAGAACACGCACCTGGCATCAGAATGCACATTCTCTGGTAAGATGGAATAGCTCTATGTTATCTTTGCAGAACAGCTTTTTTGGGGGGAGCTTTTTCCGTGTCATTTGTGGTTGGTGTAGCAGTTTTGCTCCCAAAAAACCCTCTTTTGGGATTTTCATAGGCGGCGGCAAATCATTTTAAAATATTTTTTGAGGAATTGGACACAACTTTCTTCTACTGTGATGTACTTGGTAGCCACAAACCATGCCTGGAAAGTGGATTGAAGTTTTTCTTTCTTTTCAACATGTGAAAGACATTGTGATGGTTTCTGTTTATTGTAAAGTTAACAAAGCGGCCTTGTTGTTCCCTAGTTTCAACAATGGACTATGTCTAAAAATGAGACATCAGACAGAGGAAAAAGTTAGGGATTTGGCCAAGAGATCCCTTCCAGTTCCTTACTTAAAGCAGCAAACATCTTTATCGCCCTGAAAAGAAAGAAAAAAAGCCCAAGCACTCAAATCAGCTGACAATATTTCTTCAATAATAGCTTTGTTTGTTTGAAATCCAAAGCAAATTCATTTAGGGTTAGATTAATTTAGGATAGATTAACATCTTCTTTTTGGGTTTTTTAGATGAGTTATTCCATCCTATTTTCTCCTAACGCAATGGAAGGTAGAATTTTAAAGCTCTGCTTTGGTCCCATTCAATTTAAAGCTGAAATGTCGAGGTGAAACCACTGGGTGTCGCACAAGAGCAGCGGGCTCATTTCAAATTAAACCTTGCTGACAAAAAAACAGTGAAACCTAATTTAGCAGGCCATTATCAGGTCTGACAGGACTTAGGCTAACAACAAGACACACTATGCAATGATACATTTTTCTCTATAAGCATCTGTGTTCACTATATCTTTTAAAAAGTAACCAAATATTAATTTACCTTGAAAGAGCTTATGTAAGTAATTTCCCATCTTAGAATCTATGTATCTATTGTAAAGCAGACACATACCTCCGTCCACATTCACAACTCTATGATTTGTTGGAACTTTTTTTTTGCGAGGGGGGGGACTGGACAAGTCATCAAAATTGAAATTTTCCATGTTTCCTTCTTTTTTAAAATTCCAGGACAGTAGTAAGAAATGTTTACCTTAACATACCAAAATGAATTTAAATAAAATATTTCACACTAAATGAACTGATAAGTTTCATGGAGCGGAAATTATTAGTGTCTCCTTCTTGTTTTCACCCATCTTGTACTGTTTCAAAACTGTTTAAAAAATGATTGTTATTAAAGGTCCCGTAAATAGAGCCAGTTGAGGTTTTGATTGGCACACGCAGCCCGGTGTGCTAAGCCGCCCTTCCAAACATCAAGTTCAAAGCGTTTATTACCAGTTTTATCGTCCGTGTTAGGGGCCTGTGGCGTGGCGGCGAGGCACACGGGGCAACACTCGCCCTCGGGGGCCTCGGTTGTCTCGCAGTCCCCTAGCTCCTCACACACCACCTCCTCACACACCACAGTTCCCCTGTCGCAAACACAGACTCGGCACGGCTCTGGGCTCCATATCTGATTGTTGGAGTAGGCTGTGCCGTTTTCTGTGCAGGTATCTTCGTGAGACAAAACAGCAATTATATGAGAAATGTAGGCGATTCCCCTTTCAGTGGGGTACATCATTACGGGGTTTTCAATTATATGTTTTTACAAGCCCTGAGGAAGTTCCTCATTTTGTTTGATTGTGCTTCTTAGAATAAGCACCGGCTAATCTCAGTCTCAATCTCACAGAGCCAATATGAAAAATGGTTAAAGTTAAGAATTGTTTTTTTGTGTGTCAAACTCCCACCATGTTTTTTTGAAGGGGAAGAGGTTAAAAACCTCAAAAAGGAAATTGGAAAAAAGCTTGTTTCTTCAATGGCAGTTGTTGGGCAGTTAATGCAAGATCCAAAAACAGCCCTCGCAGTTTATGCTACTCATGAGTCAACACTCACCCACCATCACCTTAACCACACAGCAAATACGGGCTACTACACCTAGGAACTGCCCAGGTCATCTAAAAAAAACCTGCCAAAGTTTCTAACTTTTGACCTACAAATTGTAAAAAAGAAACAATTATTCGCGGTACATCTTGCACAAATTGTTTGAATCAACTATAAGTGAATTAGAACTACGTGACAGCTGCCACACATATTTTGTTTGTTGCAATTAATTCTATCATCCTGTATTTATTTTTTAATTTTCCTACTTTTCCTTCAATACTCTTCCGAGATTTTGTTTTCTTCTCGGTATTCAATTGGACTGTAATTGCTCTTTTTGGACAAGTCCCGGAGAAAACTAAATTGTCCCCCAAGTGGGTCACCACTTCGACACTTTGGGGAACCAACTGGCCCCCAAACGCACCACAATACGTTTCACCAAACCGCCAGCTAAGATGTGTTGGCAATGCGTAACCCCTCAGCACACAAGAGGGTAGATATTCATTTAGCCTTCAGTATGAGAAACAAAAAGGAGCATGAAAAGACTTGTGTGGGGGACCCGTGGCATCAACACTACTGAAACCCCCCGTAATGACGTGAAGGTACCAGCTGAAAGGGGGGCGGAAGGGGGCTGTAAATTCCCCCCCGCGGCCGCGGACATTTTTGCGTTTACCTGCCGTAGTGTGTGTGGCCCGGGTCGGCGCCGCGGCCGAGCACGCGGGGCAACACTCGCCCTCGGGGGTCACCGCCACCGGGCAGTCACCGAGCTCCTCGCACACCTCGTCCTCACACACAACAACCCCCGAGTCGCACACGCAGGTTCGACACGGCTCGGGGCTCCAGATCTGATCGCTGGAGTAGACTGTCCCGTTTGCCGTGCAGCTGTCTGTGCAAGCAGAGCAGCAGTCCATGTTTCAGCCAGTGCTTTGAAACCCTAAAGGTTCACCTAACAGCACTTTTGCATCGAATAATGCCAACAAATGGGTAAAAGTAAATGCATTCTGAGCGTGCATCCCAATCATTTGCACTTCAGCTAAAAAGCTGTGAGGATGCTTCGTGACCATCAGTGCTGTGTGTTCACGGTCTGGACAGTAGTGGGGTGCTTTTGTCTAATGTATCCCTCAAACCAGTGTGTCTTCTTAATCCTGGTCCTTGGCCTAACTGACAGACACATACACACAGGAACATGTGCCCTTTGACCTTTTGCATGAGAACTCTTTATCTCTGTGAGGTGTAGTTGTACAATCGTGAACATTTATTCCTTTGTTCTCTTTTGAATGTTTTGGCCCATTTTAGCAAAATTTGAGCTAACATGCTACAAACCTACCTTAACATTTTTTATATTTTCTTGTTGTGACGTGTTTATAATGTTAGCCAATTTCTTTTATCTTTGACCAAAGGCATTTGGCAAGTTTCCAATCATAATTTCTCCCATGACCTGGAGACGGTGGGGTTTGTATCAGTGAACTTCCAACTGCAGGACAGGCCTTGTTGAATCTTTGTTGAACTTTAGCACTTCAGCTTATCCAGTGTTTAAGAAAAAAAAACTATAAAATATAGTTTTCCTGACAGACCCTTAGGGCAAATTGCTGCTAACAAGCAGGTCCCTTTCACATGCCAGTCAGTGACTAGACTGTGGTTGAACTTGACAGCTCTTGGCTGTGAATGTCTCAGAAAGTGTGTCTGTATGCAAGTGTGTAATCATCTGAACAACAAAAATGCCTGTCAGCCTTTTGACATTTACCAAGAAACAGATGAGGACTATAATTCGCCGTTAACGGGAGGCGAAACTGAACAGCATGTCATGTGGAGTCTCCGAGTTTCTAAAAACAGAAAGAGAACTTGTTGTTTTCCAACCCAACGAAAAGCCAAAGACATTATATACAGCTTTATTTACCTTTTTTCGTGGATTTGATAATGTAAGTCCCACAAATGTATCTTTAAAATATTATTAAAAGCCAATATGGCCACTTGGGAGTCCCACAAGCTTTGTGAGAGCGTTTTAATCCGGTCAGTTTAGTTACATCCCTAAGCACTCATTTTGTGGTGGAGCCTCTCCCCACGAAAGAGGACAGTGTTCAAAAGCAGCAGTTATTTAAGGGAAAACCGCAGCAGCTGCATTATATGTTGAGCTTGGGTACAGCTTGTGGTTTGACTTTATTTGGGAGAGCTTGCTGAGGTGCCACACCCGGAGAAACCTCCTGCCATGTAACCAGCTTCCCCCCCCCTAAGAGACAGTGACAAGAAGTCAAAGAGCTGCCAATCTCTGCCGGCTGCGGGGCTTTTGTGATCATCTGTTGATTTCATGGGGGAAAATTCAACCTCTAATTTGACCAAAAAACAAAATGTGAACTTTAAAAAAAAAAACAGGATTAGAAACCAAAAAAAGTTCACCCTAAAATTTGACATTTTTGTCGGTGGGCCATGGTCTGTTTGATTATAGCCTTTCACATATACCCAAATGGCCTTCTGTTCTTTTTGTCGTCTTTGTGAATCTGATAATTTAATCATGGCACAAGTATGTGTGGCATATATGAGAGATTGGATCCTTTCCGGGGTTTTTTTGTATGAATAACTTGTAGAAACAAAGAATTTCTCAGGTCACATAATTTTTTTAAACCTTTTTTAGCATCACAAATAAAGCAATATTAGGAAGAAATAGTCACATTCTAATTCATAGGGACTTAAAAAGTATAAAAATATCTCCCAAAAAAAAAGAAAAAAAAACTTTAGACAGGAGAATGAAACAAAAATATGTGGAAAGTCAAATACTCTTAAACTTGTTCTAGATCCACACCCATTTACAATAACATGTGCATAGAACTCCTAAATATGCTGTGATTTGATCATTTAGCAGATATCTCAGCCACAAGAATTTCTGTTGGCTTTTCAGCTTTTTCCCCCCTTTAAAGTTAAAGAGAACATTAGCTAAATGTAAAAACGGCAACAGGTCAGCTTATCCACAGAAATCTTTCCAAATGTTGGCATGCTGTTAACACACGAGTCTATTATGCCACAAGCTAAATTGCATCCTTGGGCGTAATAGCTGATTTCAGTGAATGAGTCCCTGACCTAAAGTTTAGCAAGCGGCAAGGCAATTTTCTCCAAGAGATATTTTCTCATTCGCCATTGACTGTATGTAGTCCAAAATGGACAAAAAGGCAGCTATATGTTTGTCATTCTATCCATCACCATCCCATGACATTTGAGAATGACTCATGACTGAGTCATGGGTTGTATTTGAGGAAGTGGACAAATTACCTTAGATGGTTTCTAATAAAGTGCTCCATCTAAAGTTATAGTCTACAGAGCGTCAGAATTTTTTGCCATGCCAAACCAAAAATATAGATAGTGATGCTGACAGGTGCTTTCAAAAGGACAGATTCCCACCCAAGATGATTCTTCTGAAAAAAAAAATCACCTTGGTGCAGCATACATTAACCCTCCCCTACGTCAAAAGAATTCATTTTCATTTCATAGGAGCTGAGTAATTGTTGCTTTCATAATGATATGGTCTTGTCATTAGAAGCATCACGCATGTGTATACATGTCACTCCTGTATGCAGTTTAAAAAAAGAAAAAGTTTATGGCTTCTCGTGACAGTATTTCCGACTGAAAAACTATGTTTTTATTTGTTTTTTTTAACCTTCAAAACCATTTATTTATATCTATGGAACCAGAGTGACAATTGGCTGATGAAAGTTGAGGGAAATGCCTTCTCTGCACCTGGATTGGAAAGATTTAGACACAGAAACAGCTGGTGCACCTCTGCAAGTGAACGTTTATACTCAGCCCCCTGAAAATGTGCGTCTCAATGGGAGGTGAAGTCGGATAAAAGCAAGGAACGCATAATTCATATCCAGAATCCTCTCTCTCTGGGTGTGTCTTGTCTGCCTTTGGCCCGAAGTCTGACCAAAATTAGTGGCCTGCTTTTGTCCATCCCTTCCACAAGGCCACATCATTATAGCCGTCACATCTAGAACCCCCTCATTCAGCCTCCACCTCGCACTGAAATAGACCAGCCAGCCCTGCTCTCTCCCTTTGGTGCGAACTGCTGCATGGAGAAGAGAAGGTATTTTTGACCCAGTATCACGTCCTTTGGGAGTGCATACTTTAGAAAACAAACAAGAAGAGTCACATCTTTCAGAAAACACCTTTTGGATTTTGTGACAATTTTCTTCAATGTCGGGCATTTAGACAGTGCCAAATCAGCCAAAACAGTTTTGAACACTTCCCAATCTTTCTCTAAAACACGCATTTACATTAAAAGGTTTATTCATGGATCTTCAAAATAAGATGTGGCTAATGTCTCTGATGCTGATTGTGAAAATGACCTCAACCTTTCCATGAAAAATAAATTGGCCATGAGGTCCAAGGGCCAGGAGGAGGAACAGTTAAATGGAACCTTAAGGGGGGCAATGTGAATTTGGACATAAAGAAACAATGAACAAACCTTGGATAAATGTTTAAAACGTGTCATTTTCAGGAAAACAAGAAAAATCGTCTTCTGTGTAGCACACGTGGAGAGGTTCAATTGTAATGCCAAATATAAAGACTCACAGGCATTCTGATTGGAGGAGTTAAGCCTTCCTACCAAAACATGTCAGGTATGGACACAGAAGGCCACTCACGGGCCAGACGGGGCAATCACAACTCACCGTTTTTCGTAACTTCTTGGCCGCTCACGGCGATGACCAGGGCCAAGGTGAGGGCCAGGCATTGAGTAATCCCAGAGCGAAACGAGGGGCCCATGTCTGCACGGGGGGGAACTGCAGCCTGCTTCCACCGGGCTGCTGCAAAAAGCAGACGGGGATATCGGAGAGAGTCCGGCCCCAGGCTAGAGCATCCAGGCTGACAAATCCAAATATCCCCGAGTGCAACAGGCTCCTGGATGAGAGATCACTGCGAACTGAAACAAGCTCTCCCCTCCAAGTCTCTCTCTTGACCTCCCTCCCTCCCCTCTGCTCTCTCGGCATTACTTATTTCATTCATTTGGAGGCCAGCCTCCTCCTCCTCCTCCTCCAGGCTCCTGGAATTGCCTTGAAAGACGCGGGTAATTACAGGCTGTGTCTAATTTGTTCTTTCAAGAGACTGATGGAAGACAGGATGGTATACATTTATGAAAGTTTGAAAAAACAAAAAAACACTTCAAAGCTGCGGTAGAGGATGTCTTTTAGGGACACTGTTGCTTTAAATGCACTATACATGCAGCTGATGGAGGATTTACAGTTCGCATCGTGACCTTTCACCTTTAACTCTCCGAGGTTCACCAACACCTCAAAACCTTTCAATGCTTCATCAGTGGATGAAATAAATCAAAACTGCCCCACTCCCCCTGCACACATCCTGTGAACTTTGAGAAAAGAAAGTTTCTGGCGTGATCTCTTGATTATCTTTTAATTTCAAGCACCTGCCCACTTCAGATTCTCCGCAGACTGTAGCTGACATCAGAACATCTTATGTTTCTCTGTCTTGACTGTTCACGAAAGGTGCCCCACACGAAACTATTATGTTGGTTTACTTCAAATAAAGAGGCTGAATATTTGAATGCCCTAAAATTGCTACATGGCATTTTCTCTTAAGGTGAATAGATGTCAGTGTGTGTCCATTCGACAATGAAAGAGTTCCCTGGCTGACCTACATCTGTGCACTCCAAACTTGAGCGGTCCACAGTGTGCATTGAACATCCATTTGATGTGTTTTCCAGGGTGAAGCTCTGCCAGGTCGGTATATCAAGCGGGCCATCATTCCCCCGAGGCGATGTCCCAGAGGCTGGACAACCAAACTAACACTGACTCGTCTCCCATAGTCGAACCTACCCCGCACACTGTCCCCCTCCTGTGAGCCCTTAACTGCAGCCGCACTGTCAAATCCTTCGCAAAGTAACATTTCTCTGAGTGGATGAGAACGGATCTTGTTTGTTTCCTTCGCCAAAGGAGTCAGGAAGTACTTCCTAAAGGTACTTCAAGAACAGCCTGATTTCTCATTAAGGAATCAGGGAGCCACCCAGAGACAGAGAGTCAAGCAGATGTTCCTGTTAGGCAGAAGCCAGCTTTTTTCGCGTGGTATTTTACAGTAAGATGTGCCAGTGGTCACAGAACATATCGTTTTGACTTGTGGTCAAGATGAAGTCTACATTCAGCTCCCTAGGCCATCGGGAAATTGTCAACTTCATAGCTTGTAATTGGTCAGAAAATATTCTGATACTAGCATAGACACAAACTTTTTTGGCTCCTCAGTAGTGTTATTGTTTTCCCATGTACACTTTATATCCTGTATGATCTAAAAACAACTTAAAACATCACACAAAAGCTGCTCAAACGTCTTGATCGGCCTTCATTACTTTCAAGTTTGCTACAGCGAGCCGATAGCTGCAGGTAAACCTTGTTTTTAGAATGTAAAACAATGACACAATCACACATCAGTGATAATTAACATACATGTATAGAAGTCTTTCCATAAATGTAACATTTCAGCATACATTTTTACAGTTTCAGCATCAAGAATAAGCATTGGAAAGTCTTTTGATAAGATGAAAGTGGTTTACCTGCTTCTATTGTGTCATGTAAGGCACAGTAGGTGGTGCTCAAAATCTTTCAATTCAACTTTTTTTTAAAAAAAAGTCATACTTTGAAGCAATTGCATTATCCTTTTTTTAAAAGCCAATAAGTAGAAATTAAAGGGATGGCAACATAAAAGAACTTAATATTTACCTCAGCTCCAGCGGTAAGAAAACTTCAAGACTTCAATCATACCGAAGTGGCTATTTTTGGCTGTTCAAACTAGATGGAGGAGTAACCACAAGGGCACTGCGAACAGAACACACACGCGCGCGCACACACTCGCGCACACACACTGTTAGTGGAGGCCACTACTCAGCAAGGTGGACAGTATCCAAACTAAACTAAAGAGAGATCTAAAAAAAACATGTCCAGACTGCTCTTCCGGCTGAAAGTCTGCAGCCAAAAGCAGATGTTTTGTGTTTTAGAGACCTAGGCGAACATGCTGATACTGTAGAGGACAAGAAGATTAACATTGTTAGCCCAAGTCCATAAAGAATCCTCACATTCCTGCGCTGCTTTGATGGAACATTACTACAGAGTCTTTAACAGCATATTTCTTTTACTATATATAAATGTACATGTCCAAAAAAATGACAAAAATATGCAGGGTGTCCCACATTGGCTCATCCTTTATGGTTGTCAACTGACAAGAAGCTCGTGGCCCACAGCCATCCGCCGGGGTAACACACACCGTGCCCCATATTCCCTTACACTTCATCTGCATTATTCATCATTTCACGAGTCGGACAGCACACTGTCCCCCTCCTGAGAACAGTTTTGGTCAGCATCTCGTTTGACGCCGATGCACCACCTGAAATGTTCGCTGCAGCTACGAAGAATTTCGTCAAACAGGTGGGAGACACGGGGAGGCTCGTCCCAGTTCCGAGCCTGAGCGAGGCCGACCGCTACCAGCCCCTCAGTCTGGTCACAAGGAAAAGGAAGAGGTATTTCTGGAAGAAGAACAAGTATGCCTCCACCCCGTTCTCACTGAAGGACATCCTTGTGGGGGAAAAGGAGATCACTGCAGGTAAGGTCGTGAATACAGAAAGATAAGACACAAAAAGTACACATCGTCATAGGACTTAAACTTCAGAATTGACTTTCCTTTTTCCAGGCGTTTCATCTTATCAGCTGCTCAACTACGAGGACAAGTCTGACTTGGCTCTAAACGGCCGATTGGGAAACCACATCATCAACGATGTGGGGTTCAACATCAGCGGCTCGGACTCTGTGGCCGTCAAAGCCTCCTTTGGCATCGTGACAAAACACGAACTTGAGGTGCCTACTTTACTGCGTGAACTCAACTCCAGGTATTTGCACTACAGCGTGGAGTCAAAGCACTCAAACCCATCATGATACAACACCTTATATCAAATTATTTGATTTATGCTTTGCAAACAAGTCCATTTTGAAAAGACATCCTATTGAAAAGAGGTATATGGCTCTATGTATCTTTTAAAGTATCTCGATATGTGTGACATTCTAAATACACGATTTAGTACATAAGTACATCCTCTCTTTTCTGTGAATTTGGACATAACAGAATCAACTTGTTTTGAAAATAGGCGAAAAAAACTGTTTGGTAACAATGGATTGCACATTATGCACAACCATGCTATTTTAGCGACAAACACCTCAAACCACGGAGCAAACACAGTGGTGAAGGGCTGATGAGCTGGGCTTGTTTTGCTGCCCGGAGGACTTAGGGGGGGTCATTCGGTCCACCGTGAACTCTGTATGCCGAAGTCTTCTGATGTCAAATGTGAGGCCATCTGTCTGCCAGCTCAAGCTCGACTGAAACTGCGTCCCCAAAACCGCTTCTCGTGTGAGTGACTGAAAAGAAAATAATCAAATCGTTGCAAAAGTTAAAGCAGTATGGTGTGACCTTGATTTAACACGATGAAAAAAACGATGAGTCCAAGTTATTGCTTCTGAGGAAGGTTTTGTGGGCCTGATGGTCTGATGATCTTTGCTTTCACCCAATGAAACATTCACAATGAGCTGGCGCCTGACCTAGACTGAATCTTAGTGACAAAGGGAATGCGAAAGCAGGGTTTCTCAATGAGGATGAGTAAACGATCATGTCGTTCCACACTGACTACATCCATAGATCAGAGGGCAGGAGAGAAAACACAGTACATGCGGTCAATCTCATTCTGCCTTCCAGGAAAGTGGACCTCGATCACTGCCTGGTTCGTCAGACCAAAGACAGCGGCCGCACCGTCCTCTGCGTGGTGGTGGAGAGTATCCGGACCACACGGCAGTGCTCGCTGACCGTCCACGCGGGCATGCGTGGGACAACCATGAGGGTAAGAATCTCCAAGTTGGGTCGAATTGAGGCTTTTGCTCAGCTGAACTTGGAAATATTTATACATTATTAGGTATAAAAGTATGTGTATAGCTGCTTTTATTTGAAATCTAAGCAACATAGCACTGAATTACGCAAGTTTTTTAGTGTTTTTTCAACCAGAGATTGGAAAGTTAGAAACAGAAAAGACAGAAAAAAAGCTTATGAGACTGCGTATTTCCGGCTATAATGAGTATCTCTCTAATGAAAAGATTAGTCACTCAGCTCTTCTCTTCTGCAGTTTCAGATCGACGACGGTCGAAATCCCAGGGGTCGAGACAAAGCCATTGTGATTCCAGCTCACACCACCATCGCCTTCAGCATCTGCGAGCTGTACGTGCGACTGGATGGCCGACTTGGTAGGAGGACCATCCTGGACATCCAATGTTTCTGTGTGGGCGGCAGGTTCTGAAGGGTCTTTAAAAACTTCCTTTTCATAACCAGGTGGCATTTTTTAAGATTCATCTTCTTGTTTTGTGGTTCTTTTGGGGGTTTTTTTTGGCATCATCGCCTCAGGGAAACAAACATGACTAATTGAACTGGGTCGACTTGTAGGGTTTTGACAGGGAAGGTGGTGACTATGACGATGAAACTGTTCCCAAGGCCTGTTGTGTCTTTGTTTTTCTTCAAGACATATGCGTTGCTCCCGAGTCTCAGGGGGGATTTGAGCGGGAGCAGATCGGGGAGCAGCTGGGCGGTATGATCGGCCGCTTCTCTGTGGGTCGCCTGCGTCGCTTCCTGTCCGGCATCATCTACGGGAACCCCTTTAGAGCAGGTACCAAGCGTTGAACCTTTAAACCGACACCTACGTGCTCCCGCCTGCTTGACCTGAACTAACCGTTGTGCAGATGACCGGACGTTCGAGCAGCTCACCCACTCTGACACCTACATGGACGACGTGGCCACCGACTACTACGAGAAGGCCGCCAGCATGACGGACGTGTCCACGGCCTACCTGAGGGAGAGCTCCCACACGCGGGTCAACCTGCTGAAACACAACATCCCCAAGGGGCCGTGCGCTCTGTGCGGGATGGGAAGCCAGCGGCGGGAAACCGTCTACGGCTGCCTGGAGTGCAGCACCGGGGGTCAGAAATACGTCCGGTTGCACGTGGTGCCATGTTTCGACCTCTGGCACAAAACCCTGAGATGATGAGTTGGCGCTTTTTTTGTGTTTCGAGCTGTGAGGAGAGACTTGTTACGAATGCTGTGATGGAAACTGGAGCGATGGCATCGGCCCCGGACTGCGGCCAACTTGTCCCAGAAAAAGATGTAACGTGAACCTGCCTTAGGCTGGGGTGATATCGCACACAGTTTACCTTTGGCAGCAACCCATTTTCACACGTGTGCCCTTTGTGCTGTGGCTGCCGGCACATGAATTATTCAGCGATGGATCGTGTGAAGGCCAGCAAGGAAACAAGGAGGAGTGACGTGCTTGTTTAGCTTTGTTCCAACTGTGTCAAGGGAAAAAAAGGCTTTGTTTCCTCTGTGTCAGACTTGAAATTATCTTTATTTGTCAAAGGTGTTAAGATTAAATCTCTACAACTACTATTAAATGACCAAAATAAACTTTGGAGACTTAAAATATATTTTCACTGCTACTTAATTGCACCAACATTAATTAGATGGCTAGAAAAACTAAAATAAAATCCCAAAAGATATGAGAGACAGAAAGACATAATGGTTTTAGACAAATACAAAAATAATAATCTTGAAGGTTTCACAGTTAGTTTAACTAAAGATCAAACTGGTATTTTTTTATCCTTATCTTTCTTTCCGATGGCTATTTATTAAATAAACTGTTCACCAGCGAAATACTGTGTATTTTTTCCTCAATAAAGTTTTACTCTCTGTGCTCGAACGCCTCCCTGCCGCTAGAGGGCGATATGGTAGAACTTTTAAGCCGACTCAAACCGGAAGTGTCGATTGTCGACACAAACCGGAAGTGTCGAGTGTCAACAAAACGCACTGACATGTGGTGGATAAAACGTGTGAAGCATGTCCCAGTTATAAACAGGGGTTTTTAAAGTATTAAAACGGAGTTTCATGCGTTTCACTGAGGATTAATTGGGAAAATGAAGTTCGCTTATCGGGTAAGTACATCACAGTTGTCGACCCGGGTACTGTGTGTAACCAACAAGTTACACATACGTGTAACTGGATTCTGAAACGTCTTTTTTCACGTTGAATAGTATTCAGTTAAACACATTAGCTCCCACTGTTCCTCGGCGTAGGTTTTGAAAATATTTTTAAATCGAGTAGTGACTGCTGGTACTTCGTTGGAACCTCGTAACCCGTCTATCTGCACACGTCTTTCTGCATTTGTGCTTGAAACTAAGGCCACACTTTTCTTTAGTTTTCCAATTTGCTTGGAGCAGTTTACCGCCAGGGAAACTTGAACTTCTCCAAAGATGGCAACGCCGTCATCAGTCCTGTTGGAAACCGAATCTCCATCTTTGACTTGAAAAAGTAAGTTCGTTTTGTTTTGATGTTTTTCTTTCTGGCGGTTGCATTTTTAAGTAAACAATAATAAAGAATAAAATATCTTCTTATTCACACGCAGCAACACATCTGAGACTCTACCTGTCTCCACCACGAAGAATATAACCTGTGTGGGGCTCTCTCCTGATGCCAGTTTGGCAGTTGTGGTGGATGAAGGTACGAGGATTCCCTTTACTGGCTGTACTACAACAAAAAAACAAAAAACAAAGAACAACAACTAAGTGTTTGTTTATAACAGATGGTGCAGCGTTGCTGGTCAGTCTCATCACTCGAGCTGTCCTCCATCACTTCCACTTCCACAAGCCTGTCAGCAGCATCCGATTCTCCCCCGATGGCAGGTAAGGAAGTGGATCTAGAAAAACACACCTGCTGTACTGTTTGTTTATATGTCCATCTCCTCATTGTAACCATGAGCTTGAACTTTGGCCATCAGCTGAGTTAGTTTTGTTTTGTTTTTTTCCTCAGGAAGTTTATAGTCACAAAGGAGAACGTGGCCCTGATGTACCACGCTCCCGGGAAGCGGCGGGAGTTTAACGCCTTCGTTTTGGACAAGAGCTACTACGGCCCGTACGACGAAACAACTTGCATCGACTGGACAGACGACTCCAAGTGAGTACCGGCCAGCAAGGACGCGGCGCTGACCACCGAGAGGCACCCCGTAAAGCTCTGTGGTGTTTCGCTTCAGGTGTTTCGTGGTGGGGAGCAAAGACATGTCGACGTGGGTGTTCGGAGCGGAGCGCTGGGCCAACCTCATTTACTACTCCCTTGGTGGACACAAGGACGTCATTGTGGGCAGTTTCTTTGAGAAGGATAGTCTCGATGTACGTCGGCCCTTGCCCTCTTTTACTTTGTGAATTTTGTGCCTTTTTCTTTTTTGTCTCACACTCAAAATTTGAATTTACACCTGGAAGATGAGTAAAGAATTTTCTTTTTCATACTACTCTATAATATAGGTGTAATAAAGACAGTTTTTGTGCTAATGCAATTTCAAATAATTGAAGTTTCTATTTACACAAGCTAACCTGGTTAACATAATTTGACACTGTTAGCGTTTCATTGCGTCATGTGATGTAAAGTACTTCTATTTTTGTTTGGACAACAATTTTTTATTACAGTTTGGTGTATTTGTGTGAGCGTTTTTTCTTTTTTTCTTTGTGGACTTCAGCTCACATTTTAGAACATGCAAGCTAACTCCTAAGATAGTCTTTCTTTGAGGATAGTTTAGATTTATGTTAACTTGGACCCTAATCCGTTGGATTTATTTTCTTTTTGTCACAATCAAAAAGAAAATGTCATTTTTCGGTGATTTATCCGTCCTTTGTGGCTTCATTCAGCTCTACACAGTGAGCCAGGATGGGACTTTATGTGTCTGGGAGAGCGATACCGAACTGGATGGCCTTGTTCTGAAGAAGAGCAAGGAGAAACCAAAGATTCCGAGTCAAGAAGAGGAAGAGGAGGCTGATGAGGGCCGGGTGGAGGGAGATGAAGGAGAGGTGATTAGAGGAAAACATGAAAATCCCAAAGACAAGAACCAGACAAAGAATGTTCGATATAAACTGATGAGCAAGTAAGATTCCTGTTTTATTTATTTTTTTATTCAATATATAATCGCCCTGAATTCAGTTCATCTGAAAGTCATTTTAGCACGGCACGATAAAGGCGTTTTTGTTTGTTTGTGCAGACACTTTTTCAACAAAGAAGGCGACTTCAACAACCTGACGGCTGCTGCGTATCACAAACCGACTCACATCCTGGTCACGGGCTTTGCCTCTGGGGTATTCCACCTGCACGAGCTCCCAGAGTTTAACCTCATACACTCCCTCAGGTGAGAGCCGGGTTGGATTTATTGTGCTGTACTTTAACTAAACGGAGTATTAAGAAAGAGCTCAGGTGTCTGTTTTCAATATTGTTCCACACAGCATTTCAGACCAGAGAATTGCATCGGTGGCTTTGAACAGCTCTGGAGACTGGATTGCCCTCGGGTGCTCCCGTAAGT
The DNA here is from genome assembly GCA_907169785.1 of Menidia menidia. Taxonomy (NCBI): domain Eukaryota; kingdom Metazoa; phylum Chordata; class Actinopteri; order Atheriniformes; family Atherinopsidae; genus Menidia; species Menidia menidia. The sequence goes on from CAJRST010015557.1 coordinate 6,769,371, forward strand.
GTCGCTCTACTTTATTTTTTTAAAATAATGTAGGTTTTCCGTCTTTGTTTGAAAGGAAGTTGAAATATACAAGCGTTGACTTTTTCAGGGATGGGTCAGCTACTGGTGTGGGAGTGGCAGAGCGAGTCGTACGTCTTCAAGCAGCAGGGACACTTCAACAACATGGCCGCGCTGGCCTACTCCCCGGACGGGCAGCACATCGTAACGGGAGGCGACGACGGCAAAGTGAGTCCCCCACCGCAGTCCGAGCGGCCATAAAAACTGCGTAAAGTCACAATCCGATTAGACTCTTCGGCTGAAAGCAATCCGCCAAAAAGTAGCCAACCAAAATCGAGCCTTTTTAAAAAAAAAATTCCCCTTTCCGTCATTTGCTGCACGCCTGCGGTCCGTTAGGTCAAGGTTTGGAACGCCAACAGCGGCCTCTGCTTCGTCACCTTCACCGAGCACACCAGCAGCATCACCAACGTCACCTTCACCTCCAGCGGCTTCGTCATCGTCAGCGCTTCGCTGGACGGCACGGTCCGAGCCTACGACCTGCACAGGTGACCTGGGGGAGGACGCCGCCAGCCGAGGGGGCAAATCGTTACCGGGGGGGAGGAGGAGGGGCGGTTTTTGTTCAAAGCCCATGGCGTCTGCGATCGCAGGTACCGAAACTTCCGCACCTTCACGTCGCCGCGGCCGGCGCAGTTCTCCTCCCTGGCCGTAGACGTCAGCGGGGAGCTGGTGAGCGCGGGGGCTCAGGACTCCTTCGAGATCTTCCTCTGGTCCATGCAGACGGGCAGGCTGCTGGAGGTGGGTGGGCCGCAGACGAGATGTTAAGCACGCGTCGCTTCCGGCTGACGCGCAGGCCTAACATGACGCCGCTGTCGAGCAGGTCCTGGCGGGGCACGAGGGTCCAGTCAGCTGCCTGTGCTTCAGCCCGGTGCAGTCCGTTCTGGCCAGCGCCTCGTGGGACCGCACCGTCCGGCTGTGGGACATGTTGGACAGCTGGCAGGTTAAGGAGACGCTTCCCCTCACATCCGATGGTAAAAAAAAACGTCATCTCTGGCGAGATTTTTTTTCCTAGTTAAAAAATGGTGTTCATTTTGAGAGTCTTATGTTGGATCCGTTGGAGAATGGTTACTCACTCTGCAAGGGTTTGTTCTCCAGGCTTGTCGGTGACGTATCGCCCGGACGGTCAGGAGCTGGCCGTGGCCACCCTGAACGGGGAGATCTCCTTCTGGAACCCGAGCACGGCCACGCAAACGGGCTCGGTGGCGGGACGTCACGACCTGGAGACCGGCCGCAAAGAGACCGATAAAATCACGGCCAAGCAGTTGGCCAAGGGCAAGTGAGTCTGCCGCCCGCAACCAACCCCCCCCCCCCCCCCCCCCCCCCCCCTCCCCCCCCAGTTTCCCTTTCTGGTGACTGAGTGTGGTTTGTGGGGACCGAACAGGTCGTTCACCTCGCTGTGCTACTCGGCCGACGGGGAGTCCGTTCTGGCGGGAGGCCAGTCGAAGTTCGTCTGCATCTACAACGTCAAGGAGACCATGCTGGTGAAGAAGTTCGAGGTCTCCTGCAACTTGTCATTCGACGCCATGGAGGTAATGCACTGAGTGCAACCGCTTCGGATTGTCAAAGCTATCTCTTTGAGGATGTATCTGATATGTTGCCTGCGCTATTAGCATGGATTGAATCTAGAAATCATTTGCAGGAGTTCCTGGACAGGCGGAAAATGACAGAGTTCGGCAGCCTGGCTCTGGTGGACGAGGGGGCCGGAGACGGTGACGGGGTCAACATCAGCCTGCCAGGAGTCAGGAAAGGTGTGACACAGTCCCACAACGCATCGGCCCAAATCATGTTTTTAGTTTGCTGCACATATTTTGAACATGTTCCAGGTTTCCTCAACACATGTGGATTTTTTCATAGTCAACATAAGTGATAAATTGCTATATTTTTTTCTGAAGTAAGAATGACTTGACATTACTTTCTAAAAAGCCATTTGAAAAAAAAAGAAAAGAGAAAAAAAAGCTGTTCTGGTTTTGAGACGTTTTTGCTGAATTAGGTTCTGTCCCTCGTGTATGCCCTCGTCAGCTTCCCTACTCTTCAATGCTTTTGCTCAATTTCGATGGTCGTTTGTCTTCTTTGTGTCCTTGAAGGTGACATGAGTTCCCGTCACTTCAAGCCAGAGATCAGAGTCAGCTCACTGCGGTTCTCCCCAACCGGTGGGTAATGGGCCCAAACGGGCTTGATTACAGGTTATGAAGGCGTATTAAAAAATTTTTAAAAAATGCAAAGATTTAAAATGATCTTTTTCCCCGGGCAGGCCGCAGCTGGGCGGCCACTACCACCGAAGGGCTGCTGGTCTACTCCCTGGACGGCACTCTGGTTTTCGACCCCTACGACTTGGACCTGGACGTGACCCCGGCAAACATCCGCAAGCAGCTCCGCCTCCAGGAGTGGACGTCGGCCATCGTCATGGCGTTCAGGCTCAACGAGCAAGCCCTGAAGCAGGAAGTGCTGGAGACGGTGCCGCACGAGCAGAGTGGGTGAATTCTCCTCCAGTTAATCCGCCTTTGAATCCACACGAGGCCTCATTCGATCCCGCCTCTGTGTTTGTGCCTCAGTCCCGGTGGTTTGCGGCTCCCTGCCCGACATCTACGTGGAGAAGCTGCTGGGCTTCGTGGCCACATGCTTGGAGAAATCGGCACACCTGCAGTTCTACATGAAGTGGGCTGAGACCCTGCTCATGTTGCACGGACAGAAATTGAAGAACAGGTACGTTAAGTTAAGATTTTCATTCCGCCAACAAGGTTCTTTCTTATTTTATGGCACTTTGATTTCGCTTTCACCTCAAACTTATTCTCCCTGTCCTGCAGGTCAGGCTCCATCCTGCCCACACTGCAGGCCCTGCAGAAGAGCATCCAGAGACACTTTGAGAGTCTGTCCAAACTGTAAGAGTCAACAGCATAAAAATAACTTGAAATGAAATTGAGTGTCTGACATGAAGCTCAGTCCTGTTTTTGTTTTTTTGTGTGACTTCTATACATAGCTGTGACTTCAACATGTACAACATTCGCTACGCTGTGGCCCTTTCGAAGCAGAAGGCCATAAAGAGACCGGCTGAGGGGGAAGAGGAGATGGAGGACGAGGAGCAGTCTGAAGAAATGAGCGAGGCATCTTTGGAGGATGCGGACATGATACTGTCATGATGATACTGCAGATAGGCAACTTCCTGTATTTTGATATTATGTTGTTATGGTTTTTTAAATAAATTCCTTAAATGAATTCTTTTTGGTTTAAAGTCGAATGTTTACAGTGGAAGGGACACCTGTTATGTGGGCCCTCCGTAGGCTGGACCGCCTCACTTCAACTCGGCAGTAGCGTTTTCTTCAACGGACACGCCTTCTTGCTGCCCCTGAATATGAACTACAGCCTCAATCTTGTGCGCCTCTACACGTTGTTTTATGGCAATTCCTGCGTAGGCGTCAACAAGAACTTGTGGTGCTTTCAGGGTATTTTTGTAAAAACACAACTCATTGAAATATCCACAAGTGAAGATTAAACTTGTTTTGTCCTTTTCTTCTTTGTCTCGTTAATTTACACATATCGTTGAATCATTTTTTAGATCATTTAATAACTGTATGCACTGTACTTTCACATGGTTATGCAATTCAGTGCTACATTAGCGTCCCTAAAACTTACATGTTCACTTTTCTACAAACTTATCTTACGAGTCCAGTCACTATGAAGACATTTTATTTAAATTTACGTTAGCGCATTAGGCACAGACGGTGCCGTAGGTTTTCATTAGTGTTTATTTTAGTTATGCAATTGATCTCGTTCAGTGTATATTTGTGAAAAAAGCTCCTTTTTATGTACAATTTTCCATCAAGTGTCAAATGACATTTTCAGTTTGAACTTTTTTCGTCTTTCACTTTTCACATCTTTGTGATCTAATTAAGTTTGACTTGAAGTTTTTAAAATTAGCAAACAGTGTAGTCGGGTTTATATAATGTGAAATATAATATTCCTTTTTGTCTTCCTCAGTACTCGGTATTCCTGTTGTTGGAAGGAATGTAAATTAGTATTTTAGATCCATTTTATCGTCGCTAATATAACTTGTGTAAGTGAGCAACGACATGTCCTGAATGCACCATGAATCCACGTTGCCGCTAAGCGGACCGGCCGTATATGCGTGTATAGAGGCGCACTGAATTTCTCTGAGCGTCGTGAGCCAGAAGAGAGGATGCGGTGACCGCAGGCCAAAATGAGAGAAACTAAGAACATGTCTGAATCCCCGTCTCAAGCGGGAAAGGAAATACCAGCGAAAAAGCAAAAACTCAGCAGCGACGAGAATAGCAACCCAGATCTTTCAGGAGACGAGAATGTAAGCAGCTTGATTGTGATGCCCCACGAAAACAAGACCCTTTTGGCGGGTTAGCTTCGTGCTAAATGGTGCCGACCAGCTACAAAGCTTAGCTAGCATCTTTGTCCGTCCACACCGGCTCAGCCCGGCTAACAACAGCTGCTGGTGTTGTGGTGTTGACCACCAACCGGTTTGTTATCGTTGGGTTATGAAGAGCATAGAGGATATAGCTTTATTTGAGCAGCACGCGGTCAAATGCTGTCATTCACGTGCAGACTAGTTGTGGAAGGTGCAAACCAAGTGGGGCTGTTGGGGAGTGTTTTTTGTCCCAATTTGAACCTTGAATTGTAGCAGTGGTGAACCCAAAATGAGGTATCGTCAAAGTGGGTTGAACTTAGGTGCTGTTTACGGCGTGACTACTCGGAGGTTACCTGTTGTTACTCGATACGGAACCTTCCTCCGAGCCATTTTTGTTCCCGGCGAACGCTGCACGCCCCAAAGGAAGGAGCAAACTACCAGTAATCAGGTGTTCGCTATAGTGGTTGAAAATAGCCCATTGTAAGTTATACGGTCGTAATTGCATTTGATGCACAGAAATTATGTAAGAGAATAGGAGTTCATTTGGTCCCCAAGCACCAAATGACAAAGATGCTCTTAAAGGAGCATTACACCAGACTAAAACAACCACCATAACTGGTTGTCATGGTCTGCTAAATGTCTATCTAAATAGATACAGCTTACAAAATTCATACTGTAGGCTCAGAGCAACTTTTTTGAAACACTGATTATGTTGACAATGTAGCAGATCTTACCTGTGGGGGTTGCTCTGGGATCAACACTTTTTTTTTCTCTTTCCATGTACTGTTTAAGTACTCATAGATGAATGCTGTCAACCTGTCATTGCTGCATTAATGTATTTTACCAGCTGTCATTCAAGCAGTTTCCGTATTTAATGTCAGTTTAAAAAAAAAAAACTTTTATCCATGGTGACCGACTGATTACAGGACGATGCGGTCAGTGTGGAGAGCGGGACCAACGCAGAGCGCCCGGACACGCCCACCAACACTGCCAACGCCCCGGGCAGGAAAAGCTGGGGAAAGGGCAAATGGAAGTCCAAGAAGTGCAGATATTCTTTTAAATGTGTGAACAGTCTGAGGGTAAGTCACAGATGCACGCTTGGCCCCCACCACCATGGCCTCGTTTTACTCGTATAACAGGAGTCGCTGATAAAGCCTGTGAATGTGTCCTAGGAGGACCACGGCCAGCCGCTCTTTGGAGTCCAGTTTAACTGGCACAGCAAGGAGGGCGACCCGCTGGTGTTCGCCACGGTCGGCAGCAACAGGGTAAGCCGCTATTGGACTCTAAATTCAGAAAAACAGGACCCTCCCGAGGCAGCGGGAGCTTCCATTCTTATTGCGGGGTGGTATTTTTGGAATAAATCTGCTTCACGCACCGTAACATAACCCGGAAACACAAAAATCTCTGTTTCAGTGTGCTTGTTTACAAATGTATAAAGAAAGACTAACTGTGTTTTTCTCTCACCAGGTAACTCTTTACGAGTGTCACTCTCAGGGAGAAATCAGACTCCTGCAGTCTTACGTGGATGCAGACGTATCCTTCCACCTTCTTTAGAATATTTCTTTCCTGCAGAATTTACACACTTCCAGTCATTTCACTGAGTTATGCAAAATAAAAACAGTTTTTGGTTCCTTTATAAGTTAATGTTGAGGGAATATTTGGTGTTCGTAAGTTAGGTTTTCGGTTCGGGGGAGACTCTTGACAATTCTCCTTGACCGAAATGTGCCCGCAAAAAAAGGCGGACGAGAACTTCTACACATGCGCCTGGACCTACGACACCAGCACCAGCCACCCGCTGCTGGCGGTGGCCGGATCCCGCGGCATCATCCGGGTCATCAACCACATCACGATGCAGTGCATCAAGGTAACGCCCACCACCCCAGCCAGAGTACACAGTTTTAGAGCTCCGCTGGATAAAATCTCATCGGCTCTCTGTTGAAACCGCAGCACTACGTGGGCCACGGGAATGCCATCAACGAGCTCAAGTTCCACCCGAGGGATCCAAACCTCCTCCTGTCCGTCAGCAAAGGTGAGACCACGACAGGGGACCGCAAACGCCAGAGGCTAAGACGTTGCCTGGAGTGCAGAAAGAGGGTCCGAACCGCACGGTGACGCAGTTTTCCTGTCCTGTCTCCTGCCAGACCACGCCCTGCGGCTGTGGAACATAAAGACGGACACGCTGGTGGCCATATTCGGGGGCGTGGAGGGCCACCGGGACGAGGTCCTGAGCGCCGTAAGTGTGACCGCCTCGTTTCCTGTCCCTCCGATTGTCAGCGAAGCTGTCGCCAATGTTGTCAGGCAAACAGAATCAGAAGTGGGAGAATCAGCTTATTTAGCCCCGTTTTTTATTTTATTTTTTGTTTTTTTATGATCTCATGCATGTGTCAAAAGTATTTTTCAAATTTAACACTCAAAGTATTCTCCACACAAACCACTGCAACATTTTTTGTTTTTGTTTTTTTCCATACTCTAAAAGCAAATGGAGTTTTGTTTTAACCTGCAGAAAATTGTCCGCAGGTTCCAAATATTAAAAGATGGCCCAAAAGCACTCATACACAGAGGACTCATGTTCTGTCCCCTCTCTATGGGTAAAATAAGCATCTCCAATGTACAGGTTTAGCTAAATGTTAGAGAAAGAAGCTGCAAGGCTTTCCGGCTGTTTTCCTTTTTGCTGCAGTAAGTATTTCAACTCAGTGGGTTCTAAACTCAGATTGCAAGCACGGATACGGCCCGAGGCAAATGCAGGACTAAAAGAAGACGAGTGTGGCAGCAGAAATGAGACCTCAAAACCAGTATGTCGGGTCAAAATAGAGATTCTCTGTTTGGATTTTCTTGGCAAATCATTAAATTGGAAACCTGGCATCCGGACGAGCTCTTAACATGTCCCCCCCCTCCAGGATTTCGACCTTCTTGGTGAAAAGATCATGTCTTGTGGGATGGACCACTCGTTGAAGCTCTGGAGAATCAATTCAGAGAGGATGCAGAAAGCCATCCGTGGGTCGTACGAGTACAACCCCTCAAAGACGAACAGGTGGGGCGCCCGACAGTCCCCCCCCCCTGTCCTTTCAGTGGTGTCACATAGGTTTGCAAACACCCGATTAATCATTTTGTTTCGCGACATTGTGTTTTTCAGGCCTTTCGTCTCTCAGAAAATCCACTTCCCCGACTTCTCGACTCGGGACATCCACAGGAACTACGTGGACTGCGTGCGGTGGCTCGGGGATCTCATCCTCTCCAAGGCAAGTGGATGGTTTAAAAAAAGTCTCGCCGTAGCAAAAATTCCCCCGGAGCGGTTGTGAGTAAAAAAAAAAAGTGTGGCTGGTTTTCGTCATGGCAGTCCTGCGAAAACGCCATCGTCTGCTGGAAGCCGGGGAAGATGGAGGACGACATCGACCACATAAAGCCCAACGAGTCCAACGTGACCATCCTGGGCCGCTTTAACTACAGCCAGTGCGACATCTGGTACATGCGCTTCTCCATGGACTTCTGGCAGAAGGTATGAAGCCTAACCCCCCCCTGTTTGCGTGAAGTCTGTTCTTCTTTTTTTTTACACTCCCTATCTTCCGTGGTCGACAGATGCTGGCGCTGGGAAACCAGGTGGGGAAGCTCTACGTGTGGGACCTTGAAGTGGAAGACCCTCACAAGGCAAAGTGAGTTCCAGACCCCCCCCCATGTAGAACATTCCCTCCCAAAGCTTGTAAAACCTCCCCTTGCATTGTTTCAGCCAATTACCCATAACCCTTGACGATAGTGGCGTTTTTTGTAATGACGTGACAGAAATTGGTTCCACACAAAAGAGATTACCTTCACTTTTCATCTGGGTTTGCCATTATTAGTCCATTAGAACCTGATAATGTTTGTAAACTCCCTAAACTGTAACTATTTACTCCTGACTGGTTCTGAACAACATCAAATTGCATTACGCACATTCTCTGGTCCTAAAGTGGTGTGGCGTGAGGTATACAGAGTTTATGAATTTGCTGTGGAGCGCCACAGCTCAAATTTAATCCTTGAGGGATGTTTGAGGTTTTTATTGGACTTTTAACGGCGACTATTTTGCTTCCTCAACTCAAAAATGAGAAGAAAGACAAAGCAAATGTCTGTGGGGGACTCAAAAGTTAGATCTTATGGCAGTAATGTTATTAGGGATGGAAGCGACCAGATATTGAATATCATCATTTCGAACTTATTATGATATCATTCAATATTATTCCTTCAAGTGGTGTTTGTCACAATTCCATCTGTTTGTTTGGTCTCAGGTGCACCACGCTGACGCTCCCCAAATGCACGTCGGCCATCCGCCAGACCAGCTTCAGCCGGGACAGCAGCATCCTGATAGCCGTGTGCGACGACGCCTCCATCTGGCGCTGGGACCGCCAGCGCTGAGCCCAGAGCCGCGGGGATCCCGTCATCACCGTTTCGTTTGTTTGTTTTTACAGACACGCCACCAAAAAAAAGAGGAAAAAAAAAAATCTGTGTGAACATACAGTTTCACTTTTATGTGGTCTTTAAGGTTTTTTTTGTTTGTTTGTTTTTTTTTTTTTTAAAGAAAGTGTTGTATTCCGATGAAAATAAAACAGATTTTATATCCAGCGGACGTACATTACGTGCAGAGAATAACTCATGGTTTTTAGGTTGCGTGCCTTCCTGTTTCCTATGCAGTCTCATTGTTTGAAGTTACACCAGAGACGGGAATCGCATGGATGAAAGAGGTCGGTGTCACGCGTTCAAGAAATACATCCAACTTTTATTTCTTGTTTTGTTTTCTGGGCTGGATTTTTATAGTAGTTTCTATGGACGTATCCCTCTTTTTTGACTGTGCTCATGGGTTGCTTTGATGCCCGTTTCTCCAGAAAACCCCTCTCAGCTGTTGCATAGTTTCTCAATCTCTCCTTTGAAATTTTGGGGCTTTTACAGATTCCAGTCAGAGGTTTTTTTTTGTAAATATCCACTTGAGTCACCTAATTTTGTTTTTCTAAATATAAAATTGACTTCAATTTTATGCTGTCTTTTATTTTATACAACTTAAAACAGACTTCCAATTTTTTTCCCTTTTCATTTAAAATCCCAAAAGTAAGGCAAGAAATAGGAGTCTGTGTTGATGTACCAAGTTTATGAGAACTTGAATAAAACTTAGTTTTCTAAAAGTTGTTTTTTTCTTTTCTTTTTTTCTTGATAATTATCAACAACGATTCACTCTTACTGGTCAAACATGCTGAAGTCATGGATTGTTAAGACTTTGTCCACCTTGCCCCCCCCCCTCCCCTAAAATATGACGTTACACCGGCGCGCGCTCTTATCTCCCGAACGAGCGTTCTCCTCCCGCGTGGACTTTCGCACCCCCGGGGCTTTGACTTGCGGAGATAAGCCCGGCGCAGCAGCAATGTTTTCGCCCAAGTCGCCCAGAAACCCGTCCAGGAACGAGCCCCGGCCACCGCCGCCGGCGGCCGCCTCCGGGGAGCACATCTCCATGGTGGAATGCGGCTGTCGGCCGGAATGCACCTGTGGCGTCCCCCCCGCGCGCTGCGTCGCGAGGCTCTGCTCCGCCGGAGCCACGGTAGGCCGAAGCGGGAAAGCTGCCCGGGTTGTCCCACTCGCGAATAATTTGAGCCGAGGGGAATTTGTGAGGGGGTAGTGGTCCACCCCCCACCTCAGCATTAGTTCTTTTGAGACAAACGTAAAAATAAGAAGAAAAAATCATCATCATTATCCAATCTAAACGTTGAGAACCCCCCTCGTACTTTAAAAGTAGTTTCTCCTTGTAACAAGTGTGCGAGACACTTTTGGAAGGCTTTATGGACAAGAATAATTTATTCTCAATACCAGTTTTGTCTTTGTATCACTTATGGACATGTGTAGTTAGATAATTCTACCACTTCTAGGGAAGATAAATGTACACTTAAAAGCTGGACATGAAAATGAATATGAGGGAGATAATGAGGGAGATAAGCTGGAGGTTTAAAGGCTGGATTTCCTTCCAAAAGTTTGAAGGATTACAGTCAGAAGTTGAGACTAAATTGAGATAAGTGGCACTTAGCTTTTCTCATCAGAGGTGTGCGTTTATTTTTCTAATTTTCCTGAATGTAGATTGATGGGATTCGGTCATCTGGCTGGCTAACCATGACTTGAAATAAATCTTAAAGGCGAAGATAACTCTGCTTTACTTTACATTTGTGAGTAGGGTTGGCCACACGAATAATATTTGGATTGAATATGTCTGGAATGGTGCTATGAACAGCTAGATTCCAACAGGCGGAGGGTAACCTTTATATTCTTGTTTAATCAAATAGATATTTGATTTATTTTTTTGTCATCAGAATTTTGGACCATCCATATTTGATTAATCCCGTAACATATCAGGCCTTTTTTAGCCACATGTTAATATGTATTAGGGATATGAAATGAGACAGTTTAACCCGCTTTTACCGACTTACATACAACTTTGCACTGTAACCCTTTCAAAGGTCATAAAAGGCACGAACTACAAAATACAGGTTTGTTGCACAATATAAACAGAATAAATCCTGCAGAGGAAAGGCTGAATTCATACAGGTGGGGGAAGCATTTCAATTTGCTCAGAAATGTTTTGTTTGAGGGCTTGATTTATGACCATATTGATGTACTTTGAACTGCAAACATTTCAGTGTATTTCTTTTAAGTTTGCTGTAAAATGCGGCAGAGGTTTGTTTGTTTTGTTTTTTTATTCCACAGGGAGAAATATTATATTTTGTTCCAGTGGACCCACACATACGACACTGATTTGAAATATGTGATATCCAGAAATTCAAAGGATCACAAAAGGAGCTTATGAAGTGCCCAGTAGGACATAAAGAATCTCCCTCATATATGAAGCCGTGATCCTTAAAATTTCACAAAAGATAATACATGTGAATTTTTTCATAGTATAATATACGTGTGTGTGGAAGCCGGATTGTACACAATGACACTGGTTCTACGAATGATTGCAGCTTCTAATGTGTTGATTATTGTGAAATTGAACACACATCATATGTGAACAGGGGACTGACCTCCTTTTTCAAGGGTTGGGGGTTAAAGTCCCATTTGGCTATGTGTGCTGCAGATGTCCTGAGCTCATACCTCACTATGAAACCACCTTATTATGAATTTTTCAGATCATGATTTAAGGAGTTTTTACCTAATGTATCCAAGTGTTTTTTACCTAATGTATCCAAGTTTTTTTATCGAATGTGTCCAAGTGTTTTTACCTAATGTATCTAAGTGTCTTCACAGCAGAGCATTTTCATGTGGGTTGACTTTTGTCTTCAACTCGATGAGAGGCCTTTAAGCAGAGTCATGCAGAAAGGCTTATGTAAAGGGCCGGTCATGAGGTTTTTAAACTACAAAGTGGCTCCGGTTGGGTAGGAGAAAGCCTCCCTTTTTAGATGACAGGGAGTTGATGGTATCTAGTATCTGTAATCCATCTGTGTGTGTGTGTTGGACCCGGTCCACCACCCCCTTATATGGTTCAGATTCAGGTGGGGCCGGAGAACAGAATCTGTGTTAAGAAAAAAAAACAAAAAGGGAACCAGTCCGGCCAGCATGGATTAAAGCATTCCTCCTCTGTTGATTAATTTGGGGTAGTAAAACTCAACCCGAACCCTCAGGTTTATTGGTGAACTGGAACTCCATAGAACTTGTCACAGTACCTTAGACCTGCAGATGTCTCAAATTTTAATCTGGAATGCCCCAAATTGGCTTTGATAGGCTTAAAGTTAGAGAAACAGTTGAAAGACAGTGTTAAAGAAGTTGTATCTGATTAAACTTAAGCCAACCGGGCTGCCCTCATAGTCAAATTCTTGTGTACTTTGTACATTTGGCCGAAAAAGCGATTTCTGACTCTTTGTGGGTAAAAAATGGATTTTAATGAGGCTGTGCTTTTGGCTTTTTCTTCGAAAAAACTTTGATTCTTACACTCAATAGTTCACAAACTTCACCGAATGTCGTGTGTGCAACTATTGTGTCTTTTATTGGTTCACTTACAGATGTTTAGATACAGGGGTTTATGGCACTGAGAAGTCAATGGCCTTTTCGTCTTCAATATTTAAGAAGGAAGAAATGAACGTTTATTAGCTCTAAGAAATTACATTACATAATTATTCAGTGAAGCACAATATTCCTATAATCAGATTATTCGGTTACATTAATCTCTCAAAGGAAAACTCAAAAATTCAACTCAGTTTATTTATAGAACACCCGAACTGTAACATATGTCATCTCCAGGCCCTTTAAATTCAAGTTAGTTGGAATCCTGTTCATTGCATCCAATCATAATCCAATCAGTTCAAATCTATAATGACATAAGGAAAGCAAAATATCTTGAATGAATGGATGATTTCATTATAAAATGGTTTGACACAGACATGTTTTCTCATCTCTCCAGAAGAGAGGCCCTGCCATTGACGAACAAGGCTTCGACAACTTGGCCTACGAGTATGGGAGCCAGAGCGAGCTCTACCCATCGCCAAAACCCGCCTCCAGAGCCTCCTTTAAACTCCTGGGACTGACCTCGGAGCACCAAGCGGTGGAAACCACACTCAGCAGCCTGAATGGAGTACTGGCTGTCATTTGGTCGGTGCCTGACAGTTTTGTCCAGGTGGACTATGACACCTCGGTTACGACAATCAGAGCCATGGCCCTGCAGCTCCAGACTCTGGGATGCGGTGTGGAGGCAGCGGTGCAGATCCGGGTGGACGGCATGCACTGCCAATCCTGTGTGCGGTCCATTCAGGGACGCATCGGAGACCTTCCGGGGGTTTCACACATTCAGGTGTCCCTGCAGGACAGCTTGGCTGCGATCGTATTTCAGCCTGTCCACGTCACACAGCAAGAGCTGAGAGACAAGATTGAGGAGATGGGCTTTGGTGCGGTCGTATCGGATGAGGATCCGCCCAGTGGAGGTTCAGAGTACTGGCAGCTGGACCAGTTGACTGTGACACCCCAGACTGTAAGCATTGGCATTGTGGGGATGACCTGCAGCTCCTGCGTGCAGTCCATAGAAGGCAGGATCTCGCAGATGAGCGGAGTGAGGTCCGTAACCGTGTCGCTGAAGGAGCAAGAGGGAACCATACAGTTTGACCCGAGCCTAACGGAGCCGGAGCAGCTGAGGGCTGCCATAGAAGACATGGGCTTTGATGCAGCCCTTCCAGGTGGGAGACACTGAACGGAGAGAGTAAAGCAATGTAACTTACGCCAGAATAAGTTTATTATAGCTTATTTTAGCAGACAGTTATTGGGTCGTATTACAAGAATCCCCTTTTGCAACAGAGAGACGAGCCAAAACATCTTCATTTGGGATCTCCACCCATAATTTTCAAAGCAAAGAGAAGGAAAGAGTAACCAGGCTTCTTATGGAACTAGCGATCAACATTTGTTTAGGAAGCAGACACCCTGTCTTTTTTTAAGATTGGGCTTAATCTTATTCTTTTCCTCCACATTTCAGGGCCCATAATGGGTATAAAGATCCACAAAAAGCAAGATCTTCCCAAACCACAGTCACCCGGCAGGGCGGGAGCCATTAACGGCACCGCGTCACAGGCGGACCCGGCAAGCTGCCATCCAGGCCCCCCCGAGAAGAGGGCGCAGAAATGCTTTATCTCTGTGACGGGCATGACCTGCGCCTCCTGCGTGGCCAACATCGAAAGAAACCTGCTCAAAAACAGGGGTGAGTTTTAAGACGGGCGGAGCCGGACTCAGCCCGGCGGGGTCTGTGTGACGGCCCCTTCTCTCTGTGGATCGCAGGGATCATCTCGGTGCTGGTGTCGCTCATGGCCGGAAAGGCGGAGGTGAAGTACGACGCGGACGTCCTGGAAACTGGCGCCGTCACCCGGCTCATAGAGGACCTGGGTTTCGGGGCCAAGTTGATGGAGGACAACGCGGTAACGCAGGGAAAATTGGACCTTAACGTAAGCGGCCGCCTCCTCCGCCGTTTAGTGAAACCTGCGGTGTGTTGAGGAACAGCCTCATTGTTGTGTCGACCCATCATGCAGATAACGGGCATGACGTGTGCCTCGTGCGTCCACAACATCGAGTCAAAGCTGACCACGACCAAGGGGATCCACAGGGCTTCTGTTGCCCTGGCAACAAGTAAGGCACAGATCCAGTTCGACCCAGAGGTGATCGGAGCGCGAGATATCATCAGGATCATTCAGGTATAACCCCCCCATTCCTTTTTTTTTTTGTATGTTTACAAATGAGATGACGACACTTCCTGTTTTCTTTACAGAGCCTTGGATTTGAGGCCAGTCTGGTGAAGGTGGGGTTCCAAAACAACCTTGATCACAAAGAAGAAATTCGACAGCAAGTATCTGTTTTAAAAACCTTTAAGCTAAATGGTGCCGATTCGAGCGAAACGTCTCTGAAGTCACCTGTGAAAACTGTAAATACAGTAAGGGATTCAATTCAGGATGCTTTGAGCCGGAAGCATTCTATATGGAATGAAAGGGAATTATATTGTCCCTCAATTCCTCCTTTGAATATATTTCCCCTTACAGCTTTGCTTTTTTTCCCCCATTTTCTAATCAACAGTGCTGATAAGGATTGAATCGTTTCCATTCCGTCTTTTTAGACCAATGTACATATGAATAACTTGTCCTTTCCATCAGACGTGCTATATGGTTATCTCTTGCCCTTTTTGCAGACTTCAGGTGTAACAGAAACATTTGTGATAATAATGAAGCTAACGACATCCAGGTTGCAATCGTGTGTTTTTATGTGCGTGTGTGTGTAACAGATTGCTAAATAAGACACCAGAATGCCCATCCTTTAATTGATTCCTGATCATGATGAAGAATTTCTCCCTATATAAGTATTCTCAAACTGGAACATGAGATGCCAGCCTCTGCAGGCGGTGACTTTGGATGCGGGCCCCTTATGTGGGGTGATTCCCAGCCAAGTGACGCAGAATAGTTAGTAGTGATTGCAGCCATTTATTTGTGACATATCCTGGCAGCGTAAATTGCTGTTCAATACAGGCATTTGCTTTTGATGCCGTTTTTATAAATGCACATGCAGCTCCGGCAGGTGACAGATGAAATTTCTTTGTCGACAATATGGCTATCGACCCACAGTTCAGCCTGTCTGTGTCTGCAGTCTCTGTCTCTGCTCACAGAGTCTTAAATGTTGAGGAGAAAATTGCCCTTGCTGACACGGAGCCCAGCTCATCTCTTTTATCCTCTCTCCTTCGCTTCCTGTCTGCATTCTGGATGTCATCTCTTCAAATCTTTAGGCCTTCTTCCAGGCATTTTGTGCACTTTCAGATAGCTGCGACAGGCCAATAGCTTTCCAGTCAGCATGTGAATGTTTGTCCAGAGCACACTTCCTACTTGTGTGTGTGTGTTTAAAAAAACAGTTTATTTAGATGCATATGAGAAGAATCAGAAAAGAAAACATCAAAGCACTAGAAGGGTTCAGTCCATCATCCCCTTGGGTTCAGGTCCGAGAAATAGCAAAATGATGACCCCCAGCTTAGGCAATGGTGTCCTACATTAGAGCAGTGGGGCTGCGCAGCGTTGGGGCAAAAATTATAATGGTTTGAAGAAAATGGGTGCTTTGGGTGTGTTTCAATTTGCCCAGGTGGAAGAATTCCTTCCTGCTCAGCCTCGTTTTTGGCCTGCCCGCCATGGGCCTCATGATTTACATGATGGTGATGGACAGCCAGCACCAAGAACACGGAGGCTCCATGCCTGAGGAGCAGAATGTCCTGCCGGGCCTCTCCCTCCTCAACCTGGCCTTCTTCCTGCTCTGCACGCCGGTGCAGGTGAGAGAGAAACCAGAGACACCTGCAGGTTTTCTTTTAATAAGGAGGAAAAACACCCCTCTGCGTCTCTGTCCTCAGGTTTTTGGTGGCAGGTACTTCTACGTCCAGGCGTATCGCTCATTGAAACACCGCACGGCCAACATGGACGTCCTGATAGTTTTGGCCACCTCCATCGCCTACATTTACTCCTGCGTGGTCCTCGTCGTCGCCATGGCAGAGCGGGCCAGCCAAAGCCCCGTCACGTTTTTCGACACGCCGCCCATGCTCTTTGTGTTCATCGCCCTTGGCCGATGGCTGGAACACATCGCCAAGGTAAAACCAAACCAGGAAGTATCGTTTCCTTTTGTTACGACAAAAGAGAATCGGGCAGCACAAGCTTTAATTCTGGTGTTTTACAGACCATCGGAGTATGTTTGGACAGCCCGAGATGTTTTGGTGAGCCAGATTTGTCATTGTGGTAAACGATTACCTAAAAAATCAGCTGACGCCGTAACACTCACATAGTGGATTAGGTTCTAGTGTCAGCTTTCTCAGAGAGGTTATAAAGAATTCACCGGTGTTCCTGGTTACTTACAACCACAATGAAACAAATCTTAGGACACTGTACAATATAAACATATTTGGAATGTAGCCATTTGCAAACTCTGCAACCTTAAATGTGGAAAATAAAATATTTTACTACGCTGTGAATTCGCTAGCAGCAACAAAGGATGGAGAAGTGGTTGAGCTTAAAAAAACAAACAGGAGAAGCATGTTGTGTTTCCTGTTGAGTGCATCACACCATCCAAAGAATTCAGAGCATGAAAATCCCAATTCTGTCATGGAAATCTGATAAAAATATCTGCAAATCATTGTGCATTACAGATTCCAAAAATTGTTTTTCTGTGTTGAGATCATATGACACTCTTATTGTGTCCCGGTAAACTCAAGTGACCTATGTATGGTGTTTTACTATCCCTTTTATGGGTTTCTTTGAAGAGGGAATAAACAAATAGGGAAAAAATTTCCAGGTGAACGAGGTTTGTGATAAAGGTTTGTTAAAAAAAGGTTATTTTTCTGATTTGCCTTCAAAGTTTTGTAGTTCTAAATATCCCTTTGGCCTTTGATTTCTTTGCTTGATAATCATATTTTAGGAATCACTTGCTGATGCTCTTTAACTTTTGGGTTCAACGTCAATTGAGTTCTCGTACAAAGTTAGAAACTGCTGAAGTCTTTTTTTTTAAATGAAACTGGACAGTTCAATTTCCAGATACCCATGTTTTTAAGAAGAGGATTTGCATATTTAGACTCTTCGCTTGTATCTGTCAGATTCTGATCAATTCAACTTTCTTATGTGGGTCTCAAAACACAAAACTACTATCCCGCATCAAAGCTCAAAGGGGATTACATGCCTGCTTTGACTTGACTTGACTGTGACTTTGATTGAATTAGTTTGTGTCCTATTTTTGTATGTTTTTTTTTTATTATTCTAGAAATGTTTGTCAAACACAAATGGCAAAGCCGCTTTACATTCTGAGCTAATGGACTACATCCACAGTTTTGTTTATTTTTGTTTTCCCCAGTCTTCTTTGCCGGATGTGTCTGGCTGCCTCTCTGAGTCAGTTTTAAATCTGTGTTTTTAGAGCAAAACCTCGGAAGCCTTGGCCAAGTTGATGTCCCTGCAAGCCACCGACGCCACCGTGGTCACTTTGGGGCCCGACCGCTCCGTCGTCAGGTGAGGCTCGCAACGCCCGGCTGCTCTGAGCCACGAGAGCTGTGGCCCGGCGTGATGCCCTGAACGCGTCCGTCTGCCTCAGCGAGGAGCAGGTGGTGGTGGAGCTGGTCCAGCGGGGCGACGTCGTGAAGGTGGGCCCCGGGGGAAAGTTTCCCGTCGACGGCAAAGTGATTGAGGGAAGCTCCATGGCAGATGAGTCCTTGATTACAGGTAAGCCATTAGGAGGAGGAGCCGTTGATATGACTTCCTCAGCTGTAATTCTTTCTCCCGGCATCTTTTAGGCGAGCCGATGCCCGTTAGTAAGAAAGTGGGCAGTCTGGTGATCGCGGGCTCCATTAACGCCCACGGGGCTCTCCTGGTGGAGGCCACTCACGTTGGTTCTGAAACCACCTTGTCTCAGATAGTGAAACTGGTGGAAGAAGCACAGACCTCAAAGGTAAGAGACGCTCTCCACTCCTTGTGTGTTTTTTGGAAAAGAGCCCCCTGCGTGACTGCGTCAGCCCTGCCTCCCCAGGCCCCCATCCAGCAGTTTGCGGACAGGCTCAGCGGGTACTTTGTTCCCTTCATCGTTCTGGTTTCGCTCCTGACACTCGTGGCCTGGTTGGCCGTAGGGTTCGTCGACTTCGACCTCGTCAAGGAGAACTTCCCGGTAGGTGTCCCCCCCCCCCTCCCCAAACGTCTTTCCGCCCGCACTTGAGAGGCACATCTGACACTTCTGCCGTCTGTCCCCGCAGGGTTACAACCAGAGCATATCCAAAAGCGAAGTCATCGTCCGCTTCGCTTTCCAGGCGTCCATCACAGTCCTGTCCATCGCCTGCCCCTGCTCCCTGGGGCTGGCGACCCCCACGGCCGTCATGGTGGGAACAGGGGTTGGAGCTCAGAATGGGATCCTCATCAAAGGAGGCGAGCCGCTGGAGATGGCCCACAAGGCATGCCCTTTTTTTTTTTCGACCAAAGGAAACAATGAAACAACGACGTCTTTGTGAGATGGCACGTCGTATTCGCACTATGCCATGCTACAACATGGCTTATCCCTTTGAATTAGCTTCTTTCTTTTTTTTTTCAAGGAAAAGAATGTCTGAAAAATGTGGGAAATGTACCACAAATTAGCCAATGTCCAAAGAAAAAACTTTGACAGAACTTAAGACAGATCTAAGGAAATGAAAGGTGGCACAAGACTTATGCTTGGTATTATCATTGGATGCTATTAATATTATTAATGTCTCATCATTCTTTTTTACATTTACATTTATGCATTTAGCAGACACTTTTATCCAAAGCGACTTACGAAAAGAAGGTTTAACATTCAACTACAACACCAGTTACACACTTACTTTACCTTGAGTGCAATATGCTAGAAGAGGATTTAACATAAAGGATTTAACATTCAATTATGACATAGATTACACAAGTACCATACATTGAGTGCTAATGCGATTAGGAAATAATTGCATTTAGAGTTTTCAGGTCAAGAGATACTCTCAGAAGAGCTTGGTCTTCAAAGAATTTTTTTGGGGAGGAAAGATAATCTGATGCCCTGATAGTGCTTGTAAGGTTATTCCACCAGCGTGGAACCGCAGATGACTTAAGTTGTAAGCAAATGAACACATTTGGATCCAGAAGAATATGTGACACCAAGCTGTCAACCATAACTTGGATCACTGTGCGTGCTTTTGTTTCCCGCCTGTATTAGATCGGTGTGGTGATGTTCGACAAGACGGGCACCATCACAAACGGCGTGCCGCGGGTGACTCGTGTCCTGGTGCTGTGGGAAATGGCCCGCATGCCCCTGAGGAAGATCCTGGCGCTCGTCGGCACGGCGGAGGCCAGCAGCGAGCACCCACTGGGCCTCGCAGTGGCCAAGCACTGCAAAGACGTGAGGCCCGTTTGTGCTCCATTTGTACCGTTTTTTTGTGTTTTAGTTTTTTTTTTTTCGATCTGTAAATGCTTTGGCCATCCGAACGTCTGAATAAGGCGAGCGTGCGTTCAACAGGAGCTTTGCTCTGACGTCCTGGGATACTGCCAGGACTTCCAGGCGGTGCCCGGCTGTGGGATCAGCTGCCGGGTGTCCAGCGTGGAACATCTGCTGCAGCAGGAGGGCGACCAGTGCTTCCCGCTGCCCGGAGCCACCACTGACGAAAGCTCGCTTCCTCCTGCCGAGGAACCCTGCCCACCAGGTGTGTCTTGGCTGTTGATGCTGAAGAAAATGGCCGCTTTAATGTTTACAAGGGTTTTTTTTTTTTTATGTTTTTGTTTTGTAAGAAAACCCCAACCAATTTGTAAGGAGAGAAAAGCTAGTAGTTAGTAGCTAGTAGTAGCTAGTAGAATAGATCCATGAGGCCGTGAACCCCTTTTGCACTCATCTGTGGGTGATCCGACGTCAAATGAGCCCACGCACACGTTCCAAACTGCACGTTTTACTCACACTTTTAACACCAGGCTCACAAAGTTGATGACTTCTTTGCCTAAAAAGGCACCAGTGGATACACTGTCACATTGTCACGTTTTCAAGTGCAATTGCAGTAAAACGGCAGTGAGGTAATCTGGGATTTGATTGAAAACCAGCTTTCCTCATGCCCCTAAATGCACCACATTTAGATAATGGTGGAGCCTTTTTGAGCAAGGTCAAATCTGTGTAAAATATTCATGTTTGCGCATGTGTGTGCAGTTCGAAGTCGCCCCAAGTTAATGTGCACGCTGAAATACTTTGAGCGGATTTTCCCAGCAAACTGAGTCACAAATTTATTTGCCCCTAACCTTTTATGATCATCGCCCTTTTAAACCAAAAGCAACGTGTTTCTGTGCTGGAAGTAAGTGTTCTCTATTCCTCCAGCTGTGGCCAAGTCTTACTCGGTCTTGATCGGGAACCGAGAGTGGATGAGGAGGAACGGCCACCACATCAAAGCGGACGTGGACGCCGCCATGTCCAGCCACGAAACCAAAGGCCAGACGGCCATTCTGGTGGCCATAGACGGTCAGGACCCGGCGGCTCTGGGGCTCTGCCTCTGTCGGCGCCCGACTCTGACCCTGCCGTACGTCCTTTTCGCAGGTGTTCTGTGCGCCATGATCGCCATCGCCGACACGGTGAAGGCGGAGTCGGCCTTAGCCGTGCACACGCTCAACAGCATGGGCATCGAGGTGGTCATGATAACGGGAGACAACAGGCGCACGGCCAAAGCCATAGCGGCGCAGGTGAGAGGTTTGTGAGGGGGGGCAGCGAAGGGGGGGGAGAGGCTTCCGACATCCGATCGCGAGGCTGCGTCTGGCTGCAGGTGGGCATCAGGAAGGTGTTCGCAGAGGTGCTGCCGTCGCACAAGGTGGCCAAAGTGCAGGAGCTGCAGGCCAGAGGCCTGCGGGTGGCCATGGTGGGGGACGGGGTCAACGACTCGCCCGCGCTCGCCTCCGCCGACGTGGGCATCGCCATCGGCACCGGCACCGACGTGGCCATCGAGGCGGCCGACATCGTCCTGATCCGGGTAGGTGGTCAACGGAAGTCCGGGGGCAGCGACTTTGAGACGTCTGACCCCCGGGTGGGTTTTTTTCCCCCCCGCGCCTTCAGAATGACCTGCTGGACGTGGTGGCCAGCGTGGAGCTGTCCAAGAAGACGGTGCGCAGAATAAGGATCAACTTCGTCTTCGC
>CAJRST010015557.1:6791025-6871981 GCA_907169785.1 Menidia menidia
TTTTTTTTTTTTTTTTTTTTTTTTTTTTTTTTTTAAATCTGTCCCCTCTCTGTGTCGGCGGCAGGCGTGTTCATGCCAGCGGGCCTGGTGCTCCAGCCCTGGATGGGCTCTGCCGCCATGGCCGCCTCCTCCGTATCGGTGGTCCTGTCCTCTCTGCTGCTGAGGATGTGAGCCCACAAACATTTGCTCCTATTGCATTTCACTCAGGATGGTTATACGCCAAGAATAATGAGAGGAAATCGTTCCTGAAGGGTTGTCTTTGTGTCAGCAAATCTGTTTAAGACCTGTTTCAATTTGCAACCGATTACTGGAGAGGTGCACTCAACTCTTACTCCTTCTGATTCCAATTAACACATCATCAGTTCCGGTTAAGAATTTTTAAAATAGATTAAATCCCCAAAAAGTCAAAGTCCCAAGCGTCAATTGTGGCTTCTTGAAAAAAAAAAAAGTTTCTCCATTTAAATTTTATACCCAGGCACTTTTTATGGTGTGTCCTGCAGGTACAAGAAGACCTCAGCGGAGTTCTATGAGTCCCGTGCCAGGGGCCAAATGAGGAGCCTGCGCTCGTCTCAGATCAGCACACATCTGGGTCTGGAGGGCCGGCGGCAAAGTCCAGCTGTCAGGGGCCCAGCTCGAGAAGAGCCGGGCCAGAACTCCACAACCTCTACGGGCCTCTCGAGCCAGCGGGCCTCCATCAGGACCCCCCCGGAGCAGGACCGCTACTCCTTCCTGGAGCGGCAGAAAGCGGCGGACCTTAATGTCTTGTAAAGGGATCAAATTCAGTGATTTTGTTTGTTTTTTACATATGTATAAGAAAAGAATTTGTGTATTTATATTAAATGTCTAATTCTTTTTATTTCAAAATTTCGGTAAAAAACTGACAGCATTTGTAGATTTTAAGAACCCAACTTTTAATCAGCCACCTCCCTTCACTTAAGTCTTTCTTAAGTGAAGTCTTTTTATTTTATTTTTTAAGGCACTGCTTTACAAATGCCCCATTTTTAAACAACTCAAAGTAAAGCTTCTCTGCACCTTTCAGGTGGGATAAGGCTGTCAGTGACTTTGCTGATGTGCGAGGTTATAAATAATGTATTTGTTGACAAAGAAAAATCACTTTCATTGTAAATGAAAAATATAGATATATATTTATATCTATATGAATATATATATATATCCCTCTCCCGTCCATTTCATCTCTTTCTGCACATCCGAGATGAACAGCACGGTCTCTGAAAAGAAAAGAAAACATCTTTTCATGTTGCTTAAAGGATCACCTGCTTCATGTTAAAAATAGAAGTGGAAAAAGCGGGAGAGCAAGGACAGAATCTCAAGCCATGCCAGGGATGATTAATGGAACACATTAATTAAGTGGCCTCACACATGGATTCTAAAGTTGTTCATGAAGAATGAGCAGACAAACGGGCTTTAGGGTTATAAAAATGACCACCAGACCTTACAATAGACTTTCTTTCTTCTATTTTTCTTTCCTTTTTTTTACATTAACAAGTTATCGCAGGAAAAGAGGGACGCTTTAAGCAAAGCCTTTAATCTTTTTAATCAGACCCGCTAAGACGAGTCAAAGGTGTATCGATCATGCGCCTGTTCCTCTGAGCTTGGGCTTCAGAAATGTGGATCATGTTTTTAGAAAAAATGACAAGAAAGTGTGTGCTTTCAAATGTATTGCTGCTTTGTTTGTTTCTTTTTTCATCTGTTCATAAGGTTTGAGAAAATTGCTAAAAGTTTATTTTAGCATGTGTACAGAAACCTTTGAATCAGTGCTGTCAATAAGCTCTTTTTTTCTTCATACCTGTTCCACATGTATATATATATTTTTTAATCCAAAGAAGACACCAGACTGCCTGTATCGACTCCTATCGTCTGACAGACCTATTTGGTGCCGTCTGCCAGTTTGGATGAGAAGCATCGCCGCATCAGCTTTTCCCGGTTTGAATCATGGCTGGGAGGTTTGCATGTTCTCCCCACGCTCGTGAGTGCTCCTTTCCCACATTCTTCCTCTTACTGTCTTAAAATCGATACGTCGGGACACATGATTACTTAAAAGTGTTTTAAATGTGCTTTTACATGTCTAAGCACCATGTGCTACTTTCTGTATGAAAGGTGCTTCATGAATAAAAAAACTGAATTAAATTGTAAGTGATTGCAAGACGTTGAGTTGGATAAACTAAAATCAGGTTGGTCAGCAACGTTGTCTATCACACCCAATGTGATGTCATAAAGTCCATGAAAAAGACATGGACTCCGACTAAGCTGTTAAACTCAGTCAAGGCGGTGGTTTCCTTTGAGAAAGCAGTCCTTAAGGAGGGTGAAATTTTGGATCATAGCTCATCTCAAATAGACGCCAATATAAAGAAGCAGATATCATGCTGGGAATAAATAACCTACTTGAAGATTTAAGAATGCAGCTGACAGTGTTGTAATGTGAAGGAAATAATCAGTCACCTCAAGCAAAATAGACAATTTTGTATTTTTAAAAGCAGAATTTCGGCAGAGATATACCAACTTTTTTATTTTGTTATGAATTTGACCTTTTCCCTGCTGTGTTTCTTGCCCACTGAAGGCTATATATACAGTAAAGGTTCACTGTGTCATTAATCAGCTGCCCAGAGGAGGGCCATTTTCCTGACTTACAGTTTTAATATACAGCAGGCATAAACCCGGAGGAGCTGTTATGTCATCTCGTTTAAACATCGGCAAACAGGACACACATCAGGAAGCCGGAAAATCCTGTAACGAATCCATTCCTTCCAAGACAGTCCTGTGAACGGGGAGCGACGGAAAAAAAGATGTTTCGAGCAGAGAGCTCCAGAAGTTTTCCATCTTCGAGGGCAGGTGATGTATTGGTCCTCAACCGCTTGTTTTCCGACCCACACCCACGCCTTGTTGTGTGCTCTTTCCTCCAAGCCCCACAGGCAGGAGCAGTTCATTACTCTGGAATGTCATAGTTTACTTGGATATGATGATTTCTTACTCGTGCTGGGCTGTACTTGCACTGGAGAAAGTGGAGAAAATGTATTAAGAGTTCCTCATCATGAAATCAAAAACTATTTAATTAAAAAAAGATTTATATGTGTTTAATAATTCAACAGAAAGGTCATTTAAGAATATTCCACACATGAGTAGTTTGTGTCTTATGTTGATGTCTTGCGGACGCTTTTTGATTCAATTCAGATATTTTTCTCCCATCGTGTTGTTGTGTAGCCCTAACCTTACAGAGGCACACACTTTCTCTCACACACACACACACACACACACACAAATGTCAGAACTAATTCTTTATCTGGCTCCGCTTCCACTTTCATTCCCCTCACGCAAACACATTTCCATTGCTTAAGATCTCCTGCGAAGTCATGCAGTGCTGAAAGTCCCCCTCGGTGTGTTTTCAGCCGCCAACCCCCGGGTGACACAGGGAGGCTTTCATTTCTCCCCCAAATGCTGTTTTTTCCCCTCAGCTTTTTTTTTACAGTGAAGTTCATATCTAATTTTTTTTTTTGCATCAGTCATTGTGTTATTTGCAGATGGAAATGACTCAAATGCGCTTGGCTGAGGCATTTTGACATGGGAATGTGTTTGTATACAAACCAACAGATAACAGTTTATTTTCTAAGGAAGCATCCTTAGCTCAAAAACAGCTCAAGGTTGCGTGGGGGGGGTTATATAGAAACATGGGACGTCTTGCAATGTCATGAAATGCTTACGCTAATGAGCCACTCATTCAGAGAAAAAACTGACCCCAGCTCCATGCGGCCAATTAATAATATTCACTTTGTGGCAATGTCCAGCCCTGTGGACTTGGAAGTCGTACGGGCTGTAATTGCCATTGTGGAGCAGGTCAAGGTGTTACTGTAAGTCAGCATTATATCCACGGATATAAGACAAAGTGTGCGACTTGCAATGAGCAGAAAGGAAGATGAAATAGTCCAGCGAAACTCCGATTGCAAAAATAGATGAATGAAGCCATTAAAAGGGCTGTATAGATGGCTTTTGTCATGAGATACTAAGTGAGCAGCCCTCGAAATGCACTCCACAATGGCTCATTAGATTTATGGACTTCAGCTGGGAGTGGAATGAAACTATTTAAGGATTGCGGGACATGTATTAATATTCTGCGTCATACAGATCTCTACAGCCAGAGATCTATGGCTTCCATGTTCAGCGCTCCGAAATACTGAGGATTAAATAACTGTGAGGCGTGGCTGTGAATGAGCTGTAAGTGTTGTGTGAGTAGATGAGTTGTGAGTCAACAATGACAAGAAAAAAACTGTTTTTCTTTTCCATCATACAAAAAAGTCTAAATAATTGACTGTTTTTTGTTGTGTTTTTTCACTTTTCTTTTGACGTACTGAATTAACACAGTAGACCTAAAATATCTAACAACTGGTTGTGCAGTAAAGAAAATGCAAATAGTCCCTCATTGAATTTACAATCACTTTTAACTTTTTTTTATTAGTTAGACTGCAAATAGAAATAGTACATTTCAAAATGTATGTACAAATGTATTAAAGTCATGTACAACTATTGTCATGAAAACGCCGGCAAATCAAACAGGACTCATAAAAAGATGGCACACTCCATAATACACAACAAAAACACTGAAAATAGCTATCACTGTTTAACTTTTTCCTGTGACCAACAACTTTTCCCCCTATTCCCAACCAGCCATATTCTTTTTGTTTGTGAGATAATTTTCTGATTTGTCCATGTGGTGGATTTTTGCTCTGCTGTCATGTTTTATTTCCTTCATTTTTTTGCTTGTACCTTCTGCTTATGAACAGTTAACTTAGAATAGCCTGTTTTTCCCTTTCATTCTGAGGACATTATTTTAAAAATGTAGAAAAATCTTGGCGTCTCGTTGTACTTAACTTCTGAACACAAAATTGGCACAGAGTCTGGAGCCTGCCCTTGTGACACAAACTGAAACAGAAACTTAACAGGCCGTCGGCCTGCCGCATCAGCTCTGATCGATCTGGTGATCTGACTCAAAGTCATGTCCATCAAATCTAACTAAGTCATTCAAGAATGGAAATTGTAAAGGGAGTGTTTTGAAGTCCAGCTTTTTTTGCCTGAGGACAACTTAAAATCCAACAAAAGATTATTCAGTCCAGGTTTTTCAAAGCTAACGTCCTACTATTCATGAACTACTACCCCTTATCTACTTCCATTTGCTTTCTCTCAATGGTTGTTTATGTATAAAGATGTCCTACAACCATCTCAAAACCTCTGTTTGAACAGCATTTGATATAATGGGAGCAGAAGCAAAAAAACTCAAAAAATGACTTTTTTAAATTGCCAACCACTGAGTATACAGAATATACAGTGAGCTACTTATTTTTCCAAATATGTAGTCTATGTATGCACCTGGTATGACGTAGGTTTGAGAAGAAAAGAATTGTGGACTTACTGTTTTGATATTTGACCACATTTTTTCAACGGTTTCAGCTCAAATTGCAACACGATTGGAGAGTGGAGTTACTGTGGTTCTGCTTACAGCTTCCCGATTTAAAACAACAAGCTGTTGAAATCCAATGTACTCTTGGATTGTGTACTCTCCAGTTTGTGGTTTTTATGATGGTACTAGGATTAGAAGTACGTCCTAAAAGTTGGATAGATCCAAGTTTTACTCTTAAAGTCCTGGGCATACATATTTTTTGTGCTGGCTTTTAAGGGGGTAAAACCTGAGCCGGATTCTGCCCACAGTTCAGAGTCGATAAGGTTGTTTAAACTGGTGACTTTAAATAGGCTGTGTTAGCTGCCAAGTAGGGTTATCTGTCCTTTTCTGTTGCATTTGTGATGGACTAGCAATCTGTCCTTCTACCCCCGCCCCCTTCTCACAATGACGGCTGAGATAGATTCCAACTTCCTTTGACCCTCCGAAGGATTTATCTTCAGCTAATGGAAGGATGTCATCTCGTCATACCATCCTCATCTGTGATGGTTCAATGGTAATTCCATTCTGTTTAAATAGGTTGGTATGTACATTATGCAGGATGGAAGTTAGGATGTCAACAGATTCCACTTTTCTCAGATTAACTGCGGGCAAACATGCCAAAAAACCTGCAGAAGGTTTCGCTCAACACGAACATACTGTTCATGGTTTGGGTCACCGTGCCGTCCTGCAGTAAAACTCCATGTCTAACAAGGACATCTTTTATAAAACATTATGTGCAAGCTATTAAAAGCCAATAAGATCATTTTGAGTGGGGAAAAAAAAAATCCAGAGCCATAAATCAAGTTCCTCCCTTCTGAAGCACAATATTAAGTGCACAAGTGTGAAATTTAATTTCAGCCTTTTACCTTTATAATAAGGTGTTAGTTTTACTGCTCACCGGTCTCCTCTACCAAGGTTTGTCTTTTACGGATGATTAAATATGCAAACCTTTCGCAGTAGCTCGGCAGGGATTAACACATACAGAAATAAATCAAAATATTCCCTTTACTCTACTACTTGACTCTTCCTCGGGTTGCCTTTTAATGACATTCCACTTTTTTTTCTGTAACTGACAGTATTTGCTTCATTACGATGATGGGATTGTTAGCCTCCCACTCGTGCCTCTGTGCCTCTTTCAGCATGTGTCTCTCTGCACAAATTCCAGCTTAAAGGCGTTCCTTCTATGCCTTTTTCGTTGGTTCGCTTTCATTTGTATTCAGTGGTGAGTCTGATCCACATTCATTGCTGTATGTTCACTCTTTCTCAGGCACTAGAACACGCTGCTCGCCGTGTCATAGTCCTTGCTGATGTGGGAGGTGCTCGGCAGGGACTTGAGGTACTCCATGTGCCTCCTGGCGTCCTCTTGGTTGTGTTTGATGTAATAGACGATGTAGGCCGTCACCATGAAGAACCAGCAGAACATGGCCACAAACATGGCCACGTCTGTCGTTTTGTGGTGGAAGTTGCAGAAGTTGATCCCCGAGTCCAAGACATGGATCACCGGCTGCCCCACGTACTCCTCCCGCACAGATGTGTAGCAGTTGACCTCGTTGACCGTCTCGGGGTCCAGCCGGAGCTTGCGCAGCACCTCCTGCAGGGAGCACTCGCAGTGCCAGGGATTGTGGGAGAGGCGCACGCGAGCGTGCAGCTTGCCGAAGGTATCCCTCGGGAGGCTGCTGAGGTGATTGTTTGAGAGATCGACGGCCTGCAGGCTGTCCGAGGCTCCCTGGAAGGCGTCCGCCTCCACGCTCTCCAGGGCGTTGTGGGACAAGTCCAGCTCCCTGAGGCGGTGGAGGTCGGCGAAGGCCTCCTGGGGGACGTGTCTGATGCGGTTCGACGAGAGCAAGAGGACCACGGTATCCCTGGGCAAGTTTGGCGGGATGCCCTCCAGGTTGCGCGAGGTGCACTGCACCACCATGCCGTTCCTCTCCGTGCAGTGGCAGATCTTTGGGCAGGAGCGGGCAGGGGCGAAGGACAGGAGCAGCAGCGTTCCGACCAAGCAAAGGGAACCCTGGAGGGGCGCTTTAATGAATGACCTACACGGTTCAGGAGGCCCCATTAGCTTTGGAACAAGGACCGCCGACGGGGTTCTGTTGGTGAGACATGAAACCTCCTCATTTGAGAATTAAGGGGTGTGGCAGACAGAAAAACGTGGCGTCGTGACGATCAAGTTTTATCTTGCATCTGAGCTCCGTCTTCCAGATGACTGCATTTTCACAAAAGTTGCGAAAA
Organism: Menidia menidia; assembly: GCA_907169785.1. Classification (NCBI taxonomy): domain Eukaryota; kingdom Metazoa; phylum Chordata; class Actinopteri; order Atheriniformes; family Atherinopsidae; genus Menidia; species Menidia menidia. Next base: position 6,798,704 of record CAJRST010015557.1, read on the forward strand.
GTTCTGGTTCCTCGTCCACCTGGAGAGCCCCGGTAAAACGTTCAAACGTTTGCATCGCTAAATGATGTGTCAAGAAGTGACTCGGCTGAGGCGACCCCCCGAGGAGAGAAAGGAAAATGTTATGACAGGCCGAGTCATAGCTGCGAATCTGAGGTTGGAGGGCACATCTCCTCAGTTGTCGAAAAGCGATCTGCAAAATGGAGAGAGGGAGATTTTCAGAGTTTTGCTGCAAATGTTCTGCTCCAATAATCTCAACTCTTTAAACCTAAACCCCCGCGATATTTTCCTGTTCTAGGGAACGCTCCACCTCACAGGGCAAGGCTGGTATTGTTCAAGATTATCAAGGTAATAATGGCTTGTTTCTTTAGCGTGACTTCCTCAACTCCAAACGTGTCCCCCTGTGGGAAAATGACAAGCCATGAAACAAGGTGTGAGCTCCTCAACAATGCAGCCGGAGAGCGGTGATTAAAGGAAAAGCTGCGTGTACTTTAAAAGATTGAGAGTGACATGTGAGCGCAGCCAAGGTCAGAATGCAAATTAAAAGCCACCACAGGACACGGCACATTTCGGCGTGCGATAAGAAGGAGCTACCGATAAGCAGGAAACAGCTATTCGACGGAGATGATGGACATCAAACAAGCTGATTTCTCTGTTAGAATGACATTAATAATGATGATGATAAGCTAAATGTCAGACAAAGACTGAGGTTTGCCAGAGAGAATTTAGTGGAAATAAAACAGAAATAAATTGGATGTCAAAATAGCAAACGTAGGCTACTTTTAACTGGGATCAGCAGTCAAAAGTAAAAATAAAAAACAACGGGTAATATTTCAAAGTGAAGTTATTATTTTTAAGGCTTGGAAAATAAAAAGCTATTAATATATTTTTTTTAAATGTCCTCTTTCCTGACTAGACGTGTGATTGAAAATCCAATTCAAAAAGGTCTCTCATGAAAACCCAAATCTTTGAAAATTACTGGTAATTCAGTCATCACTGGGGAAAAAAATCTCATCGACATTGAAGTGTCCTAAATGTAATTTTTGAAAGGAAAAAAAACACTGAAGACACTGAAGAGCAGTTTAGTTTTACTAAAACTAAAGTGAACAAATCTTTTGAAACTAATCCTCATGCTTCTCCTTCATCTCTTTTGAAATGCAGTTGCGCGCTCCATGCTGGAAACAAAAGGGGTGGGGAGATGGAGTGTGTGTGTGTGTGTTGGGGGGGGGGGATAAGTGAGTTTATTCAGTTATTTTAAGTCATCACGAACCTATAAGCTCCCCTCCGATCCGGTTTGGGTCAGTCGGCAGTCTGCAGAAGGCTTTTTTTCCTCCGGTGGACGCAGCGTCCAGGTGCCCGGGATCCGGCTTTTTATTCTCCGGTGGCGCTCCGCTGCAGGAGCTGCAGTCTCTCCAGGAGTCGGAATCCAGCTGTTTAAACCGCGACCCACTCTGGGCTTTTGCAGCTTTGCAGCAGCGCGACGTGCGCGCACGAGCCGTGCGCACGCTCCGCGTTCTCCCGTTAGTGCGTTTCTAAAGTTTTATTCGTCGCACATACGATAGAACTGGAAGTAAAAATGCTTGATATTAGAAATAAAGGTTTAAAAATGTAAAAGGAAAAAAAAAAAGAGTAGATCTAATGTTGCAAAAATGCAACATTTCCTGAGGAAACTTCTCCAGGAAACAACTTGGGTTTTGTTTGGCTGTAACACAAAAAATGGTGAATACATACTGAATGCATCTGGATACAACTTGCATCTGGACCAAAACAATCTCCTCTTTTTAAAAGAACCGAATTGCATTGGATCATTCTATTTAATATGGCAACAGCCAATAAAGGAAGGGCTAACATATATTATGCTTTTAATGGCTTTGGGGTTTTCCCTTTTTTTTAAAATATATGTTGTTTAACCAAGTTACATCCAAAAATACACAAGACTCAACATTGAGGTGACCAGCAGGTGACCACATTGTTCAGCCTCCTTGATTAAGGAATAGAAATAACTGTTTGGCAGGCCTTGGTTTCTGTCCCACGTGGTTGATCCTTATTGATCCCAGTTGATTCCGGCCTAAAGTTTGAGGTTGTGTGCAAAAAATCCAATTCAGCTACACACGGTATGTGTGACCATCACAAGGTTACCTAGTGCAATACCATTTTCTGCCAGAAGGGGGCGAATAGTTTTACCTTCTTCCGGTCATTTGCATTACACGTGATCATTTGGCTTCCAAGATACTTCCGGTAAGGGTGCGAGTGCTGGGCGCGAGCGTTTGAATTCCAAATAGTTGCAAGGTCAGCAAATGTTTTCTAGTATTTCTAGTACTTTATCCTCTGTTTGTTAAATTAGAAGTCACTTAATTGAAGGAGTATTTATCCTCTTGTTCATTATATTCAAGATGTAGGTGGTTTCATGAATTTACTTGCCAATACACATGTTTGATGTGGATATGAGAAACAGAAGTTATCTGTTAAAATTATGGGTGTATTAAAATGTTTAATTAAAAGGTGATGTTTTAAATAATCAAGATGCATAAATAGATTTAAAAGGTAAAAACACATAGGTATATGGTTTAATGAATCGCAGGATTTATTTCTGTTTATTTCTATGCTGTGAGATGGAAACCTGACTGATTGATTGATTGTTTGTTCATTAAAAGTGACCAATCCATGGTGAGATGTGCATCTTATTAATTTCAATAATGAGTAGATTATCTATATATTTGATTTGACATTTGAATTGAGATGACTTGATTAGAGTTTTTCAGAAATGGAATAATAGTAACTAATGCATTCTGTACTGTATGTGTAGATTGGTTTTAGGAAAGAGACGGATTTCAACGGAACCTGACAAGCGGTCAGCGGTCAGCCAACTGCCAGATCCATACTGAACGGACCAGGGTGCCAGCCTCAGCATCCTTGGAGGTGGTCATCTTCCTACTCTTCCCTTTTGACACAGATAAGAACACGCACAATCCACCCGAGTAGTAAAATAACTGATTTTAACAAACGCCAAGACCTGTCACGTTTTCCCACAGAGGCAGCTTTATTTTGACTGAATGAAGTTTCACAAAGGGACACTTTTTGTCAGATTTATCATTTCTTTTGTGCCTTTTTATATGTGCTTGTAGGAAGCCGGCTTAGACGGACAGGGATTGTAAATAATTTTGTACAACATATTTTTTCCTAAACCTACCTGTTTTGTGTCTCATATGTTTCTCTGCTGACCTTTTATTTACTCCAGGCTCTGTAGTCGTACCTAGAGCTTTGATATTAGCCCAGCCTTAATTCAATTCTTGTCACTTAAACGAATCTGGTAACGGAGGGCTACATAAGCAACCTGAAATAATAATTTGTTGCTGTTTTATACAACTGTTGAAGTAAATCTGACACATTTTGTGCTTTGTGGCTGAAAAAGGGCCATATCTGACCCTTTTGTATTTGTCTGGCTGATGGCCTGAGTGCTTGACACTGCTTTGTTGTTGGTGCTTTATATCATCTGCACTATCGCCCCGATCCCCTGCACCCGCTGATGTATCAAATTTGAATTTCATGCTCACTTGCACTTTTGAATGACACCCGTCGCCTCCCTCTGTTCCGGGACACCGCTCCCAGCTTGCTGTGTCGGCACTTTTTTGGCTTTAATCAAAGTTCTTATTTCTGTCTGCAAAAGGTTTTATGCGCACGGACAAAAAAAAACACCAGAACTAGTTGTTTTTTTTCTCTCGAGGAGAGCAGAAAGTCAATTAAATGACATCTGATTTACCTTTTTTGGCCTAATCCTGGAACCCGCTGGCGTATCAGTCCATGACTTGATTGCTTGCCCCCGCCCATCCCGTACCGTCACTCTTCATAAACGTTGATTACGACTGTCCTGCCCACGCGCGGGACTTCAATACCGAACCTGTCACAGATTCCGTGACAAAAGACCTTCGGCGGTAGTCCCACGCGCCGCCTGAAGCCGGCCGGGGCTTCTCAAAGCGTCGGCGTGATTAAATGGCAGCTGCGTGCAGAGTTCAGCCCCGTCAATTTTCCTGAGAGCCCGAATCATTGATTGCACTGACGAAGGAGGTGTTCTTTTAGCGGGCCTCGACGCGTCGGTGCCCAAAAATGAGGGGCGAGGGGCGCCCTAACGGCTCCACGCCGTTTCTTGCTGCCGGGGCGATGGCGCCCAATGGATTAACGCCCCACCTTCACCGCGGTTGAAGCACTTTTTTCCCAGGGATTTGTTCAACATCCCGCCTAATCTTGTCGAGCTCCTGGCAAAGTTTCCAGCATGATACCCCCACCCACCCCCACCCCCCAGGAACAGCTCCCCGCCCCCTTCCTCCGGTACGACAAGGATATGGAGCCGAGCCAGTGGGGCCGAGGCTTCGTCAGCAAAGAAATATACGCGCTGAGTGATTCATGAGACGTGCTTGTCATGGGAGCGATGGATTGCGACGGGAGACGTTATTTCCTCGACACAAAGAGACCATTTTCGCCTCATTTGCGCTGCCCGCCTTGGTCTTTTTTTGTAAAGGCAGAAAGCTCCCCCCAACAGTGTCTACTGACCTCTCAGAAGCCCCGCTCCGATAACGCCTCGCTGCTGCGGCCCCTGACTGACATTGGGTTTTATTTACCCCCTCAGCTTTCCAATCTCGAGGGAGGACGCGCGATGTTTTAGCGCCCCGACCCTCCCCGATCGGAACCTCCGGGCGTCCGGGATGTTTAGTGACAGCCGCCTCCTGTGGACCGCTGCAGTGACTTCTGGATCTCAGTCCTTCTGCGTAATAGAAAAGGTTGCCTGTAAGCAGAGTGATACGATGGAGCCGCTCCAGCTTTTTGTGTGCCAAGCCGACGAAGGGGGCCGCAGAACACCTTTATAATTTGAAGGGGGCCCGGTTTGACAAGTTTTTCGACAGCACGTAAAAATGTAGACATAATGAAGATAATGAAACTGTGTTATTCGGCGTCTCGTGGGCCGAAGTCGAGCCGAGAGGTGCTGAGAGTATCTGCCCTAAAAATGGCCGTCAGAAGGCACGGGGCTTCAGCTGGAGCTCTGCCCAAACCCTAAAAAGGCGTTAAACTCCACACAAACGATGAGCAGCTGCTTGAGAAAAATGGCAGGTCCTCCAAGAAAAGTGTGTCAAGTTCAAGTCAAAGATAAAGGAGTCACGTGCAGCTCATCCAGGATGGTACAGGATTAACATTGATCTTTATAGTAAAGGTGTTGGGGACCACGGCCATTATGTTTGACAGGTCTAAAAGATTGCATGGTGTGGTGCTTGTTCTCCCCTCTTTCCATCTTCTCAACCCCCGGTCGGTCAAAGTTGACAGCTGCCCTGCCTGACTCTGACCTGTCAGAGGGTTCAGGTTTTTATTTTTTTTTAAACATTTTTTTATAATGATTTGCGCTCTTTCTCCAGTTGGTGCTGCGTGCTCAAGATGGGGGTTTGATTCAGAGAGCATCGAAGTTGTGGCAGTTAGTTGTCATCCACAGCTTCGGCATGCGTAAATCAGACCAAATTAGAATTCAATTCATCTAATTTGATTTGATTTGTGATCGTATTCCCAATTTAAATAATTATAATAGGCTTGAATTTGGATAGTATCTTCTGGTGACTTTTTGCCGCGGTTCCCCGTTTTGAAATGAGATTAATAATAAACAACAATCTGTATTTCTAACGTACTCCTGGAAATCCACCTATCTTAAAGTGCTTTTAATTTATGGGATAGCATGGCTGTTGTGAAACAGGGGTTGCGCTTTGTCAGCTGCTGGAGCAGCTCATAAATTTCCACTACACACAGTAAAGCCCTGCGCTGGACCTGGGCCAACGATTATAGCCTTCCTGCCCATAAACTTCTCAGACAGCTTCTTGGCTCCCGCCAAGAAAATCTTAATCTACCCTTGAATCCAGCCGAAGAAGCACAAGGCATTATCCGTTTACCTCAAAACGTGCTCTCGTGAACCTCACATTTCCCGGCGTCGTCTTGCGTTTGAAGGCATATGTGTTTTCTAAAGATAAACCACGCAAAGTGACCAGGATTGACGCCAAACAAGCTCTCTCTCTCCCGAGGAACTTCCCAACCCGAGAACAAATCCGGGCTCGGAGCGTCGTTGCGCTCCCAATTTCTCCCGAGGCCCACCCCGACCAAACCTCCCAACGTGTCTTAATGTGATGCAGAAATGTCAAACAACTTGGCTTTCCAGAGTTGGAGAAATGCTTTCTTCTGTTATTCCTCCGTCCCATACAGGCAAGCGTTCTTCATCGGAAGGTACACGATCGATCTGACAGATGACGGCTGCGTGGCGTGCTGCGGACGGGCTCCGAATGGCTTCTGGATGTTCAGCATCCGCCCCAGCAAAGCGCCACACAGGTTCGATGTCAAGACGATTCATGTCAACACACTGAAGCGGAAGTGAATGAATGTTCGAAGATTTGTCGAGTTCCTCCAGTTATCTGAGTGATTTACTGTACCCGAACCTCGGCAGCTTTCCGTCTCTACTGGGCTGCCCCGGGCTCTTTTTCCTTATGCTGAAAAGACGATGGTGCTTTTAGCAGCACTCAGTAACCTTGTAAACTAAATGCATTTCACTGGACGCACGCGTCACTCATGGACTGAGTGAGAGGGCTAACCGGAGAAAAGCCTTGCAGGCACAGGAAGATAATGCAAATTTCATAGAGATAGGTCCCAGTCCCCTGGGGGCCTCGAACCGGGAACCCTCTCGCTATTTAATCATTCTCCAAATAGAATGAAAATCAAATTAAAGCTCATGGTAGCAACAGACCTCAAAGTTAAAATGGGGGACAAATTATGCTCTCAACAACGAGCTGCACCTCATGTAACACATGAATGATGTTTTTAAATCTTTCTTTGTAATCTATAACTTACAGAAAACATCTAAACCTGATCACCTTATTAGTATAATAATTGGCTGTAACCAATACTATAAAGATCTGTGTAAGCTTATCTTTTAACTCCCCCCTAATGTCTGCAGTGCCATTAGACTTGTCAGTCAAAAACCAGAGAAAAACAAGTCACAGAAAGAAAAATTGAAACTTTATTTGATTTTTTACTTACCAACACTTTGAAATTAAAACCTATATAATTACTCACAACTAATATAGATCTGCACATTGCAAATAAATTAATCAAAAATAGTTACAAAGTTCTATCACTTTTTTTATACCCTCAAACTGCAATACACACAAACAAAAGTTTAAAAACAAAAAAAAAAGATCTCATTTGTTTATTTTATTTTCCTGCTGCTGCCACATGGAATGTGGAAAAAAATAATAAATAAAACGTCGACAAGCTACACACCTTTTCCTGTTACTAATGAACTAATAAGCAAATAACTGAATAGATAATTGCACATTGCACCCTATTATTGCATTAGTTGCAGTTTGTTTCAAAGTCATAGTATAGTCAGGCATATACACAAATGTAAATATAGCTTCAAACACGAAGTAACACATTAATATTGATGTTACTGAAATCACACTGCCATTATTTAAAACTCAGTATTCCTGCTTTGCGAGTTTCTTATTACGCAACAAGACCAAATTGGTCAAACACACCCTCCAGCTCTGTTTGAAACTTTCCCAATCACTGATTTTTTTTTTCTTTTTAAGCTTAAGCAAACATTTCAGTTGTACACATGCACTAAAACTTTAAGTAAAAAACAAAACAAAAGCCACAATACCCTTGAGGATGCTCTTCACTTCCCTTCTGTGAGTAATTCGGAGAATGACCCTTTTAAGTATGAGTGAACTGTTCTAAAAAGCAATCGAACCAAAAAAATGACAACATAATTTCCTGTTGAAACACTCCCATGGAAGTACAAGCAAAGACGTGAACGGAAATAACCATAAATCCATTGTTTCAGTGCTTGCACAACTACTAGAGTTCACGTCAATGTGTAGGAATTATTGCAGAGTATTGACTGACCAAGCATCGATCGATGTGTTGAAAACAGAATTTGGTCCATTTTCATGTTCACTTTTACTGTATGACATTAAAACGCTTAAACTTTTTGGGATTATCCTCCTTGCTAGGAAATGGATGAGGCTAGCCAGGCACCTATTTCAGTTCTGTATGCTAAATTTGGCATTGGTGGTTAACTGAATTAGTTTAACTCCAAAGCTATACAAAACGCATACCAATGCTAGCTAGATTTTTGTCAGGTATTGGCTTCACTGTAGTTATTTTAGATGTAATCCCTGAATAAATATTGGTTTAAATGCATTAGCTAGCATGCCCAGTGAAGTTAGCAGTCAGCGTTCTCAACCTACCTAGCTATCCATTGACAACATGCTGTCAAAATTTTAACACCAAAATCCACATGAAAAATCTTAAATGGGACGGACTGATTGACCAAATGTTTGACATTAATTTTGCTGAAAGGTATCAGACAAATGTGAAACAATATACTTGTATCAGTAGGTCAAATAGACCCTCGAGACAAACTTTTAAGGTATAAGATTTATTTCAGGTGTTGCTCCTGTGTGGAGAATTTTCCCAATGTTTCAAAATGAATGCTAAATTTCGTAAACTGCCTCACATTTCACATAGAGATGTAAAAGGTAGTTTCTATTGTTCAGTTTAATAATCCAAATCAACATCCTTCCCAAAATATCAAAGTTTCTCATATCTAAGCTCTATGTAGGCTAAAAGAACTATAACAAAAGCCGTCGCATGTATAGGGAAATTTACCTGCCATAAACGCCGAGCATTAGCGCGTTGGACTATAATTCAGGTGATTCTACGATAACATTCAACAGTTCAGCAAATGCTTTGAAAGATGAGCCAGATGACCATTATCTTCCCAAGTAAGAGATGCACAGCGTGGTTGTCTTCCTAAAGCTTATACTTATCATCCTCAACTCCCCCTCACGTTGGGTACAATTGAGCAAAACTCATTTTAGTTTCATAATGGATGAACCCAAGTCATGTGCACCACCACACCATAGATAAATACACGCTGATTTTACCAAAAAAAAATCAGCAAAGCAGGAATTGCCATACAGCTTGTCCTTTTTAAAACGAAAACATTGAAGTTGCTGACATAGTAATGACATGAAAAGACATTCAAACCTAAAGCATCAAATCAACCGCATGACAATTAAAAGAATGTAACAAGATGAACAATCGTGAAAAAGAGACTGAGTGGTCACGTCCGCCCAGGCCCTGTGGGTTCCCCCCCCAAAACGAACCCCTGAACATTCCTTGGCCCCAGTAATACCATTCGGATTGGTCCAAACGTTCAGGCCTCTTTGCAGTTAAGATTCGGCTTCTTCCCCTCGATTTAAAAAAACAACAACCTCTCTTTAAAGCTTCCACAAGCAGCTTAGCGGGTATTCTTCTAAGACAAGGCAAGGAAGCCAAAAAGTTTGGACACAACACCTGGCTTTTAAGTCCAACTAATCCTCCCACATCAGAGGCAGTCCAGTGTAAAGTGTTGAATAGTCTATTGCATGAGCGCCGCGTAGTTGACTAATGTGCTACGTCACAATAGTCCTTGTACAAAACAAATACAATATAATAAGTTAGTAAACAATCATTTCGATTTTCCATCAGCGTTTTAGCCACTGATTTTTCACTAATTCCCATTCATGCATCTAAATACTAATAATCGGTGTCAATAAAAGGAGGCTATGTTGGAAAGCTTTTTGTCTGGGCAGGGGGTAGGACTCGACGTGAGTGGCCAGAAATGCTGAAAAAAAGTTGTGGAAAAGAACAGGAGCCAAGCAAAGATGTCACCTAAACACTTAAAAGGGATCATACACAGAACAGGATTACTGAAATGCACAACAATACGACACTGAGTACATGCAATATAAGCAATTATGTAAATAGAGGAAATTAACATGAGAAGGAAAGCTCAAGGAGTGATACCATTGGCTTAAAAGGGTCATGTGATGCAGCAAAGAGTCACGGGCAGAGATTAGACAAAGATGCAGATCAGGACTAGAACAGAACAGTCCTTTGCTTTTTTTTTTTTTTCTTCAAAATATTTCATCAAAGTTTGATAATTTAGCTACATCCCACCACACACTCTGCCGATAGCATCACTGAGCAGCTGTACTGTAATATGCAAGTAGCTACGTTCTACAAAAATGTTTTTTATACTTTTAAATGTTCTATGACGCAGCAGTGACAGAGAGAAAAAAGCAATAGACAGATAGAAAAAGAAGAAAGATCAAACACAAGCTGTTCCTAATAAACATTCAACATGCTTCAACAGTTTTCTAAGAAAAATCTAATCAACAGAGAGTTTCGTCTTTTTGTCATTTTTTTTTCTCAATCTTTTTTAATTGAATTTAGCTCTCTGAAATAAAAGCAAGCGCCAAACCCTCCCTGATGTTTCTTAAAACCAGGGGAGGGGGAGGTGGTCAGGGTTTTTCGGAGAGCCAGAGCCAGAGTTCGAAGGGCTTCATCAGGGTTGTCTGCGGTAGTCATGTCATTAGAAAGGGCCAAACAGAAGAGCCAGTCAGGGATCTCAGGATGTGGTCATGGAAGATGGGTCGTTCCACATGGCCGCCACATCTCTGAACCTAAGGAGGGTGAGACTAAAGTAAGTAATTTTTGCTCCACACGTGCCCCTCGTGGCACATAAACGTTAACAAGGAAGGTTTACAACACTTTAAAGTTCTGACCTTGCATTGATGAGGTACTGGGCCAGGCTAATGTTGGCGGGGGTCCCTGTGATGGTGATCTGGCGCTCCGATGACCCTTCCATGGCGTTAGCAATTTTGATCTGCGCCCCAGACATCTGACGGATCTCGTTGATTTTGGTTCCCTGGCGTCCGATTATGCAGCCTATTAGCTGGGAAGAAAACGGGGGTGGGACTTAGAATGGAAGAGCACATGGGGACTTCCTCTGTGATGCGCATGAGTACAGGTCCGTCGAGTACACGTCCTTTTTCGACGACAACTTTTATTATGTGGTCCTGACTCCATCAAGTCACCGACTACCCAGATCTGAGTCCTTACAGCTTTACTGTATCCCTGCTATGGAAAAGGGGACTGCAGCGTGTGTTGCTTAGAATTTGATCCAAAAGCCATGTTGGAAAAAATAAGGAAACATAGCTTAAGAAACAGTGATCCAACAACATTTTTGGGAATTTTGGCTTTGATAGAAGCCGGCTCCTGACGCGCTCTGTTTAGGGCGCATTCGACTGTGTTTGGGAAAGCTTATTTCATGATTGAAACCTTAAATGGGGGATTAATCATTGTGTTCTATTGGAAACTGACCTTTGACAGTCAACTATGAGTTTGTTATTGTGAGATCAATGTCACTCTGAGCGTCGTGCATTTTGGGAAAGCTCTGATACACTGTGCTTAATGGAAACGTTCCATATTGTGCCACATTGTGGTCTGAGGATGCTGGCAGCAGGACAAAAAGATCAGAAAGCGGCTACTGAATAAAACTGCTGAATAAGTGTGGCTGGCAAGAACAGTGGACCCATGGTATTTCTGCAAGACCGTCGGAGACATTGTCTCGGAAACCTTTTTCACCACCCAAGTCAAAGCGCGGCCCATTGTTATGCATAAACTGTCAGCTTTCCAATGACAAACGTCTCGTTTCAAATCGCTGCTGTGTGCAAGCACTGGCAAACGAAAAATGCATCGGTGGACATTTTCATCCACGAATGTACTCACATCATTGGGAATGGTGAGTTCATGAGTACTGGCCTGGTTACTGGCATCCAGACCTGCTGCTGAACACAGGAAGCAGGCAGAAAGAGAGAGAGAGAGAGAGAAGGGAGGCAAGAGAACAGAAAAACAGTTGGGCATGTTGAAGGAGCGATTGGTGAGCTCTACTAACTGACCAGCAGAATATCAGTCACACACAAACGTAGCTCAGGCCTGTGCAGAGCCTTTAGCGCGTTATACGTCGCCTACATGCAGAACAATTGAAGATGGACTCCCTAAATACCAAAAAAAAAAAATGAAGTAGCCTCGTTCGTGAAAAGGATTCTAAGGGGAAAAACAATACGAAAAAACAAAAGAAACCTCAACATCTACTAGAGCAGACCACCAGCAGGCCATGTCATTGGCAGTGCACCACAGAGACCATAAGGAAAAGAATGGCGAGAAGAAGAAACCAGAGAAAAGGACAGATACAGGAAAGGAAGAGAAAGAGAAATAAAAGGAGGAAGAGAATGTATTTGTCTCTACAGGTAAAAACGAGAGAAGGAGCTTTGGTGAAGAGGGTCATTGTGTAGGTGGGTACGTACCGGGGAAGGCAGGGGTGGTCTGTCCAAGGGGGGTAAAGGGGGTTTGCTGCATAGCCAACTGGTGGAGCTTGCTCAACTGCTGAGGGGGGGAGGAGGAGGACAGCAGAGCTATGAGGTCATCGTTAAAAAACACACTCTGACGCGCACGCTTACACACACGGACCCACACACACACACACACGACGCACGTATAGAGGTCTGTCCGAAAATTCTACCAAGACTAAAGAGAGGATCTGAGGAGGAGTAACGACACAGACAGGCAACGAAGGGGGGCAAAAAAAAAAAAACAACGAAAAAAAAAAAGGAAAGATAATGAGACAGAAAAGAAGAGAGGAGAAAAGAAGCTCAAAAAGGACTTGGCCTGACTGGAGCATTCAGGAGCAACTGAAATATCCAACTTGGTCTGCCACGATAGAGTTTTTTTTTTTTTACATACCTCTCTTTTTTTAAGTGTGTAAAACAGCGAAAACTGGATTTTGGAATGATGTGCTCTCCCACTAGTGAAGACAGATGACCTGAGTTGGCTTTCTCCTCTCCTCAAAAATTGTTTAACCTCCACATCTGAACAATTACATGTCCCGATTTTCATTTGGTAACACTGAAACTGCTTTATGACATGGAACTATTTAATAATATGTGTACGTTTAACACTTTTTAACCTGGACCTTTGAGGTTTAAGTGTTTTCCACCATTATAGAAAGGCTTCTTTTGTGGAAGACTTGGTGGATAAAGCATAGTACAGAAACCTGGAAAGCACTCGAGAAGTTAGTTATTACTTCCAGGAACAAAAGTACCTCAGGAGGGAGGCACAAGTCAAAGTGTTTTCCTTAAACTGGGGAAAGGGAAAAAAAAAATTGGTGCATAGCTCCATATGTTGGAATATCCAAACAAATCTGCAGGAGCGACGCCCAAATAAAACTAGCCGCTGCAAATGTTTCCAGCTGAGTTTACGTCATGTTCATGCATCCGTGGTTTGGCGAGCGATTAAAATCGTACCTTTTTTTTTTTTTAAATTTCTACAAGATTCTGTCACAGATCCGATTTTTTTATTTTCCCAAATCAACTCACTCTTTCCAGGCCAAGCCTATAAATTTGATCCCCAAAGAGGACAGAAAGGTAAAGAGGCAGAATAAGAGAAAGATACAGGAGATGCACATCGGAAAAAAAAAAAAAAAGCTGTATTAATATTAACCGCTAATATGAATGAGTCCGTAAAGAAAAATCAGAGAGAAAAGGAGTGAACTCTGAGAGCAGCGAGACAGTGAGAGGGAGAGTGCCGTGTCTGCTGCCGCGTGGGATTAGCACTCACATCTGGATGCGGGATCGCGTACTGTCCTTGAATGGTATAAGCCTGCAAACACGAGAAAAGCGAGCTGTTACGTCGCCCAGACTCCACAAGAATATTTGATTTGCATTCATTCGCACACTAAATAAAATAAAACAATCTGACCCACTAAAAAATATGATCCTATTCTAAACCAATGGCATTTGTACAACTTAGACATGGTACAGACAGATATTATTTATTTACCGACATCATATTTTAGCTATATTCTGGAGACTTCTGTCACATTCTCTTCATCAATCTGATCCAGTTGAATTAAATCACTAAAGGACAACTCAGACAGCAAGGGGGAGAGGGGGAGGGGGGGGTGATAGGGAGGGTGTGGGCAAAAAAAAAACAAAAAAAACAGAGGAGCGACCCTGAGAGGAGTGATGTGACCGGTCCTGCTAGATGTATGGCTTATTGGGGCCACAGAGGTCAGAACTGGGTATAATTTGATTTGATCAAATTCAAAGACGGCGGCTGAAGGTATAGTGGAAGCGGAAAGAAAAAGCCGTCATGTGACTGAGCTTATTTATAGCCCATCCCAATGGCGCTCTGAATGGAGATTCTCGCATATGCAGCCGTCAGGTGACATGATTCATGGGGAGGATGCCGGCCTGGCTTGATAATGCCAGCTAATATGATTAAAGAAACAGTCAAGGGAAACACCGGCAGCCTTTCAGTTATTTGATTCAAAGGGTAAAACTACAAAAAGCTTCTCGAGAGCTTTTCCTGTTTTAACTTGCGATTTTTAAAAATAAATTCAAATTATTTTATTTTTGAAAAGGAAATATAAGGGGGGATGTCTTGTGTACAAATAAGTCTAATTTTCACTTCTCTATATTTTTTTTATTGATATCCGGCTTCAGCTGCTTTAAACTGAGGCAAACTTAATGAGGAAATAAAGAGAAAGACATCTTGGCTTCTTATATTAGCTGGCCAACAATTTAAGGCCCAAACTATAAAGAAATTATTTATCTTTTCAAACTACATGGATTTTCATGTGCTGCAAGGAATCATTTTCAAAAAGGAACGTGGCCGTCTTTTTGTTTGACTCACTCGTTTCATTTCAAAACTCTCCGATCTTCTCATGCATTTTTATTACTGAAAAGGAAGGTTGTTTAGTGTTTTTTCTTTTCTTTTTTCATTGTGTTAGACTACTGAATTTTTTCCCAGGCTGCTGCTGAATTGCCGTCACAACTGAATCCTCAAGACCTTTTTAAGCTTATTGTGAATCAACATACATTGCCTTTACCTGCTTCAGCATCAAAACCAAGACAGTTCAAACCATTCTGCTTTTGTCTTGGCGAGTTTAAAACACGCTTGAATCGTTTTCAGACTTTTTTTAAAAATTCATTTGATTTATATACTGTCGGTATTTTAGGAAGAAGGTTGTTTCCCAAAAAAAACCTGCCGGGTTGTCAGACTACTGACTTTTGTTAGAATAAAAAGAGCGCTGTCTCGATAGACTAATTGTTTGTGTCAGTTCTGCTTTGAGTGGCTGGAGGTGATGGATGACAGTAAAACAGCGGGGGGACAGACTCATGCTAGTCAGGACGGGTCACCGGTGGGGGTGGGGGGGGGGGGGGGTAGTGAGGGAAAGGCGGAAGAGTGAGTAAAACCTGGTGCGACACTAACAGGCAGTGGCTGGTGCTGCAGTAAGAGGCTGAGGTTGGCTGTGGACGCCCCCAGCGGGTCTGCTCTTACCTGGCCACCTGAAAAAATGACAGGGGTGGAGGCAGGCTTGGGGCGGTAGGGGATGGTGGCACCTTTCGGTGGGGACTGAGGAGAGCAGAGGCGGAGAGAGTGGGGGGGGGGAAGGGGGGGGGGGGGGGTGAAACGTGGAGAGAGTGTTAAAGCAGGAAGAAAGAAGAAAAACAGAGAGAAAAAAGAAGTGGCATAAAGTGAGACCAGGAGGGACGGACGGTGCCTTTAGGGGAAGACAACCTGTGACACAA
This sequence comes from Menidia menidia, assembly GCA_907169785.1. Lineage (NCBI taxonomy): Eukaryota > Metazoa > Chordata > Actinopteri > Atheriniformes > Atherinopsidae > Menidia > Menidia menidia. The sequence goes on from CAJRST010015557.1 coordinate 6,814,207, forward strand.
GTGCTCTTTTGGCTGTGCGCTCATGCCGACAGGAAGATGTCCAAATTGTGGTTCAGTGATCGACTAAACTCGAGTATACCTGGGACATCGCTTTCAACTGGATAATGATGAGTGAACAAACTGCATTTGAAACGTCTTTTCTTTTTTTTTCTTTTTTTTCTAAAGTTTAATTCCGTGGAGACTTACAGTCGTGTCATAAATGTCCTAGCATCCATGGTTGGTGCCATCATGAAGGCCACAACGGAGAACTGGCTGTACAAATAAGTTAAATTAATCGTGGCAGAAGAACAGAACATCTAATCGTGTGTAAAACCTGCAATCCAAGTCAGTATTGATTAATTATGACACAAAAAAAGGCACAAAGAGGTTAAAGGAAATAGTCAAAATTGGCTAAATGTACGTCTATTGATTAATCTCTAATGGGAATAAAGGAGCCGCACATCTCTTGTCACATGCAGCTTGACAATTTTGTCGTCGTGTCGCCAAAATTACAACATATTAGTTTAGCATCAGCCATTTAAAGAGCCTGTGCTGTTTTTATTAAAATGTTTAACAGGAGATTAAGAACATGTGGCGTTTCTGTCCTACGTGTTTCTACTTACACCTGAAAATTTAAAAGAAAAAAAGAAAAATCCTCCCAAAATGCCCAGTGTTATTCATAGATTGGTACATGGTGATGTCATTAAGAAACAGGAAGTAGAAAGCAGGGAGTTGAGGACAGTTGTCGTACAGTAAGTTACTGGTCTGAATGGAGGAATGTTTGATGCACAGGTTCTTGTGTTGAATTTCATTTTCACATACGCTGTATAGTCCATATGGGGCATTTCAGAGTAAATAATGCTCGCAATTTCCCCCCGAACGTGTCCCCATCCCGCCCCCGTCCCCCGTTTACCTCCAGCATCACCACACATATCTGTTTGACACACTGGATGATGGCTTCAGGCGCCCCGGAGATGGTCACGGCTCTCTCGGTGGAGTTGGGCAGCATGTCACCGGCCACCTGGACCTGAGCTCCGGTGGACGGGGGCGGGGGGGGGATGGGGACACGGGGGGGGGGAAGAGTAGAAAAACAACGTCAAAAATGACGTCAAAGAGCGAAATCTTCGTTTAGCAGAGCGGAAACGATACGATCCATACACACGGGATCCAAAGAAATGACTCTAATGGGGAATGTCGTACGAGATTGCACATAGAAATGCCTTAAAATTTCTAGAGTTCATTGAGTTGCTGCTTACTTCTCTCATTTCTTTGATTTTGGAGCCTCCTTTGCCGATGAGGGAGCCGCACTGGCTGGCGGGGACCACCAGCCTCAGGGTCACGGGGGGTTTACTGGTGGCCGGACTGTTGCTCATGGAGTTGATTATGTCCTGCAGGGGGCAGACAGACCGGACACAACCACGTTTTTACCGGATAGGTTTTTTCGCCTAGTGGGAAAAGAGCTTTCATATTGTTGATTTACGACACAACAAAATAATACACGCCATCCTTCTAGTTATTAGGAAACGGATTACTATTTCTTATCTTGTCATGTTATATCCGTCCAACAGTTTAAACCTTTTGTTATGTGTATTAACCAATAAATGCTGATGAGGAAAAACAGAGCGATTCCCGTTTAAATGAAATAGTGGAGGAATGAAGTCAAATAAAAGTAGTGCACTTTGTTTTTTAGGATATATGCTTTATGCCACAGTACTAGATACATCTTGTCTTATTTTGGGGATTTTCAAATGTAGATTAGCGTCATTTCCTGATGCGTATTCGCCACATTTGTCCCTTAAATCCTCTGTTCTGTGTGCGTCGTACTTGAAAAGAAAAACCGTCCCTGTGCAGTGAGTGATTGGTTGGCATCGGCGGTAATGTAGTCGCACACCGATCTGAGGCCCCGAATCCAAACACAGTACTGGCCCACTTTCAGAGGGTGCTGCAAGGTTAGATCAGCACATTTCTGTCCTACGCTATTCAGCCGGGCCTGCTTTGTATTCGATCTGGAAGCTAGCCAGCGCACTCACCAGAGGTGGTCCAGCGGTGGGCAGTGACTAAAATACATTCACTTCAGTCAGCCTAAACTTTTAGAGGGACGGTTGAAATTTCCGCCCTTGTTTCATAAAAAAAAGATTATTGTGTGGTAGCACAAGGATTTTTCTTTTTCTTCATGGTATTAGCTTCCCCAATGTGAGGATTTCCTGTAATTTGTTTAGAAGATATATTTCTATACTCGGTTGTGTGAAACGATATTGATGGCAAATAAAGTCCCCATGTGCCAACCCAAACAGCGGTAAAAAAAACAGCATCCAAACCAAAAAGGGAGCAACAAAAACAAAAAACAAAAACAAAAAAAAACTAAAATCGGTTGTGCGAAAAACAGAGAAAACCATTCCACAAAATGGAAAACACGACGGCAACAACAACAAACTACAAGACAGGATTTAGAATATGAAAAATGAAAACAAGAAAGAGGAATCGAATTTATAAAGACTGAGACCAAGTTTAAATTCGACTACACACAAATGAACCAGTAAACTCAAAGAAACAGATCTCTTTAGGTGAGATGCACCTCAGGCCCAGATGCCCGATCTCTCTCTTCTTTATTTTAATGTGATTGTATTTTCTTATTATAAAACGAATGTTAAATAAAAAAAATAGACATTTACAATTCATGAATAAAAGAAAAAGTAGCATCTTCAACTGATTTTTTACACTTAGCTTCATAAACACAAAAAAAACGTAAACTTTTATTCGCCTGTTATTTACCTCTTCGAATTTGTAGGCTATCATGGCAAAGGCCTTGAAAATTGCATCTGTTGGCCCAGTGATGGTGACTATCCGCTCAGGGCAGTTCCCCTCTGAGATATTGATGCGGGCGCCACTCTGCAGGGCCACAACAACAACAACAAAGGCAAGAAACGTACACATGAGTAGGAAATTAGGCCATTATTCGGAATGTCACATATCATTCATTGTTCTTACATCTTCGCGCATTTTCTTCACCGTCTCCCCTTTCTGGAGGTAAAGAAAAGAAATAACATTAAGGAATTTCATTCATTTCCTTCAGGCTTTTTGAAATGCTTTACATGGCAGGTTTTAGTAAATACCTTTCCTATGATGCTTCCCACCTCCTAGATAAACACGAAAACACAACAGAAGTTAGATGTTTACCTTCTTTTTAAACGAAAGGGAACGGTAAAATGATGACGAGTGCTTCTGTACCTTGCCGTGCATCAGCAGCCTGATGGTTAGGGTCACATTCAGTCCACCCTCTGATTGGACCTTGATGGGCTCCATGTCGGGATTGGATGTGAAGGAAGGGGCGTGGTCACGTGGTCAGAGAGGAGATCGAGGGCCAACGCGAGTGTGATGGTGTAGTCAGCCAACCGGTCACCTGCCAGGTTTCAGTTTAGCAGATACCAGCGATCAGGCCAAGAGGTGAGTGGTACAAACATGATTTTTATGTTCTGTTGGCTTATATTCAAAGTGACCTCTCTTTTTATGGTCATTTCTGTACACTGAATTATGTTGAATGCATACATTTGAATGAGTACAAGACAGAGCAAAGAGTGCTTTCCCAGCTGATGACAAACTACTTTTTGTGGGGAATTATCAGCAATAATTTTTCATTTATTGAGTGTTTGCAGCGGCATAACTGCGTAAGGGGAAAATCTAACAGATTTGGGTTGATAGTGACGGAACGTGTCAGCCAACGCGTTTATCATGTTTTGCTTAGAGTTTTGTGGCAAAAAAGTATTGAGATATTATCATTTGCTTCTTTATTTTCATCATTTATCAATGCTTTTTAGGAAAAAAAAGAGAGAAAGTTACATTTCAGGCTCTGATCTGGCATAAAACAGATACTTAAATCCTTTTTTAAATTATCAGATTCCTTCATTGGGTCTGTGTTTCTCCTTTGCCATAAAAAATACACCAAAAAAGGCTAAAAATAAAACAGTTTCCAAAAAAAAAGAGAGAGAAAATAACAAGAAACTTTCCTTCCAACGTGTTAACACGGTTATAGAGAGAGAAAGTGAGCTGTGGTTTCTGTCTGCAGTCAAAGCCATTAAAAAAAATAAGGAAAATGCCTCTTCGGTGGAAGAATGAGCCATCAAATGACGAGCGCCATATTTATTTTTATCAGGCTGCCTGCCTCTAATTCTGCCTGATGAATGATGTCATGTTTCAGGCAGGACCTGCAGTGCTGAGATCAAACACAAGAGGGCGCCTCAGCCTGTGTTCACAGTCTCTGACAGAGGATGAGACTGTTTCCATCAAGGTTTTTTTTAATCTGCAGCTGGAAAGTCTTCACGCGGATGCAGAAATCAGAGATACCGACACGGATTTAACGTGACCCGGCCGTTATTAGACAATTTAGAAATATCTCCACTTTGAGAGGGCGCAGATGTTTGGAGCCCGGCCTTCTTGCAGGTTGGAGCAATGAGTAACGAGCTAATGAAAATGAATAATGAAATTCCTCCTTTTTTTCTTTTACAAATGAAAGGAACGCATAAATCACGGTCGTCATCAGATTCAAAAGGGGAGAAATAAAGGGAATTCAATCAAACTGCTGAAATGACCTGAAAAACGTGAGCTGGATGTGTGGGCTGTGGCGGTTAAAAAACAAACCGGCTCAGAAAGCATCGCCTAATGTGACGCCAGTCAACATCTGCTTTCCCCGGAAAAGGATTTCGGTCTCCACTGCACGTGCACACAAAACAATAAATGCGGGCTGAAAAGCTCCTGAAGCAGGCTAACCTTGACAGAAGAGACAGATAAAGTCACTGTCTGCCAATCACAGTCAGTAGATATATATATATATATATATAGTTAGTATATATATATATATATATATATATGTTGCCCGGATTTCCATTTCCTGCTTCTCAGCTCTAGGATAGTGAAAATGAAAACCACTCTGCTTTCTTTCCCTCCGAAGAACACTTTAGTGATATGTTCTGTGAGTATCACCATAGAAATATAAAACCAAAATTTGAACCTTAGGGTGAACCATTAAAGAAAGCCAAACTAGGGACCTTTCGATGTAATTTAAAGATGCTGATAGGGACTATTTAGAGTGTAACTACTCCCAGAAATCCAGCTCGGTGTGGCATTTTTCCTGTTGTTACCGATAAATGCTCAGAGCGTGTTTGCTTTTTTTTATCTGTGCGGGACACGGTTTTTTGTCCAACGCGTGTGGATGAAATCCGTCCACGTGTCAATGAATCGACTTTTTTTTGCAACCTTATCAGTAATTTTAGGTTGCTTGTGTTTAATCTCCCGTGGTTTATGATGCAGACGAACCAGAGGACACGTTGTGTGCGACAAATCGATGAAAACGGCTCAATTTTTGTATTATCGGTCCACCTCCCGATGCTCCAGTTGATTTATTGCACTAATGTACCGTGCATGCTTTGCGTTTCCAACTAATCCCCGATGTGCTTTGAAATTCATATATTTTGCAAATTTGCGGTTGTAAATTCAACCCTGGGCCTCTCTAATCTACCACTGGATGAGGCCAGAGGTGGTTGGAGAGATAAGGGACAGGGATTCTGCAGCCAGCTGTCTCTCCAATCTCCCAGAGGAGACCAGATTACGTAAAAAGCCTTAATCCGGGTTTAAGACCCAAGCCAGTGGTGCAGGTCCTCTCCATGGAGTTATATAAATAAAAAAATAAATAAAAAAATCCCCCAAAAAACATCCAAGATTGATGATGAGAGCAAAGCTGATGAATCATCCCTTATCAAACTTCAAAGGAGAGTTTTTGTTTAAAAAAAGATGGTTCCCTCTTCGTCCTTTTTAAAAAGTTGAGCTACAACTTGATGAGTCTCTGTTTGTTTTCTGTGCGTTTTTGCAAGATAATGAGCAAGCCTCCCCCTCTTAAAAAAAAAAATCAAAGAGCCTTCATCCCTGTGATTAAGACTGAAATTCAGCCTCAGATTTAGGTCAGCAGCCAAAAAAATAAATAAAACAAGCTTTCTGGACTCCAAAGAGGAACCAGGTCAGCATGGAGAGCTGCATTTTAATAGTTGTATTCTGCTCGTGCATTCTGCAGCGCAACAAAATCAGGTCAAGGGCCTTTGAATCATTGGCGCCAGTGGGCAAAAAAAAAAAAAAAAAAAAAAAAAAAAAACCTTCGGCAAATTTCTGATTTTTACAAAAAATAAATTGGGCCTGGTTTCCTTCTCTAGCCCTAAACACCCTCTTAGAACTTCTGAAATGACCAGATCCAGAGTTTTCTGGATGTTGGGGTGTAGGGGTGCTAATGTGTCAACTTCTGATGCGTTCAGGGCCTTTTTTTTTCTGGTGGTCTTTTGCATTTTTTCTCCCTGTCCCCCGCTCGCCGCTCGGGCAGGAAGTTGGGGAAAGAAAGAGATGCGGGGAATTTTCGTGACATCTGACGGGGAAAGTGGGTCATGCTCGGCGTTGCGGCGCTGCTAGCCTCCTCCTCTATGGCGGCTATTGAATTAATCACGCTTTACGCTCGGCTGGACAACGCAGTGCACAAAATGGCTCCCCCCCCCCCCCTCCCCCCCCCCCCCCCCCCCCCCAGCGCCCGCTTACCTCCCTGCCACTGCTCTGCGTTCTCCACAAAAAAAAAAAAAGGACTGCTGTTGAAGAACTTGAAACTGTGCTCTCTTATCTCTTGACCCCGCTCAACCCCCTCCAACCCCCCCCCCACCTTTCCATCCCTTTCATGCGAAGACACTCTGCTTTTATGCGAAGCCACTAGTGTGTAAATGACTAAATAAAAGCACTGCAAAAGGTTGAAAACTGGAGTTGCTGGGATTTTTTGAGATGGTTCAGCGGGGGAGGACGGCTGATTGATCGTGAAAGAACACAATCTTTTTAGGGAGTACACGTGTTGTTCAAAAAACAAAGTAAAAGAAAAAGCCCTTTTGTCTGATGGGAAGAAGCATTGAGGCTCCCAGTATTGAGCGAGTTTCATATATGTGTGATCTTCTACTTTCTTCAGTCCTTTCAAGTTTAAGGTCATCGCTCCTCATAATTTCTGCAATTTCGTACCATTTTTTTTCAACGTTGCACAGATTAAAAGTGCATCACGACTCTCTTTGACAAAAGAAAAGTAATCTAGCACTTCACCATTCGTCTTAACACGTAGGTTTATACATTCAGGAGTCCTGCTGCATTTCAACATGACGCAGATGAAATGAAAGAATGCGTCGCCCAGCGAGCGCATTTCAAATCATCCAATAAAACCTCATGACATCCACAACAGGAATTGCTCATAGAGATGGCATCGTGCTGTCGATAGAGGTGCAGACAGCGAGATGGATGGATGTGAAATCCTGTAAAGAAAATCATTAAAATGGATGACCGGTGGTCCAATCTAGGCCAAAGCCTGTGTCATCTGCTCAATCCTAATCCACAGATCTACAGATATGTCATTATGATACAGCGCCGTTGTTTCAGTCTGGCAAGGCATCCATAACTGTGTGCATATAGATATATATATACAAGAATATAGTTTTGGCATGTCCGTTTATTAGCTGGATTTGCTTAAAAACGCAAAACTTTAGTATTCATTCTTTATGATTTAGGTATTGTGTGTATCAGAAATTTACATCTTACATCTCTACTTCCACCATTTGAAGCTAATACATGTTCCTACATTAGTCCTCTTTTTCTTTTTTCAGTCTTGCACTGGAGCACCAAGTTCTGGAGTTCTGTCTGGCTAAAGATTCAAGCTAACATTTCTACCAATCTGCCCGCCCTCATTGTCCACTGCAGAGCTACCGCATTATCAGAGCTGATGTCAACATTCTATATTCTACAAATCACGTTATAAATATGGGTTGAGCTTCCCGTTGACGAGTTCCTGAAGCGGATCAAATCGCTTCTTTTGCTGTCGACAAAGTTTTTCGAAACGGTTCGCAATTCCGCTGTCACGTTTGCTCTGAAGTCCAGCTCGGTTCTCCCCGATCGTTTTTTTTTCGCCGTATCGCCGCTTCCGACTCTGAGAATGGTGTCATAAAATGTTCGGGGCAGATGTGTGCAGATGCACGTCACGCGTCGATTGCCAGAGACGGGCTACTTTATAAATGCAGACAACAATGTCAGCCTGGTCTGTTTGATGGATTTGTGCTCCAATTAAGGGGGAACAAAAGGGAAATTAGCATGTAGGGCAGCGGAGGGGGGGGCACAGAGGGTGACCTCATTGAACCATATGTTTTCGTATTTCCTCTCACGTTCTATGTGTTCAGTTTTACGTCTGAAGGCAGAAACCCCCTCGGAGAAAGTCAGCGGCGGGGGTAGGGGGGTGGCGATAAAGGTGGAAACGATTGGAGGATGAACAATTGCCCGCTCCTGTCAAAGAAGGGTAGCTGCATCGAGATGGAGTAGAGGGTATGAAGGGGGGGCCGCGGGAGTCCTGAGGTCTATGGCCTCAGTTTCCTGGTATATGAGCAGCTCTTGTGTGGTCTGGCGCAGGCTTTTGTTGGGGGGGGGGAGGGGGGGGGGGGGGGGGGTGAAGCGTCCGCCCAGTTGGCCTTCCTATACGCCGCTATGACAGTGCTCTCAAGAGCTGTCAGCCCACATCAGCGGCCCAGCATCCCCATCCCTCAGCCCGAATCACGATCAAAACCCCCCCGCCACCACATCCCCACCACAACCAGTCGGATCGGGCAAGGCATCGAGCAAAAGACGCCCAAGTATCGCCAAACTACCGCCGCGACCTCCTGTTTAAAAGGGTCCCACTATTGTAAGGCGGGGGTGGGGGTGGTGATGGGGGGGTGGGGGGCGGAGGGGTGAACCCAGCAAGTCTGGGCATCACAATGCAGGCGCACCATGTTGCGCTGCGAAATGCGGCGCTAAGAGCTCGGCGTCAAGTCGGCCATTTTAGATTTGCCACAATTTGTAATGTGAGATCACTGCTTGTCACAAAGTCATGGCTTCCACGCGCGCCGAGCTTTCCCCCGACCAGTCGAGCGGAGCGGGGCCCGGTTCGTCCCCCTTCTCGTTTTGCTTTCCCCGTTTTTTTCCCCCCACGCTAATTCCCCGCTTTATTTCAAGTCCCGCAAACTCACAGAGTAGATTTTATGAGCGTTTCGATCTCTTTGTCAAACGGCAAGCATCCTCATCCCAACAAAGGAGGGATTCATTGGCGCTTTTCAGGTTGAGCAAGGATTAAGATTTAAAATAATGGCGAGTGACATTTTTTTTGTTTTGAGTTGCCCGAGAATGAGGCCATCAGCGAAGCTGATATCAGCGTGACGATAATTGGAATAATGATCTTTTCATTGGAGGGGGGGGGTGTGCTTGTATATCAATTCCCCCTGACTGTCATTGTACATTTTTCTACGATGACAAAGGTCACTCCAGTTTCGGAGTTCCCGGCAGATAAAAGCTAAATCTCCCACATTTCGGGTTCCACGTTTCACCGCTAATTCCGACACAATAAAATCGCTCGTGCTTGAATCAAAGCAAAGAACCTAGCACCCCAAAACAATGCAAATCAAGGGACGCCGAAAGCTAAAATCGACTGACCATGAAATCGTCTATTCTCCGGGGAAAGCCATCCATCCATCCCGCACGCGTTTGTCTTTTTTAGGGTGGGGGGGTCACTGAGAATAACTTCCGAAAAAAAAAACCCAACTTGAATTAATTCACGAGTCAATAAGTTGCAGCATGTCGAAGCTCGTTATCAGCATCACGATTATTTCTGGCTGCGGGTAAGTTTTCAGGTTCATTCATTATTGATGGCACTTTCTCACTCAGCTAAGTTCAAATTTCAAGTTTTTTACAGTCTGAAGTCCAGCTACGATAAAATTTGTAAGAAAAAGACAAAAATTGAGTCGACGCATTCTAAATGCAACAATTTCTACAGTGGATGCCGGCGCACCCCGAAGCTTTAAAGGTATATCATTTAGGGAGAACTGTAAAAAAGACGGATTACCTTTGTGGAGCGCAGGATACAGATGCAGACGGCCACTTTCTGCGTCGCAAGATTAAAAATCGCAAAGGGGGGAAATGATTTTTTTTCTTTTTTTTTTTTTTTCCTCCTCTTCTTTTCGCTCTGCCCAGGCCAAAGCGCCACCCTATTGGTCCACACCGCCGGGTCACGTGAACTACCGAGCGGACACGTGACGCTTCCCGAAAATTGTGCGATGGAACCGACTGGCAGCCCTCAGTGAGCGATGTTTCTGCCGCCGCACTGCCGCTTGTTGTATTGTTTGGTGTCGGGTTGTAAATAGGCCGTAAGATGAGGGGGTAAATCTGGGTGACCGTCGCCCACCGCCCTCTTTACCGCCCCCACCCCCCCACCGTCTCCCCCCTTTCCCCTCAGATGTGACAAAAAAAAGGGGACATGCCCAGTGAGGCACATGGGCATTGCGAGGGCATGTCTGGGGATGACTGGGTGCTCTGAATCAGAACTGTTCGCCTCAGGGGCGCTCAGCGTCCCCGAGGGAGGGTCGAGCATCCCCGAAATCCGAAAAAAGCTCCCGTCCCCGTTATTGTTGGTGACAATTGACGGAAAAACAAACCCCGGCTAGCATGTTCAGGTTATGTAAACGGAGCTTCTGTTCGCCCAAAGTCATGTTTTTTACTCTCCGAACTTCTCCCGGAGAAACCCTCTTCCATGCATCCAACTCCAGTGGTGCTCAAACCCCCGACCGGGACATGCATGTATGCTCGGCATCTTTTTTTAATCGGCTTCTCGGCCAGTGTGTGTGTGTGTGTGCGCCGAATTACGGAGCTTTGGAGGCAGCCCATCCAGATTTTCCAATCCAGCACAAATCCAGCCCTCATGTCAGATGGGACAGTTGTTGCAGGGGCTTAATCTGACATTATTAGGGTTGGAGGGCAGGAGCAGAGCATTTAAGGGAGCTGCCAGGGGAAAAGCAAGCGGCTGCGTTACGCCGTCTGGATTAGGGGCAAAGCAGACAATAAAGAACAGGTTTCCCCCTCATTGTCAGTTGTTTGCGTTTGTTACAACGGGTCCTCGCTCAATCTCCAGTCTCTGGCCTATATTGAGTTAAAAAAAAACAACAAGCTTTGTAACGAGGCTTCAGCCGTGCCTTCCCATTTACGAACGTTCCGCAACGGAAAATAGTAATTGTGCCTTTACCTGTCCACCCGACTGTAAAATGCCCCGTGGGACAAAATACAAATAGAGCATTAAATGTGCTCCACATTGAATGGTAAAGGGGGTGAGGAGGGAATGTGCAGAGCACCACGTCAGACAGAAAAACGCAGCGTATTCCACTAACTCCGTCGGCCCATCTTCAATGGCCAAAGTGAATAGCGGTAGCCGTGGAAACAAGTAGTTTACATAACATCTTCATCACGCAGTCTGATCTGTCTCAAAGCTGAAATGCACTTTGTCCACCACGCTTTGAAAAAGTGAGACCTAAGCTGCTAAAAGTTGTGAGGGACGGGGATGTTTTTAGCGCTTGAGCTAAGAAACTAAACTCAAAGATGCCCTCCAGCTCAAAACTAACAGTTTACAAAAAAAACAAAACTCTAGAATCTACTCATTCTAGATCATTTACCCACACATTATTCATCATGGCCAAACTGCTTACCGGTCAAGATGTAGGGAAGCTCCTGACCAGGAGAAATGAGGTGCACTCTGGGAGTTGAGGGACCAAGATGGCAGATTGTGGGCACACTGAGGACTGGGCCAGCTCTCATGACTCTATAAATCCACTATCCCCCCCACCCCAAAATCATACATGGCCTACAGCAAGGTGATGATGCAGGGCCCGTTTAGCTTATCCCCCCCCGCCCCCCCATCGCATTCCCACCCCACCGTATCTAGAGCCTATCCTCATATCTACCCACGTTCTCGATCAGGGTACCAGGGCCCTAATGGAAGCAGAAGGGCGTGAAGGAGAGTGCCGGTCAGTCCCCCATTTTCGAACGCAGGACAATGGTGACAAAAAGGGAAGAAGAGTTGGGCCTGTTGGTTCATTAAAGCACTACTCACTACGCACTAAGCACTACGCACTACCAGCCCACGGTTTTAACTGTAGCCTCCCTGGTCTCACCTTTAGATCGGATTCAAAGTCCAAATTCAAAGTCACTCTTCGTATAATTCAATTGTAAAAGCAAACAGGCTTGATCATTTACCGGAAACAATGGAAGCGAGAGGGGAAAAAAACAGCGTTTGGAAATTTAAAGGACACAAAAAAAGATATTTTAAAGATGTAAGAAACTCATTCTCAATTAGAAGCACAAAAATGAAAATGTTCCAACTAGTTTGAAGTGGAAAAATCACTGGGAAAGGACAGGATTGTGCAACAAACAGTGACGAAAGTGAGAGAGGTCACATTGGCTTAAAGCTATTTCTGCCATGCTGCTCTCCTCTGCCGTCAATATTAGTTTTTCCAGCAGTGAACGGCCACATGCAGCCATTGATTGTTGACTTGTTGTATCAGTCAAAAAAACAAAACAAAAACGCAGCATATAATCTGCAGGAACTGTGCTTCAGCTAAGATTCATGCGCCTAGCGTATATTAAGACACATCTTTAAATCCTACAGCATCGTCTAAAAAATCACCCATCCTTTTTCTAGATCTCCTTTTTCCCGGGAGGGGGGGTGTGCTGTGGTCAACTCACAAGTCCCTCTTTTATTTTTTAAGTACAGTATTGCATTCCTTCTGGAGTCGGTTTAGGAAGGGGGTAACCTGACGAATTTGAAGAAACCACCACTTCGCTATGAATCTGATCAGAATTTCTTAATTGGCCTCTAATGAATGGATTCTGAATTAAAGCGTTTGTGAACCGTGAAATAGTTAATTTCTTTGTTCTCAGGTTGTTGAACACCAATCTCTTAGTGAACTAAATTGATACCAGCAGTTTCTCAGTTGAATTGTCAAATAATAGAAAATGCCATTATATGGATATACATATATATATCATTTTAAGATTTTAAGAAGTCAGCTTGATTGCTGTCCTGCTTCTAATTTGAATAAAAACATCCTCTCTAGAGTCTGTGTGTTGGTCAGGGGTATTGTTAACTGGGTTATTCTTGATCTTTTGACATAACATTTTGTAATATAGAAACAAATATTGAATTATTAGAAGACATCTATCAACGGGCCATCCATCACCAGCTGCTTCTTGTCAGGTTTTTTCAGATGGGAGGCAGGAGGCCCCGTTCATTCGATGCGTTCTGGGAGTCGCCGGTGAGTTCGACATTTATGGAGCGACATGACTTACGGTCAGGGATGGATCTGGAGGGTTTTAACGTGCACATGTGAGCCGTCCATTACACTCCTGGTTAGCAGCGATAGCATTAAATCCCTGCTCAGTTGATGTATTCCAGTCACGACTCACAGCTCCGTTTCCCGGTTTCCGGCTCCAACGTTCCAGCGGCCAACCCCCCCAGCTCCCCCAGGTCAAGAGAACCTGCAGATGTGGTGAAGTGGGGGTTTGGACCAGTGTCTGTGCCTTTTAAAAAACACATCTGGGTCACATAGGTACTGGTAATTTGGAATTATTTAACAGTAATAAAAAGGATCTCTTCTCTTTTTAGCTTAAATCAACTTATGCTGTTGTAAAGATGGTTTTGAAGAAAGGTTGAAACCATCTAAATACTGTAGCTGTTGTAATCCATGTTTCGTTGTAAAGTGGCATTAAAATGACAAATAATCATTCTTTGTGCACCTTTCAATCGCACAGCTTTTTCAAAAACATAAAAATCTCAGAGCACTTGCGCTGCACTTGCTCATGTTATCTCTGTGGAAGCTTTTCCTTTTTCTTCACTTCTCTACAATCCATATGCTTTAGCTCTCCTATCACTGCTGTTCATCACAATATGCAGGAACAATAAATGAACAGAAGCGGCCGGCCGACTGAAGAGACAGACGTTGATAAGACTTGCTCGAATTCGAATTCTTTTTCTTTTTTTTTTTCTAAATGTCAAAGATTAAAAATCTTTTGCTGTGACTGTGTTCCTGGAGCCCTTCAGCAAGGCACATTCAAACCAAAAGAAGCTAAGACTGAAACATCAGTTGTTTCAGTAAGGACAGGAATCTGCCGATGACCAAGACAAAACTGTACAAACATCTGGCCAAACTACACATTCTAAAATACACACATTCCCCTTTCCAGTGCTTTTGAATATAATGTTGAGTGTGTTTCTAATGGCTCCGACTTTTGTGTCTTGGGAACAATAAACCTCTTGTAAGTGTGCAGCATGCTTCTAAAAGCCTTTTTTCCCTATAACTCTTAACACTGCTCCATACAAAACATCTCTGTGGCCCTAATGGAAAATAATGCCCAAGCCTCTCCTCTCATGTGGTCAATACAGCCGGTAATGGGTACACATTGCCCCCTGGCAAAAGCCAATGATGAATGGGCTTCTGGTGTGTGAGGAGCTTTGCCCGTGTCTGGCTCCCTCTGGGCTCAACTCTGTTTTTTATTTACAACACAAAAGCAAGATACCGTATTGAGCGAATGCAAAACAAAACAGGTTACAAGGTTTTTCTTAAGTGAGAAAGTTTAGTTGAAGGAGTCAACGTTTCTTATAATGATGAGCCGGTTGAACATTTCTGTTGTGAAAAAATTACCCATTTTTACTGGCGAGCTCGAGAAATATTACCCATGATTGTTTCCTTTAGTGTAGAGATTTCAAGTCCGAACTCGATCACAGATGTAAGAGAGCTAATCAATTAGATCCGTTGCATCTCGGGGAGAGAACAAAAACAGCGTAATCTCTGGAATAGATTATTTTGCCTCCACCACGCAGTCCTGAAGCTATACCAGCTGGCCTTATTCTGTCCCTGGTAGCGTGGGATCCCCGGAAAGCCGTGAGGCCGGTGGCTGAAACGTAAATCTGCTAACCAGGACACCAAATTGGAGGCAGCGTATCAGTTAAATCTGCGTTTTACGCGTATTCTGTGTGAACCCCACTGAGTTTTTCCCTTTTCATCAATTGATTTTGTTTTCTAGAACTCATCCAGAACTGTGGATGCTAATGATTAGCGTTTACAGAATTCTTCCGACTTGTTCGCTTCTCGAGGGCAGACCAGGAAGCGTCTTTGCTTATGCTGATACATGTGACCTACATTTGCCTCGTCTTGCCTCGCTCCGCTTCCATTAGCTCATAGTCGAGTTGATTTCCACCGTTAGTCTCAGGGGTTACCTTGGTGGTAATTCCGGGTTTGCACGTAGTCTCAGGGAACCACTGTGCGATGGGGAATCTGTTTGGATCGCCGCGACGCTCATCGACTCCCAATGAAACAATCCCAAAAGGATTTAGATTTGGTCCAACGTGACCTGACATGTTATAAGATGTGGGGCATGTACAGCTGTGAGCGAGGCAAACAGAAACGTGTGCAGAAGTGCTCTGGTCGGGAGATTATGGGTGCGGTAACTGCAGGGAAAACCGACACAAGAAGGCACATATGGCGCCGACTTACATCACAGAGGACTCGTTATAGATTTTTTTTAAAAACAGAGGCAGAGCAAACCATTATTATAAGCTGGTCCAAAGAGAGCAGTGATAGAAATTGGACCTGACCATGCCAGAGGCTTGAGATGAGGCACGCACACACACACACACACACACACACTGACGCAGAGGAATATCACTAAGCTTCAGAAGGACAGTTTTTGATGCCAGCAAAGTTGGAGGGGCCACAGACACACAAACACTCAAGAACAAGCTCCAGGGGGTTTCAAGTAAAGTCAGCTCAGACAGCCGGGGTGGGTTTCTCAAAATATTTTAAGAAGCCAGAAAAAATACTGCAGACGGGGTTTTTTTTTTCACTCCAGCATAATTAAAAAAACAACATGTCAGATTAATTTTTCCGAGGGGAAATTCCCCTCCTTCTGCTAGTAGTTTTACACAAACCCTCAGCACGTACCTCCCAACTCCCAGAATGTTCTGTTTTTTCTTTAATAACAATTGAACTGGCATATTTACAGTTTAGAGCAATGATTCGAGGAGCTTCCCAAATCACAAACTCAGAGACTTATTAGTTCTTCTTCCCCACCCAGACCTCTTTGTCAGAGGTCCAGGAGTCATGAAGAAGAACATTCATTCACCGGAGATAAACTTCCCTTTTCGGTTCTTTTTTTGGTGTCACTTCCCGGTTTCATGTTGGCTAGGAACCTGTGTTTTGGTCATTGCTTGCTCATACCTGGACGCACGCACCCAATTGTTCTTATTAGTATTATTGTTGTCTTTCCCAGATAGTCTGTTTAGTTCGCTAATCCATCAGATTTGGCATGTTGACTCTTTGTTCTCTGTTGTTTGATGGTTTGTTCTTCGTGACTGAGTATTCTGGGCAGAATTGGTATTCCACCCGTCTTTAAATGACCACAATGATCGATGGCACCATCTGGCTTTCTGTCCCAAGCTCTGCACTGTGTGACATGAAAGTGAAACGTATCCAGATTTCAGGGGTAAAAATAAATTGTATATAGTAGATCCTCTGAAAGTGGAGTGAAGGAATAAATTCTTTTTACGAATGAAGAAATATTTCTAAAGAAACTTAAAACTGAGAATCACGCTCAAAGGATGTAAAAATGACATAAAAATGGAAGGTTATTTTTCAAGACAGAAAAAGACAGAAAAATATCAACCAAAGAAACTTCGGAGATCTAAGAACAGAAACACAAACCATCAAACAAAAAATAGAAAGAAAAATAGATTAAAGGAAAGAACACAGGGACATCATCTATTTCAGAGCAAAAAAGAATCAAGGGAGGACAAGTTGTGAGGTTTTGAAATTAAGAACTGTTGGGTCTGGTGAGCAGGTTTTCTGAGCAAAGTGGCCAACTGAAATCTTTTTTAAAAAGTGAGCAAAGTGTGAGCTTTTTAGTGGCTGATCAAAGAGTTTGAACCCCTCTACGTTTCCAAATGAAAAAGCAGGAGGAAGTGTTTTCCTCTTTTTTGCTCTGGGTAAAAGTTAAGGTTTTTCAGCATGCAGCTATCATTTTCCGGCCGCAGTCCCTGATGGGAAGATGTTCCTTTTCCAGATGACAGATTAAGTGCTGATACGTCTTGGCTCCGTCCTTGTTGCTAGGCGCTGGTTGCCGTGCTGTTGAGAGAAATCACATATCAATCAAACTTGGCGGATGCGAGCACTCTCTGGATTTTAGACGTATGAAATGATTTGGTGGAACTGTCACGAGTGCTTGATGGTCAGTCTTTGGACATACGTGCAGCCATCTCAGTCTACTGTCTTCTTTTTAAATTCACACACACACACACACACACACACACACACACACACACGCACACACTTCTCTGCCTCCTAGCTGAAGCTGCCAGTGCGGCAAAACCAGTTGCTTTGACAAAGGACACAAGTTCCCCTGGGTGTCAGTGGGACTGAAGCTTTGATGCCCTGAATAAACTGGAAGTGTCACGGCCTGTGTGTCTTTGCATGGAAAAATCCCATCTGTGGCCCTTGTTACAGTATACTTGTGAGGGCTAAAGGAAGGTTAGAGGAAACACCCCGAAACACCAGGAGATGTCATGGGTGTAAATGTCATGATTTTGAGTTTTTTTTAAATCTCCTTCTGCTTCTTTCAGGGATCCCAAGCACTACTCATAACCGAATATTGATGCATATTCAAGCAGATTTAACCATTTTCATCACATATACAACCAAAACACAGAGGGACAAATCTGGGATTTGGCTATTAAACAAGGATTTAGAATTTTCCCATTGATGACACACAGACTTTACAGTTACAGATGCTGGTTTGATCTACTGTAACTTCTTTCAAACTTTTCCCCTTTTAAACAAAATAAAAACCCAAACAAAACACACATTCCTCAGCGGAGGATTTTGTAATCCACATTACATGGTCACTCAGATGTTGTCCAATGAACTCCCTGCAGCTGGAGAACCCTTTAGGTAATCGAAGTCAATAAGTCAATCGAAATTAATAGGTAGGATGTTTGTTTATATCCTTAACTAACTTGCATAGCAGGGTGCTGCAAAGTATTTTGTAAGCATCAGGAGCAAAACAAGGCTCAAATGAGCATTTTCGCCTTGGGGGCAAATGTCATTCTCAAATCTTTTTTATAAGTAAGAATGACGCACTTCGCTCTGAACCATATGCCTTTGTAAGATCTGTAACAAACATGTCTTCTGGCTGGAACCCTTCTGTCTTTTCCTGGTTGGATGTATGACATAACAAAGCTTTTGTAAGTTTTAAAAAGCATTGACAGTGGAGATTAAAATACATTCTTTTTTACCAGGCAGACATTACGTGTCATTATGTGTCATATAAACAGAACTACCTGGAGAAAATAGTTGTGTTTCAAGGATGTTGTTACCTTCATAGATGGCATTTGAATCATGTAGAGGCACATTTTGGTTAGGACAATCTCTTTTAGACTTGCCTCACATCCTGTGTCCAGCTCTGTGTAACACATCCTAACTTTTTCCAGACTTTTATTCCTTTCGCTGTTGTTTGTTTTAACCGGTTTTGGGTGAACAAACGAGGGGGGCATCGTGTTTTCAGCAGGTTGAGCTGCAGGCAGGAATAAAAAGAGCAGCTGTCAATAACCAAAAGCAAACCTCCCAAAAGAGGACACAGACCAGAACTCTTTGCTCAACTGAAAAAAATAATTTTATAAATTAATAACTTTTTCTTTTGTTTTTTTTTCAATTGAAGCAAATAAAACCAAACGTAAGTTTACTTTACCTAAATAAATAGCACTCTGCAATATACCTAACAGTTTTAAAAGCTCTCAACAACAAGATACTAAAATAGAAACAAGTTGGTTGGAGTTTGTCTATAAAGATGAGATAAATCTCATGTCTGCATTAAATATAAATAGATAATTAAGCACGTGCTTATCTCGGTTAGGCAGCCCTAGACTGTCCAGCTCTGAAACTGAACCCACACACCTCATGGCTGTGGCACCCTTCGTGGAGCTGTTCCCTTTGCCCATGCATGGCTGGGTTCCATCATTTCCAAAGAATCGGAAAAAGACAAAGTAGGAACTGTAATTGCCAGCGCTGGCTTTGCCCCCAAGTTAAAAGCCCAGCGGTTTGGTATGGGTCGGTTTGGATTTGTGCTCCGAGGAAGTTGCCGATCTAAAATGTCTTTGTTGTGTCGAGACAGTCGTGGAAATAATCCTGCAAATGGAACTGTCAAACCCCCCCGTTGTAATTTGTAATTATTAAGATCAGGGATTTTCTTTAAATCCTTGAGGGAGCCTGTAAGGTAAGATGAACAACTCGGCCGCACAGCTTAGCGATTCAGTTTTTGTTTTTCCTGTGATCCTAATGAGCATCATTTTCCATAAAAAATCTAAAAAAGAAATTATTTTTGGGGGTTGTTCTGCTAATTTGGCCCCTGTTCTGTGTAATCGCTTCTTACAGTTCACAACAGGTGTCCCACTTTATGGTCAGATTTGATTTGAGTGAACAAAACTCAGATGTTGTTGGGGGGTTTTTTGCAAATGGAAACAATCTGGAATTTTGTTGGGGTGATTTTCACCATGATGTGATTTGGGCCTTGGTTGAATTCATGAACTTGATTTTGCCAAAGGACAGACTCTGATCTGAAGGCTGGTGGCTCCCTCTAGGGGATAAAACAGGGCCATGGAAACGTTGATCAAGCAAACAGAGGACTTCTGAGGATTTAAATCGGTAAGACTAAATGTAGTTCTTATAAATAGCGTCTTATAGTAAATCAAAACAGACAAATAACATGACAAACAAAGTCAATCCTATAAAAACTTTTAGAAAATATCTGAAAAGTCTGAATACGTTTTTGCTTTTCTGGCAAGGAACCACACAAAACTGAGCTCAGGCTCGAAAAAACCAAAAGTAAAAATCGGCTTAGAGCAAATGCCTTGTGTATTAATCAGAGCAAAGGCGTCTTTAATCCTCTAACAGAACATTTTGGCTTCGCTACTTTCTTTTTTTTTTTTTTTCCCCCTTCCTTGCCTTCTTAGAGCATTATCTGCTACAAACCCATTTGCATTCTGAAGTAAACACGTAGCTCAGAAATGTTGAGCTGGCTGGGTATTCTGTGCTGGGTTTTGAGCAACTTTTGAGCAAATTTACAGAGCTGAGGTATTCCCAGACAGATTGTATCGAAATCTTGCTCTACGGGCAGCGCCGGTCTTTCATTGACGGTCAAGAAATTGAGCCATTGCACCTTTTATCTGTTGCACTGTTGGTGGATCAGCCGGAAAAACTTCCTCCTTTATCCTCAGGTTCCCTGCCTCCCTGTCTCCGTACATCAGAAAGGATCTTTTTCTGCTGCAGATGAGTCAGCTTTGCAGGATGGAAGGGGGGCGGGGGGGTGGGGGATCCTGAGGCGTTCCCAGAGCAGATGGACTATTTAAACCCTGCGGCATGTTCCTGATCCTCTCCGCTTTTATCTTCACCCCAGAAGCTGAAAATAGCCGCCACAGGGAGGCGTCCTGGAGGCATCAGGAGCAGATGTTGGAGCCATATCCCCTGACTTCTGTCAATAACACAAACAAAAACATCACATTCAGCCTCTGTGAGATACGTCCTACTGTATTTTTTTGCCTCAAAAACAGTTACGACTTTTTCGGTCCGTGATTCCCCGCCTCGGACCGACTCAAAGCAGACTCTAGGTGCGAAGATTGCAGAGAACACACAGCTGGAAACACGACAAAAGGAGGCAAGGGGCCTGATGGGACTGCACCCGTGCTTGAAATTCAGAGCAGGGTGAGCATCCACTTGGAATGAAGCTACAAAGAAGTTACATTATATTTTACATTAATTTTTATACCTGCCATTGTTAACTGATTTCCTCTGCAACAAGGTGGGGATTCTCTTCAGGTTTTTATGTTTTTTTGGGGGGGGATAAGGCCTTGAGGCCTTATGTAAATGATTTTTTGCTTGGAGAGGAATTGACTCGAGTGCTGATGATCCATTGCATTACTTTATCAACAGCTCAAAATAATTTGGAAACATTAGGGCCGAAACACAGAGATTATAATGTCTGAATGATGTGCCTGCTTTCACCAAAAAAAAAAACATTTTCTTCCCATTCGATCCCTAAAAACTTACCCTGGTGTCCGTCATCTTGAATCAAAATGTCTGAAAATGTCTGAAAATGTTAATTAGCTTCAGTCGGAGTGGAGTGAAGAATGGAAGATGAGTGCATCCACTGGCACTAAAATAGGACTAAAATAGGTGCAACAGGGTAGTCTGGATAAATGCCAGTTAAGATGATTTAAAAGGCTTCGGAGAAGGTCAAGAGCCACATGCTTTATTTTAATTGGGATATTCTACAAGCAAGGCCAACGTGGCCCCCGCTTCACGGCTGCATCAGTGCCAGAACCGGGTAGCTAAATCGGAATTATGATGGCAAGTAACTCAACTTGAGTCGACTCAGTTCTGCTCCATTTGTAGGGTACAAAATCACAAGTCACTGTTATGCAATCCCAATTCATTCAGTTCAAGTTCATTTAAGTCCAAATTTGTCCAATTCACGTTGAGCTCCTTGAAAGTTCAGATCAGAATTATTTTAGAGTCAAATCCCTTTCAAAGGGAATTGCGGAATGAAACTCTTCTTTATGAGAGGAAAATCAAAGTCAAAAGAAAAAGGCATTGACTACAGAAAATGATATGAATAACTGCTATATAAACCCCTCTTTTTTGCCTTTTTCTGAATCCTTTAATTAAATATAGATGACTGTTGCAAGTAGTAAAATGTATTGTGTGGAGAACTGATTTGATAACGTGACTGAAATGATAAAACAAGACGTGTCTGCAGAATAGCTCTCAAAGGGAAGCTCTTGTACATCACAGCCTCTTTACATATTGTTTCATCACTGTTTGGCTCAACGGGAGTCGCACAGTGGCGTTTATCTGTGTCTCAGCGGAAAGCAGAGCTGCTTCATTTGACTTTATTTACTAAAATCAAGCTGAATTGTAATGAAGTTCAGGTGCCAGCTATATTATTCAGTATCAGTCCCTTTGTCTTAGAAATGGAATGCTTTCTCGGCTCTTCTACATTGTTTTTGGTACAGTGAGATAATGAATTGTTAAAAGTAGCGAGCTCGGTAACTCTGAGCACAATTTGGAATTCTGCACCTCGCACATAAAACCCTTCGTGACTCTGACCAGGTTCCACCGTATCTTAAAGATCTCAAAATTGGCTCCTGGTGGTTATTTAAGGTCGTCTATATCCCAAACGTGAATGTTTGGGGTTGGGGTGGAAGCTGGAGGAATTTGAACTGGTCATCCTCTTTTGATTTGGTGACAGGGGGGCCA
The DNA here is from genome assembly GCA_907169785.1 of Menidia menidia. Taxonomy (NCBI): domain Eukaryota; kingdom Metazoa; phylum Chordata; class Actinopteri; order Atheriniformes; family Atherinopsidae; genus Menidia; species Menidia menidia. The sequence continues at coordinate 6,836,388 of CAJRST010015557.1, forward strand.
ACTACCAGGTCGTCGAACAGTGAAACCACAGCTAGCGTGGTGGAGTTACGGGGTGCAGGACCAAGCCTGGTTCCGCACAAAAGGCCTCTGGAACAATGTTCATTTGGTCATTTCTGTTGATGTGAGATCAGTTGCTGGTTTGAAACCCAGCAGAGGGTTTTGCTGTGGGTACTAAATGCCTGTAGGGTTAACTGGACCCTCATTTGACCCGTGGACGGCAGACCTCTGTATGGATCTGGGGTGTACCCCACCTCTCATCAGTGACAACTGGGATGGGCTTGTTCATCAAAAATGACAAAAATCTAAGGCCCAAGAATGAACCGGGCGATTTCTACTAACCGATAGTGGAAGCCTTGAGCTGAAGTAAAGGCTAAGTTTATTTTTCATGCAGCTGAAAGTGAACGCATTGAGAATTACTCATCCCAACCAAGGCAGAACGAGGGAGAACTAACAATGGAAATGGAAGTGCAGATGAAGAGGACGTAGTGGAGAAACTGAGCTTTTTACCACAATGGATAGTGATTACTATCCAGGTGGAAATCAATTCAGAGCGAACAGCGTGTTCTGACTCAAACCGTGAAGCCACTCTCCATTATATAATCAACAGTTGGCTCTTCGGCGCCTCTCCCTCACTCCTCCTCCTCCTCCTCTGTGTGCGCGGTGGCGGGGTTTGGGTTTGGACCTGCTGGGTTTGTGTTTGGAGGACGTGGAGTCGGCCGGCAAAGCTCTCGCAGACATTTTCTCCTCCGGCAGGTTAAACCGAACCTGCCGCCCACCACCCCTCCGGGCGACACAGACCGCGTCACCGCCCCCCCTCTCTCTCCCCACCAACAGCTCAAACATCTCCCCGTCGTCTCCGGGCTGTCGTTCATTCAAATGAACGGAAGCGGCGTCGACGGGGGAGGAGGGGGGTTCGACTCCGGCGACTACACACCGCCTCTCCGCTGACGTTTTGACGCCCACGGAGCCGAGGGCTGAGCCGGCCCCGAACTACCTGTTAGCTCGGAGGTGACCGAGAACCGCCTCCGCCGCGTACCTACTGACCTACTTTGCCTAAGTTGGGAGGGGAGGGGAGGGGAGGGGAGGTGGGGGGGAAAGCGGCACGGAGAGGTTCTCGGGGAACCGCAGAACATGAACGACACCGGGGTGACCCCGCGGGGAAACGTCCATTGAAACGGGAGAGAGGAACGGAGAGAGAAGGGGAGATAAGGAGAAGCGCGTGCTGAAGAGCGCGAGGCGTGCGCGCGCGGGGAGACGGAGGAGGTTATGCCCGCGTCCCTGCACCTGGACCCGGGGCTGCTGCCGCTGCTGCTGGCCTGCTGGCTCACCCCGAGGATGGTCGGGGGAAGTAAGTGACCGTTTCCTCCTTTTGTGACCTTCCGTGATGTGGTCTTCGCTAATTAAGGATAAATATGATGGAAATGAGTGCCTACTTGGTCCCTTGTCAACGCTAAAGACGACTTAAGCGGTCAATTAAGCGTTTGTTTTGCCAGTACCTGCTAATTAGGGCACACTAATTACTTTAAGCGGAGGCCTCGCGACTAAAAACTTGCAAAGATTTCGAAAACTGGTGTGTACTTATATGAATAGCTGCAGTGAACCCTGGTATATTTTTTTAAACAAAATAACAAAAGTGGCTCAATCGATTGAGCTGACCACAATCGATTGAAGTGACCACATTAAGGCGGAAATGGAAATGCGGTACGTGTGTTGCGGAATTCGCGGGGCGCCATGCTTAAAAGGGCCAGCTAAAACACAGCCGTCAGGTCATTTTAACGTCCCCTTTCAGCAGAGTCGGACACGCAATTTAAACATTCATAAAGCCTCTAAAGGGACGCTGAAAAAGCCACTGGAATACTGGTCCATTTGAGAGAGGAGGCTGTCTGGCCCCTTAGACAGAGGGGCATGTCTTCCTCACAAACAGAGCCTGTTTTCCTTTATCCAGAGCTTTAATTACACGACAGCGGCCTGCTTTACGTTAACGTATTGCCCTGTGTGTCTACCTGTTTGATTGGAGGCCAGCGTTTTACGCCTTGTATTTCAATCTGTCAAACAGCTGCTGTAAAACTGTCCAAACCTTAATATTGAATGCCCATCAGGGAATTAGAAAGTAAAAGCACCCCCCCCCCCCCCCCCCCCCCCCCCCCCCCCCCTCCGATCTGTTTAATTAGCTGTTGCAGGAATGCACTTAAATCACGGCAGGGCAGATTCCTCCCCTCTGGACATTTCCAGGGGGGGTTAAATGCGAGGTAGGCTCTGGCGGGCGGTGCCAAATCAAGGCGCTTGCTCTTGGCTGAATGACAAGAGGCGGCTAATCAGCTCTCACAAGGCTCTGTGTTGATTTATATGATGATGTGTGGCTCCCCCTGCCCCCCCCACAAGGCCTTAACCACCTCCGTCCGTGTCATAACTGCATCGTCGTCGACGCCGTTGGACGTCCCGCTGCTCCCTACCAGCTGTTTAGTTTAAACGGTCTCCATTAACATGATGAAAAGAAGCTCTCCCCACTCAGTATTACCTGCCACGTTGAATAAATCTTGGATACCTTCTTTGCCCGCAGCAGAACGGGATGGAATCCTCTCTACTGTCCGGGAATCGCCAAGCAACAGGTGCTGCAATAAACTGGTGGCGTCCCAGCAGACCGTTGGCTTTGAATAAAAGTTTTTATTGAATAATTAATAACTGCTTTGTCACATCGTGCTTCGGCACCAAGCTGAAACTCAATTTCACTGAATGCTTAATAAGTCTTTATACCTTCGACCTGGGAACTATAAATAAGAAGTTATATTATCATCCGGGATGGGACTCTTGCTACCGGCGCAGAAGAATCGATGCAATTATCTGCCAAGCTGAACTTCTGAGTTTTGTGTGTGTGTGGGTGGGTGTATCTTAAACGGGTCTCAGTTTTCAGAAAAGTGATGCCGTGTTCCATTCTTTGACTTAACAATTTTTGTAAGTAGTCCCAAATAGTTCTGCAGGCTTCCCGAAGGAGGTCCCAAAGCCCTTCTTAGGATGGTGGCTGCCTTTTTGTTGTGTCTTCACCTGTTGCCACAGATTTTTGGTCATTTGTCATGCCACAACATTTCTCCATTTAAGGACACTTCCTTACAGCAAACCCTCTATGGAGAACCCTCCTGAGGAGGCTTTTTAGAACAGCAGGTGGATCATCTGAAGATCAAGATAGAGATATCTTTGTTTGTGTGTTTTTTTTAAACCTGTCTCTTCCCTTTTTGTCCTTCTCTTGACCAGCTTCCCTCCCATTTTTTTTAAATTTGGGTGTTGAGGACAAACTGAATGCTGAGATGTCATCTAACAGTTATGTTTCAATCGTCCTGTTTATCAAACTCTGTAATCTTTAGCCTCTTTTTCAGAGATGTAGCTAAAAACATGGGAACAAATGACTGGTTAGCAGAAAAAGGATGCAAAATGGAATTTTGTCTCTGGTGTTGGGCTTATCATGAGCCCTAAGGACCAAGCTAAATTCTGAAAGCTATCTTAGATTTTGTTGCGTTTTCACTAATCCTTTGTGATAAAGACCAAACGCATGGCTGCAGACTGCTGGGAGTTTAAAAGGTAAGGGCATTTTAATGTGAAGGTTATTCACAGGTGCATAAACGTGGGCGTCTCCTGCAGAAAGGAGGAAGATGTGTTTGCTTCTGGGTGTGTTTTTTTTCCCCCTTATATCTGTGCTGCGTCTCGGTGAAAGGCTTTAGAATTAGGTGAAAGCCGCTCTGCAGGGGTCATGTGGAGAGGGTACAAATGGGAAAGCCGAACATGTGCAGCATGCAGGGATCATAAAAATGTGTGGACACGGGAGGTCTTTATTGAAAAGCAGCGGGGTAAAGTGCCTTTACATTCCTGCAGGGAAACCTCTTTTAATCTGCTCAGCGAAGCCTCACATCACGACTCGGCTCTCTGTCGATTGTCACCTTTTTCTTTTTTTTTTCTCCCCCCCCTGATGTAGCCTGATGAGTTAATGACGGTGAATCTTTTTTTTTTCTCCTCCTCTGCGCTTATGGTTTTTAGTTTTGCTGCATCACTGCTGTGCTGCTGCTCACACAGCGAGCAGCGGGATCATCTCGTGCGTCGTGACGCCGAGTGGCCGGCCCAGGGCAAATCTAAATTCCCCTCTGATTGCTGACAATTGTTGTATGGGCATTGTGGACCTTGATTAAAAAAATAATGGGTAATTTCCAGTTGCCTCCAAAGACTTGGATAGTGATTTAAAAAAACGTTATGTGGTGTCTTGTGTTTTTACTCGGTTGAATACAGCTCATTGGGCCTATAGGCCCCCGCTGTTTCAAACTAGAAACAGCAGTTTCCGTAGCTCGGAGGCTAAGAGCAAGGCAACTGAAGATAAATATTTGTCTCTTTTCCAGAGACGGAGACAAAAAGACTCAAACCGATGTCAAATAACCCCCCCCCCCCCCGCAAAAAGACTATCAAATTGAAGGAAACTGCCACGAAGAGAAATTAAATCCATGAATTAAAAAAAGGACCTTAAAATAATTAAGATGATCAATTACCAAAGATCACAAATCTTGGCATAATTGCCAACAAAGAGGGGAAATGGCAACCAAAAGGCTCACAATGACCATCAGGAACAGGGAGTACAGATGCAACATCGCCATTAAGAGACAAAATTACCAGTGGAAAAAAGAAATGCCAAACGACTACAAAGATTTAGAAACTGCAAAGAGACTAAACTATCTCGACTGTTGACACAGTGTCTGGCTCTTACATAAGGGGGCTGGGCTCTTGCTTGTTTCGGTTGTCCCGGTGCCCAGTGTTTCACAATCCGCTGAATAACGACCGGACAAACATATTTAATCAGTGTGTATAGGTGGTCGGTATATCAATAGGCACTCACTTGCGCCCACACACACACACACACGTGCGCAGACACGCATCCATCTCCGAAAGTGGTCGGGAGCCATTAGCCAGATTAGGCTGTCTGAGTTTATCAGCAAACTGTTACATCACCGTGATGTACGGTCAGCTGTCTGGCTCCCCGAGGCCCACCGCAGGCTATTCCTGGAGGAGCCAGGTAAACGGTGACGGTCACAAGGCTGCGGTGTGTCGTTGTTCGATTTGATAGCAATCCATACACGTGGGACAACTTCTTGGTTTGTTTGTGAGAACGGATGAAAACGGTGCCGTTAGCTAACTGGAAAGGAAAATACGGGATGTAGGTCCAAAGTGAACTAGAATGGTCAGCTTTAGGGGTTTGTTGTACCTTCTCGTCATTCCTTGATGTAAAAAAGGTTTTAACGCATTGTAGTTATCTGGATGCCCGCTTGGGAGGAGATCATGTCTCTTTGTTGGATCAGGAACATCTTCATGTCCCAACAGAAAGAGCTGGAGGAGGCGTTGGGAAGTTATTCTTACAAGGGGATGGATGGTTTAAGGTTTCTTGATTGACGTTTAAGATATAAAAATGAGGTTCAGAGATCTTATTTTCCCTTTTGGTGTTCCTGAGGTGGCCATTGTTTGCTTTTATCACCATATTATTCTAATTTTTTGTATAAATCTCGCCTTAAAATGTATTTTTCTTGTGGGTTATTACAGTTGAATTGTAAACTGTGAAACAACCATTCATGATGAATTGTTTTCATTGGCTTGATTCAATGAAAATGTTAAAATAGCCCAATAAAAAAGGTGTTGTTCTACTTGAATAAACTCAAAGGAGGTACTCTTCAGCACAGCAGACAGGGACAAGGAGGGGCTTGTCTTGTTTAAGGAGTGGGGGGAGTCGGTGTATTCTAGTTTTTAGATGTTAAGGATGTGAGTCTAACTCTGGAGGATAGTTGTACTGTTTGTGTGACAGACTGAACACAGATGTTAGGTGTGGTATCCTTTTTTATAATGAAAATGTTGCTTGGTGGAGTCAATGTTTGAGAATATCATGGCCACAGAGGTTTGATTTGAAGTGCATCTGGACCAGTGTCAGGTCTTTGTTAAATAAGAAAAGAATGATAATAAATGAGTCATTCTAACCTGCCTAAAGTGTGGACAAATGACGACATGCAGGAACAGCGTGAACTGTGCTGCTGACTCTCAACTTCTGTATTTCATCCTTCAGTCAATATCCACTTTTCTGCTCCTCTTCAGCCCCCCCGATCTTTGATCTTTCCCCCCCCTCCTTTTCTCCATCCATCTCCCTTTGCCCTTCGTCCGTCTTCCAGCTCCGAACCATCAGATTGAAAATCGCCATCTCTTGATATCTGCCACGGATAATTGCTCCCTCCTTTCAGGTTCATCTTCTTCTTTTTCTTTTTTTTTTTCCTGACTCATTCGCCCCTCGCTTTCATATTCCCGTCATCTTTCATCTACGTCTCCCGTCCTTATCTCTGTTCCCCCTTGCCCTGCCGACTCCGGCCTAAGCCTCTCATCTCCTCTGCCGGTGTGTGTTGTGTAATTGCAGAAGTCTAATCGGGTGTGCGAGCGCTCCGTGGCAGCGACAAAAAAAACACAACGCAAGTTTGGCTTTTTGTGCATTTGAGACAATCAAGTTTCAACCCTTTTCTAATTATTCAGGTGAAACAAATAGAGAGAAAAGTATTGCAGATGGATGCTCCTTCGCAGGCGGGAGCTCAACTTTCACTGTCCTGCTTCAGAGCTCTCTGTTGGAATGAATGCGTAGCTGTCTCTCAATCTGTCACTGGATTATTTTGAGTTTATGGCAGTTCCTGCTGCCCACGCCTCGGTGCAATGAGCTTCCTTTTCTTTATTCCTTTTTCTGCTTTGTATTCGCTGAATGAAAGCGCGTTTAACAGGCAGTTACAAAGAAAGATTACAATTAGTTTGGTTTAAGAATGTACAGAAGTCAAGTCATGCTAAAAAAAAAACTAATACGGGGGAAAAAAGGGAACAGCCTTTCTCTTTTTTTATAAATTCAAATGGTTTTCCTGACACGATTAATACTTATTAATTTAGATACAGCTGACTCGGTAAAGAGGGCAAAAAGGCAGAAAGATTTGTAATAAAAATGGTCTGAACAGCAAGCCCCAAGCATGATGGTTCCACTCCCATGTCGAACACTTTGAGGTACTGTTGTGTTCCTCTACGTGAAATCCTGCATGTTTTATGCTCACATGGGATCATTTTAGTTATATTTCAGCATGGAAAATTCTATTTTATTGTATCTTTTCAAAACGCCTTTCCACCAACACAGCAAAATAAGACTAGTCTGAGCACAAAACTGTGCTCAGAGTTGTTGCTTTTTGTTTCTTTTAAGTACATATTTTCACTTTTTTAAAAATGTGTTTATTAATGTCTTTTTATGGAGTTATTTAAAAAAAACTTTTGAAACATTTCCCAACAAATACTGTGTGAGAGCCATAAAAAGACTATCACCAGTCTTTGGTAAAAGACATGCATGCTCAAATCAAGAATGTAAATACAAGGGAAGATGTGCAGAGTAACGGCATGAAACCGGCTTGGCAGAGACATCGTTTCGTTTTCTCTCCTTTGATTGTCTTTGATGTTTTCTTGCATGACGAAAAATCCAGGTTTTCCTTTCATGTGCCACGAGTGAAATCTTAGCCTTTTCTTTTTTTTTTCTTTTGCCTTGATTTCGTAATAGGCGACAGTATAGGCATAACCCCCCCTTCCCCCGCCACCTCGATTTTTTTCACACAGAAATACATATAAATGGATGCTTTTCCAGTGAGGACATATTAATTGTGCCAGTGAGAGGGAAGAGAAATGTGCGGTGCTATTCCTGTCCCCACGTCAAAGAGACGGCAGATTCTGGATGTGGATGAACTGGATCTGTCGATAATAATTGACTGTCTGCAAAAAAATCCAATGACTGATTAGACCTTCTGTCCCCAGCAAGAGGAAAGTCAAGAGAAGGAAGTTAACGTCTGTCTTTTGCCTTTTTTTCTGTAGTTTCATTTAGTGCAAAATGTGTTTTTTTTTTTGCAGGCCGCTGTGATCTCCTTTATAACAAAGTATGATTCTTCAACTCATTTGCAATAAAGAGATACAGGAGGTCCTTCCTGCCACATAACTGTTTTTATTAGCTTCTAATGATTTGCTTTAAAAAACAACCTGCAATCAAATTTCCCTTAGAGTTTCCATTCTTGCTGTCTGTAGTATTTCTGCCATCCTGATCTTGATTTAAATGCTTTTTCCAGTCTTTTTATTCACCTGTTAATTCTACTAATTTAATTCCCTATTCCATTTAAAAGATTTTTATTTGTCCAAAACCAAAAACAAAGCAAAAGCCCCCTTTATCTCCTTTTTTCAGGGGAGTTTGCAGCCTATTCCCGATTGATCACTGTTTCATTCTTGGAGTGGCCTCCTCACTTTTAACTTCCCCTCAGAGAATAATTTTGACAAACGTGCGGGAAAAAGGGAGTTACTGCTCTTTTCCAGTCAGTCATATCAACTTACACATGAATCTGCATCATAGAAGAGTTTTGGTCACATTAATGTTTTAACACTCCTGTCTGTATCCAGTTGTTGGATTACGGTTTTGGCCTGTTTTTCCCGCTGAACGATGGTTAATGCTTCTTTTTCCAGCTTCTTCAACAGAACTGGATGACCTCCGCACCATGTTTGGAACAAACCGAAACTCGGCACATCCACGCCCGAAGAAGTCGATCTCTTCCTAATATAGAAACTCATCCATCAGAGGGAACTCTGCCCTGACCACAGCTGTTTGTGTGTGTGTGTTCACAGCGGTGCCGGCAGCCCCGGTCAACGTGTCGGTCACCCAGCTGAGGGCGCACTCGGCCATGGTGACCTGGAACGTCCCCCAGGGCGATACCGTCATCGGCTACGCCATCTCGCAACAGGTACAGTCCCTTTCAGCTCTTTCTGGTCTGACGCGTGCGTAAAAAAACCCGGGCCTGCTCGCCCAAATCCTCCACTCGCACGCCTGAAGGCCAATTAATTTAGCTGCAATCCGAACTACGACTCTTAATACCCCGCAAACTTGGAGCGCTGCCACGCTCGGGGCAAGAAAAACAGCTTTTCCAAAGATGAATAATGGATTTCTTTTTGATCCCCCCCCCGTTCAGTCTCCTGAGGAGTGGATTATTCTTCATTTTGTCCTCTCGCCGTTATCTGCGGCTGCTTTCTTAAAAACGCAGCGTCATTCAGACCAGCAGGCAGCTCAGGGTTTCTGCTCGGTGACACCCGGGAGTCAAAATTGAGAAGCTGGAAACGTCTCAGGGGGGGGAGCCCGCCCATAAAGATGTAGATTGTTGAAAGGCTTGTTGATGTCACGGCTGGCTGCTGTTGACACAGATGCCGGAAGAATCAATAATGATTAAAAAGAAAATAAGTCTCCTAATTAAAACCAGGCAGCCGTATGTAGACCCAGAGTTTTCCCTTAAGGCCCACAGACCCGTTGAGCTCAACAAATTGCTCTGTGGAAATGTATGCTTTTTTTTTTAAGCTTCTGGCCTCAGCAGAAACATCTGTTGTACCCAAAGGTAGTCAAAGTGATGTCGAGATGAAGCCTGCCAGTGTTAGAAAAAATGTGAAACTATGAAAATGTTTAACATTTTCATGTCAAAACATGCTGTTTTAAAATGGGTTTTGTTGGAATCTCATTGTTATGTTTGAATAAATAAGCATATTTCTAACTGAATCGTTCCTTTGATATAAGTCACAGCAGAACAGGCCTTGCTCGATAGTTGGTTAATTTCATTCCCCCATAAGCTCTACTTCTGCTTGCTCTGTCCTTTCTGTATTGTTCCAAAGTAACTGTATCCATCCCCGAAGGGTCTGCAAATATAGTTAGTGCGTATCTGTCAGAAACGGTGCCCTCCTCGGCTTTTGCTCCTTTTCTCTCTCTTTGATTGCATCTCTAACAGGTTAGAGCTCTGATTTGTTTGGAAGCGGCTAAGCGGCTTTGCAATGGCTGTGCTGAACTGCCACCTCCAGTACAAAGGCTCTCGCCTCGATTCTGCCACATTCTCTCGGTCTCACATCTCCCGTTACCCAGGCTGCTTCCCCAGCTCGGCTCGTTTTTTTAATCACTTCTTACCACCCACGGTTTTTGGCAAAGGGAGAGTCAGACATTAGCCAAGCTCCGAGTGGGAGCTGTCTCCATTAGTGGAAATGATTTGGCTCATCTTTACAGGAGGAAAGCGTCGGCAAAGCCAAAACATCCCTCTTCTCCATAAGTCACCTCACGTTTGACTTGGAGCCCATCGGCTTTGTGGTATTTTCAAGAAGACACAGAAAGGTGATGTGAAACATCTCCCGCCGTAACCTGAAGAAGCTCTTAAGAAGAAAAGCTTTGTAAATTATTAAGGGAATGGGGGGGGGGGAGAGAAGAGCAGGTGGATGCAGCAGGTTTAGTCGTCTAAGCTCTGCTGTTAGTCATCGCTGTTGCTCCGGATAAGAGAAAGGTGTGACCAAAAAAAAAAAGCAAAGCTGCAGTTACATAAAAGGCTGCTCTGTCAGTCACAGAGAGGCCGGTTCTGCTTTAAACCAGTCAACCTGCCCGTCCTGGTTTTGGCTTTTTCCGCTTCAGTCAGAGCCCACAATTTGGCGGCTTTACCTGGATTAATTCAGCCGTGCCGATGAGGCCAGGCTTCTCTTTGAAGCGATCATTCCCAGCGTCGCTCACCTGAAGCCGTTTGAAACTCCACAGTGCAGAGAATCACACATCGCCTCCGAACGCGCACAGGAAGTAACCCAGTTTTTTAAAAAAGTGGGCTTCTAAGCCTCCCTGTGATCCAAACAATCAGAACAGGCTTGTTTACCGAGCAAACCGCTGCCGGAGGCGTCTTTTGAGGTTTCTGAGGCCGCCGCTCCACCAAGGCTGTCGGCTTGTTTATCTGCTGCTCGTTTTAAAAATAGTCGCTCAACCGAGGCCCCGGCACTCGACTCCCGCGTTGCGTTTTACCGCCTTACGTACAAAACGGTGAAGCTCCACGGTTAGTCATGTGGGTAGTAGGAGGCAGCCGCATTTAGGTGTTGAGGAAAAGTGTGTGGAAGTGAAAATACAGCACCGTTTTGTTTGAGTTTTTTTTGCAAGTTGTCCAATGCCGCCTTCGTTTCTTTTGTCTAGTGCCAGGAAATCGGGGAGAGAGACAGGAGACACAGCACCTTTCTCCTTACAGCGAAGTCTGAGCCCTCTTAAACAAGCTGCCTGTCATGTCTTTAAACTTTAGTGTAGTAGTGTTCAGAAATAGCTCCCCATGCTTCTCAGAAGACATCCTAAAGCTCTTCTCTGGATGTTTCTGTGTAATTGGGCACGTCTCAACCTTCCAAACCTCCAGGTTTGCCCTCTTTGTCTGCCACCCTTGGAAATCGTTTCTGATAAGGTTCAACAGTTCTTTTGTCCACCCCACGACACCAAGTTTTCAAATGACATGCCTTTGTGGTACAAACACATTTGTTGTCAAACTTTATCTTTGGAGATTTTTGGAAACACAAGTGTCAAAATGCGCTTTTTAAAAAAATGTTTTTTTCCCCTCTAAATAGATAATTACCTAGACTGAATGAGTGGTTAGAAATGCTGGAGACCTATCAGGATATGAAATATATACATTTTGTGGCCTTGAAATCCAGGCTCTATTGACAAAATAGGTGATAATCAATCAACCAAAGCCTTAGAAATAAAAAATAAAAAGATTGTTAAAAGCGCATGGAATGCAAGGTTCCCAAGGTCAAGGTCAGGAGAAGGCAATTAAAGAGAAACATTCAATTCAGTTCAGTTTTATTTATATAGCACCAAATCACAACAAAAGTTATCTCCCAGCTTTCCAAACAGGGCAGGTCAGACCCTACTCTGAATTCCCACCAAGAGCAAGCCCTAGGCGACACAGGAAAGGAAAAACGTTATTTTAACAGGCAAAAACCTCGATACTAATGATAACGACAGCATTAATAACAGCAATAAGACTATTAACAGTGGCTGTAATCGTAGCAGAGTAGGAACAAGGGGGCAGCAGGAGACTCCCAATCACAGATCCAGACCCCACAGCTCCAGAAACACCTGCAGGAAGCGATAGGAGGAGAGAGGAGGGGGACGAGAAAGCACACGACTACGGGAAAGGGAAAAAGTCCAGTTAGTAACGTGCGTTAATGGAATTAGGTTGCACTGAGAGGGAGAGAGAGAGAAAAGGAAAGGGGGGCTCGGAGCATCATGCAAAATCCACCGACAGTCTAGGCCTATGGCAGCATAACAGCACGTATCTCTTAGAAAGGTGATAGAATAACACAATGTGGAAAGGTGATGTGTAACTCATCACTTGGTCAGATTCCTGTGACTTGTATGTGACTTAATCCGTGTAATTATTTCAAAACACCATATGTATAAAGAAAGTACAGCTATTGATATTTGGCTGAAATTGTGCCAATAGCACTTAAAAAGGCTAAAACAATGAGATGGAGTAAAGAAGCAACCTCATCACAGAATGAGCTGCTGCCGCCTCATCAGCGTTTCTCTCAGTTATGTTCATTTGTACATTTCCCCTTTATAGCTTGTATTCTTGCTGAATCACATCTGAGTCCATTTCTGATTTATAAACTTTTTTTTTTTTAATCTCCCATGGGTCTCTCAATAAAACCTCCCTCGCTGACCCCCCGCCTGCAGCGCTGCCAGGGGGAGCACAGGACACCACTCGCACTCGGGCTCAGACATCTGGAAAGCCTCTAGCTTCCTGCCAGCCCTCCATTTCTTCCCCGTTGCTCAGCTTTTAGTACCTCTAAGACACATTTACAGGCTGGGAAGCGTGGGCTCTTTATCAGCAAAGGGAAAAGAAACAGATTCTAGAGATTAACCGTCTGCTTACCTAAGCAGTCTGTAACTTCTTTATTTCAGTGTCACATAAACATTTTTTTTAAAAGGAAAACGGTTCAAGGAGAAGCTGGTGGAGAACACAAAGCTAGGGAGAGAGAAAACCAGATGTCGCTCATCTTCCCCATCATGTTTCAGCCCCAGTTTTTGTTGCTACTCAGCAGTAAAAGGGATTTCCGTAGCTTGTCTCTGCTCCGGACTCTGAGAAGGGGACTCATTAATTCAGATCCATTATGTGACCGTAATGATGGCCAGTGTTATTTCGCCCGCAGCCCTAATTTCCCACCGTGAAGCAGGAGAGGTTAGAGCAGAATCTATGTAAGGCAAATCGGCTTGTTAAGAACCTCAGGTTATGTTTTTTTTTTTTTTTTCCAACAAATTTTTTTCGTTTAACCCTTTCTCTTCTTCCCGCCCCGCCTGCAGAGGCAGGACGGACTGATGCAGCGCTCCATCCGGGAGGTCAACACGTCCAGCCACTGGTGCGTGCTGTGGGATCTGGACGAGGACACGCACTACAGCGTCCAGGTGAAACGCGCACGCTGAAGTAGATCCACTCAATAAAACAAGACAAAGACATCGAACAAATGGGGGGGGAAAAAAAATTCAAGTCTTTTTAAGAATTACATATAGAAGCTGCAAGAAGTTTCTTGATTTATGTAGATGTTCAGCAAATGATTCAAACTCATGTATGCAGTTCAGATAACACACCTGTTGCATTCAGCTGGATGACATTTATAACACAACTCTTTTCTGGAAGATGCAAATAACTGCATCTGTGCTTTTGCTTCACATGTAAACAAACTGTAGTATTTAATTTAATACTGATGGAATGCTTCTCGTGTTGGAATCACAGTCTGAGGGTTGATATCTCCATGGATTCCTCGGTTGATTTATCTAGTGTGCAAAAACTACCTCACAACAATGACTTTGGAAATGATTCACTCAGTCCAGAAGGCATCCAGAGGCGGGCAGCCCGTATACGCAGAGTCTTCCTCCTGAGAATTTTTTCCGTGCGAACGCTGATTTTCTTCTCGGCTGGTGTCTCAGGAGCATTTCTCTGTTTGCGATGCTGTGAACTGCGTGGCCATTTTCTCGGTTACAGCGCAGTGCGAGGAATTCTGAGGGCCTCAGCTGAATGCTGAGTATTTTGCAGCTTCCAACAGCATCTGCAACAAATCCAGTAAAATTTCAACTAGGTTTCGAAAGTTTCTCATCCGTGAAACGACTGAAGCTTTACCGAGGGGCCCCGAGGTGGTGGCCTGAAAAGTTTGAGCCGGAAAAGTGACTTTCACATTTCCAGCTGACTCAAATTACCTCCGAGTGCAGAATTAACTCGGGCTGTGACTCTTTGTCCATTATTGCTGCTAACAGTCGCACTGCGGGTCCTCTCTGACCGGACAGTGTCTGATGCGACTCTATTATCATTAAGCGTTTTTGAGCCTATTACGGCTAAATCCGGCAACCGGGCTCGTCCTTCGGCTGCAGGTTGAATGTTCCCGTCCGCGTCCCTCAGAAGTGTCATTGAACAAACAATGAGGCTTTGCCAGACTCAGGCAGAAGAGGGGGGGAGTATGCACTCTGACCTCCCTCAGAGAACAGGAGGGTAAACAGGAGAAAAGCCCCAGTGGAGTTGTTTTTGTTTTTTTTCCTGTTGGAGGACGAGAGCTGAATTCAAACGACGTGGCCTTGAGACACGAGATGTTCACCTCATCACATAATTTCTTTAAAATGTTGTTTCGTCTTGATGAATGCCTGTGCAGGTGCAGTCCGTGGGGCCGCACGGCGACAGCCAGCCTAGCCGCGCCGTCCACTTCCGGACGCTGGAGCGGACCGACCATTATCCTGTGGGGGTCCTAGACCACCGTAAGCACACACACACAGGCTCACGAAACGGGAAGAATTCAGTAAACAGGGCACTGAAAAGTGAGGGGGGAAAAAAAAGAGATGAAAAACAGACAAAATGGAAGATGACTGAATAAATCCACTGATTGCTTTTCATTTTGAATTGTATGTCGATAAACAGATGTTGATAAAGCAATTAGAGAAACAGAACATGAATTTAAACGGTGCCTGAAGTCCATTGGTGTTTGTTTAGTTTCTTTTTTTTTTTGCTGGAATTAATCTTTGAAAGAGTGCAAATATCCCAATGATCCTGAAATAATACTTTCAATTTAGAAATTAAACAGTCGGAAAAACGTTTAACACAGAAGGATGATTACACACGACATATTAAACTGCATAAAAAGACGGTGCCTCCACTTCCAACGGGGTTTTTAGGAGGCGAGTGTGTGCGAGGTTCTGCTGTAGTTAATTAAGAGTCCTCCGTCATTGTGGAGCTGTAATAATGTATGTCTGTCCCAAAAGCACAGGGCACACCAGGACTTCTCTCACAGCACATCCTCCTGTACCTTCCGCGTTAGATCATCCAAATGTGAACTAACTGAAGGAATCCGCAATTAAATGGGCCTTACAAAAAAAAAAAAAAAAAAAGATAGGACAAGTGGAACATCAAAGCCTGACAGGCTTTCTGTGTTAATGGCGCATTAATGTTTGCGAATGTCCCATATGAATATTCGATTAGAACGTTATTCACGCAGTCAAATGTGCACAGATGAGCCGGCGATGGAGGGCCTGGGCATGACTCCCCACCTGCAGACGGGCGAGCTGCTCATCATCACCACCGTGCTGCTGCTGTGGGCAGGTCAGTCGGCCAGCGCGTCAGTGGTCAAGCCCCAGAGCGCCGAGCTCCCTCTAACGTCTGCTCTCTGCTCCCCCCCAACAGCCGTCATCGCCCTCTTCTGCCGGCAGTACGACATCATCAAAGACAACGACTCCAACGGGGCCAAGGAGAAGGCCAAGAGGCCGCTGGTGCGCGCCTCCTCCTCCTACTACAACGCCTCGGCCGGCAGCTCGCCGGCCTACCACAACGGAGCCGTGCGCAGCAGCCGGGTGAGCTTCCATAATGCATGATCAGGAAAATGTTTTGGGTCCTCCGAGGAGCCTTTTCTGTAGTTGCATCAGAGATCTCCTAGCAACTGCAGCTGCTGCCGTCCTGGCTAAATTTAAACCAGGAAGATTGGGAAACGGAGGGGAACATGTGTCCAGAATGCAGCACTGACCGACAGCCGTGTCCTACCCTCAGAAGAGTCCAGCCCCGTGACCTAACTCCCATGGCTTTAAACAAAGTCATATTAACTCATTGGCTGCCAAAGACGTCTATAGACGTCAATTCAAATCCAACCGTTCGCTGCCAAAGACGTCTATAGACGTCTTTTATGTTTTTCAACGCGAGTGGCTTGGTGAACGATCGGCTAAAGTTTTTCCGTAAATATCGGCTTCCAGACAGAGTATGTACTAACAAATTGACCCTCTAGGTAGCTGTGCCACTTTTGATGGGAGATGAGCATAGATTGTAGGCAAATGAAAAAAAACGCAATGGTTCGCTATGCGAGAAATGGCGCCGGTGAGACGCACGTCGAGGAAGAACGGAATAAGGTAGAAACACATATTTTTTCCTGATGACAGAAGAGAGTCTACTCTTTCTTTTGGTGTGTTCGGTGTTTACATAGTCATAGCACAAACTATTCTGTGGCTCTCAGTCAAAATGCTCAAAAAACTCTGGCAGTATGGGACTCTCTGTTCTGAAAATGGCTGGCAGTCAATGAGTTAATCCGAAATATGTCATATGTAAGTGATGGGTTTTTGCTCATGTTTGCTCCCCGTTGTCGTTTTCCAGCTGCACCGAGCGTCCTCCTCCATCAGCATCATCAGAGTCTGAGCTCCGGAGCCGTTTTTGAAGACTTTCTGCTCAGGTGGAGCTTCATCTGGATTATCTCGACAAGTGAGGGGAAGGGTAGGGCGGTGGGGGGGGATTTATAGACCTGCTGCTGTCGCTAAGACTCTTAATTTATTGTAAAATATGAGCAAAGTCAGAGGCACTGGATGCGGAGCGGATTCAGACTGGAGCGAGGAGCAGCGGGGGGGAAGTCGGCGGACCACCGCTGCCCTCTGGTGGTGCGAAATATCAGTGTTTTCCTAAAGGAAACGGCTGGAACTGCAGCTGAACTAATCTCCTGCTTTCTCCTCCGATGTCAAAGACTAACTGTGAATATTTTCCAGCATGTGATTCCCCCTCAGCCTCAATTCAGGCACCTTCAGAAGCCTCGTGCTGCCGATAGTTTTCCTCTCACCATCTTCATCCCTCTTTTTTTTTCTTCTTTAAAAGACTCTTCTTGTGTTTTTTTCCCCCCCCACATCACTTCAGCTCAGCTTCCTCCACCAGTAATTAGCTGTTCAGCAGTGGCATCGTGCTCCACGTCAGAGTGTACATTTGTGCTGTAACTCAATATATTTGAATATGTGGGGTGGCGGAGAGGAGTTTTCACTAAAGGATTCCGAAGTGGTTGAATTAAATCAATTCAAACTTTTATCATTGAGCTGTTAATTATTTTTTTCATATTTGTTTTTTACTCAAAAGAACTCAAAATCAGCTGCTCCACTTAAATGTACGACTGTGTATCAACTCCAGTGGAAGTAGTTAAGATTATGATCAAACTTGAAGAAAATACAGAGCGGGCAAAAAGGGGGATTTCATATAAACGACAGTAACGATACAAGAAAAAGATTCAAGCTGTGTATGCATTGGCTCGTGCTTGGATCCACCTCATTCATGTGGTCCACAAGATTTTTACAAGGGTTTTTATTTCCTGGTTCATAAATGTTTTGTTGGGTTAAGAGAAGGACCTGAGAGTAGTCCACGTCTTTCCTGCAATAAACGGCTGTCCCTCTTTTGTTTTACGACTAAAAGAACGTAAAAACGCTTCCTGTCTGCCCAGAATGTGTTTTTTTTTTCCAGGCCTGTCATCCCTGCCCTTCTTAGACAGTGGTTGGATTATTAGGATTCCTGGTAAATCTGAGTGACACACATTGCCTGGATTATTAGCAGACCGGGACAGTGTGTTGGCTTCCCTCTTTGAGACGACCAAACGATCATAAGGTGCTGTGAGGACCATTTTTTTGTGCTGATCCCAGTGACCGTAATCACCTTCGCTGACTCAGCAAGACTTACCCTTCTCTATCTATTTAGGTATTTGGTTGCAGCTGACTTCCCTTTTCCCTGTTGGATCCAAATTTACTTTTAGCTGCTCCCTGTGGGTTCAGCCCTCTTTGGCATGATCCCTTGGCCTCCCTTTCATATCTTTGCCCTATGTTTCGGTGAGATGTGCGGGTGAGGCAATGTTTTTTGGGAGGCTCTGACTTTTATTACTAACTGTACGGCACCTCTATAGATAAGTAGCTGGAGTTCAGCTCCTCGGGTACTTTTCTGTTTCTTAGTACAAGAAAGCCTGTGTGTTGTACAGACATGACACGCGTTTTTGTTTTTGTTGTGTATCTTATCCGCGTATTTTACATATTTCATGTAAAAAAAACAAAAAAAACAATTTCAACCCTCTTTAGATTAATCGAAACATCTGTGTTTTTTTAATTAAAGTTGGGTAGTAGAAGCAGCCCCGGAAGACAGACCTGACCTCCTCCTGACGTTATCTCTCGTTTGTGACTGTTGGTTGGGTGGTTTATGTGGAGGAGTGTGAATAAACACGAGTGTTGCTGTCGCTGCTGTTCCTCAGCCTTCTGGACAACAGATGGAGCCAGAACTCCATCAGACGTGGCTTTTCTTCTGGAAGCTGCATTTCGTTTTGTGTCAAGAGTATGTGCGCATGGGTGGAAAAAGACACCAAGATATACAGATTTTTTTAAAAATAAATAAATAATATTGGCAGTTATTGTTGATTAGAGAGCCTATTGGTCCATTTAAGGCCTCAACCGATGAAGCTCCCTTCTGCTAAAGAGGTCAACGCCATCGGGTGAGATAAGCTTGTGCACATGTTTCTGTTTGATATGAACTCCGGAAACCCCAAAAAAACTGATTTTAAGTTTTCAGCTTTAAGTCTTCCTGGGTCAGAGTGTACCGGAAGGCCTTCCACCTGAGGTGCTCCACAACCTTCAGAGCTCCTGCCATGTTGTGTCTTTTGTTTTCAGCTCCCTTCGTTCCCAAACAAAAGGCAGAGGCCCCGGTCCTCTGCGAGGTAAAGGGCAGGCAGACCGAAAATACCACCGCCTGCCCGGGGCTTGTCATCTTCCCTGATGCTTGGGAGGCTGTTTGTGACAGGCAGTGTTGGGGAAGGAAGCCGAGCGGCAGAGAGGGATCAATGAAGTGCTTTCGACTGAATCGCGGACGAAGGGGTAAATCCTCCTCTTTCATGTCGCGCCGGCTCCGCCATCCTCCGAGTCCTTCTCCTAGAGGTACCGAGGACTCGTCGCCAGTTAATGAGATTTTAATCTGCGGCACATAACTGCAACCCTCAACGGTGACATTTAAAGAAGTCATTAAGTTCCGGCTTTTTTACAGGGCTCTTCGCTTCCCGCCGGAGGGCTCGTTACTGTAGGTCTGGCACAAAGACATCCCAATAATCATTTAGTTTTATTTAGTCCTATTAATAAGATTTAGCAGTTCCATTAAGAACAAGCAACTGGGACGAATCTTCCCTTCGTCCCCCTGGATCCATCTATTATTTAGCTTGTTTCTTTAAAAAAAAAAAAAACACCCAGTATTGTAAAAAAAAAAAAAAAAAAAAATGTTGTTTACAAAAGAAAGGAGGAAAATTAAATGCTTACTCACAATGGACACATTTAAAGATGGATGCCATACCGATGCACACATGATGCAGCCTGACCTTTATCTTTGAGTGCTTGCCTTCAGACCTCCTGAGACTATAAACTTTTTCCCTTTTTTCGGTCGAGAAAATGTCTTACGGGGCTTCATTTCCATTCAATTCACCAGTGGTCAGACAACTTACTAGTCCCACCTTCCCTCCGAGCTTTCAGTTATCTCCAAATTAGGCGGTATTTAACATAGTCAAGGCCCTGACCATATATTTGTTATTTCTTTCAGTTTTTTTTTGTCTTAACTACCCAAGAATCTGTCCAACCTGCAATCATGTTCAGACTGGGAACTGAGATTTGAAGTTTTTGACGTCGGTCAAAGGGAAACCCTTCAAATCTCATTAAATCTCATGAGCGCTGGACTCCACCGACATTCCAAAGGACCGTGTCTGTCGGCTGTGAAACCTCTAAATTTCAACCAGCAACTGTTTGGACAGTCAAATTTTGACTTTTTAAAAACAAATTTTTGACTGCCGAGTCCTCCTTTGGCAGTTTGAGACAAAAAATCTGATTTTATGTCCCAAACTGATTTTATGGCATCTTTCACAGCACTTCTCTCTCAGATCCAGTGAGGCTGAGCTGGATTGCTGGCTGTGCACGCTGCAGTGTGAAAGGCAGCATTGTTGCTTGGCAGCAGTACATCGCGAAACACAATGTGAAGAGTGCAGAAATTCTGATAGACTCCCCAGTAAGGACTGCCTCATTTCCACTGCGTAGGAGGATTCACAAGTAGCTGCCATCACTAAAACACACTTAAACTACTGGCCACGTTTATGTCAAAGATTCTTGGTCTTTCACAAACAAAGAAGTCTTGTTTCAGAGGAAGATTTTCAGATTTTTTTTTTTTTTCCCGCTAAATCTGCATCAATAGTCCTTTTTCTTGTTTGAGGAAGAATGTCGAGTTCGGGGGTTGATTGGCAGGTGTCCCTTGAAATGCAGCTCAAAGAGCTTCCTGTGCGTATGCCGACGGGGCAACAAAGCCTGTGACTGACCCAGGTAAATGTCAGGACACCTTGTAGAATGGTGTTTTGTTCCACAGGAGGAGGTTCGAGAGTGAACCCGGGAAAGGTCTGAACCATTATTCCCCGTGCAGCAAAATGGAGGGCATTTCAATTCTGGATCCTCTCTTGCACTGGAAAATAAAGGTAGTTTTTATATTACATACATTCTTCAAAAGCAAGTACCTTTTAATATACTTTCTTTTTTTCCAATTAGTTAAACAGCAAAACACTAAATGCTGATATACTAAATCTGTTAGTCATACCTGAGAGGTTTTCTTCTCTGCCCCCTCCCAAATCAATATTTGAACTTTTTCTTCCTCGGAAGAGGTCGATGTGATGAATATCTGGAGCCATCAGTTAATTACCATCTTATTTACCATAATTATTGGCTCTAGAAAACGAAGACGGCGAGCGCTTCCGTGGGGCCGTCTGGTCCCAGCGCCCTTTCCTCACGCCTCTAATTAAAACTCATCCAAAGATGATTTTTTGCGGCAACTTGTTAGTGGAAACAAGGAGAGTAGCCGATAATTCCCTCTTAAACATGTCTAATTACTGATTCTGCCACTCCAGCTCGTGGAGCAGGGCGAGTGTTAACACTGTTATCGCATGCAAGGCGTGTTCAGAGAGACTCGGGGGGGGGGGGACATCCAACATAAACACCAAACCCGCAGACATCCTATCTCACCTCAGGGTTTAACGTAAAGAAAATGTTTTTTTAAGCCTCATACACTGTGTGCTTACTTCTGTTTTGTAGATAAATAAATCTTTTATTTATTCAGATAGCCCAGTACTTTTAAAAATCCCAGTTTGTGGTATTTATTTCCTTCTGAATTAAAGAGGAAATTATATAAGTGAAGATAGAAAATATTAGCTCCACGGACAACCTCACATGATTCTATTTTCTAAAATCCCAGTTTGTGGTATTTATTTCCTTCTGAATTAAAGAGGAAATTATATAAGTGAAGATAGTACATATTATCTCCAAGGACAACCTCACATGATTCTATTTTCTAACAGGCACACGCTACGATGTAGCGGGCATCAGCATCCTAATCCTCCAGAGAAAAAAAAAAAAGAAAAGAGAAGCATTAGTGGTCATATGCCGGTCAGATTTGTCCCATTATTCCTGACAATTAATTGCTTCCCAGGCCTCTCAGCCTTTTCTCAGTGAAGACAGATTGTAACGCGAGCGCCGGACTTTAAGCTGTCACTCAAAGCTCACAGTGACCTTTCTGGAGAAAAGGCTGTTTTTTTTTTTTTCACTTTTCAGGGACCAAATGTATGCAAGTTGTGTATATGTGTGTGTGTGTACTTTCTTTGTGAGAACCATGCTCAGACTGGATATTTTGTCTTGGTGCAACTTGACTCCGTGTTATACAGTCAGACAAGAAAGGTAACACTTAAGAGGTAACTAGAGAAAAAGGAAAATTGAGCTATAAATATCCTCAACTAGGTTGGACCAGAAAAACAATTTGAAAAGCTGCACAAAGGATTTCCAACGATCTTACAATGAGGTGGGTCGGCAGATATGTGTAACAATTGCAGGGCTCTTGTCGTTTAGAGTCCTTTTACTTGTTTTTGAACAAAACGCATTAAAAACTTTTGAATAACTCAATTTACCTTTAATTACAGCTACAGATCTTTTTCTTTGAGCACTGACACACAGTAACATGAAATGAAAGAATATTTTTAATATGAGAGATAGGCATTTCTGGAACCGTGTGTTTGTTTTTGTTGTTTTGTTTTTTTGTACCGCTTTTTTCACAGGGGCTCACACCCTTCCTTTGCTGCAGTGACGCCAGCCGTGACTGATGCTCCAAAGAGTAACACAAAAAAACGCGGCAATGGTGACGGCAACCAGATACCTTTAATAAGATAAGTGGCATGTTTCCCTTACACCCCTCAGACGGACTCACAGAGGTGGTTACAGTCGAGAGGAATATGATTCTCTTTCAGCCTGGATAAAGCTGTAATTTCAGCCAGGGAAGACAATCAGACGCTCTGAATTAAGTCGCACTGCCCATGAGGTGAGCGTGAGGTGTCTTTATTGTGCGGGGGTATTGTGGTCAAACTCCCATGCGGCCACGCCATGACGAGTAACTGCCACAGGGCAGATAAAAAAATAGCTGTGAGTGACTTTATCTGCTATTTTCTTTTTAAGGCCAAAATAAAGGGAGACCATTTAGTGTTTACAGATGCCAAGATGAAGGCAATGAGGAACAGTTGCAGTTCTACCAATTGAAATTCGAAAAATTCAATTTGACTTGTGAACCTTTTCACCCACTATGAAATTTAATGGATTCTGTTCCTCCAAACTATTATTAATTGTCTTCTCGTTTCCCCCCTAAAAACCAGACAAACGCCAAATATTACATCTGATTAGAAATATTTATTACAGGGATGAAAGCAGAAACATCCCTTGGTCAGATGGTAAATGCAACAGTTCTAGTACAAAACAGCACATACAATTCAAATTAGAATATTCTCTCTTTATGTAATAAATGTTAAATAGACACTGCATGTTTAAATTCTGAACATTCTGTGGAGTGTGGAGCTTTCTGAGAGGTCGAGTGTCGTGTCGAAGGCACACGGAGGCACAAATAACACAGTGAGGTTACTTTTCCATGAGAGAACACAATGTTCTGACACAATGTAAAATCTTGTGCAAACGTTAAAGCAGCAAGCTAGCATGCAGGTTAACAAACTATCCTGCCATCAGATAGGCAGGATGAGCATAGATACACCGATTTTGAAGAAACCACTTTTTATTTACATCATTTAAAGCATGAAGCATGAGTTCCTATTCAATAAAGATAACCCACAATCCTTTCATAATTATATTATTCCTATTTTTTAAAAGTTGACTGCAATTAAAGTAGAAACAACTGCAGCGATTAAAAAGAATAAATAATCGTAAAAAAAAAACAAATATTTCTGGGGGGGGATCAGTAACACAAAAGCTGGGCAGCTTGTGTAGTCAGTGTCAGCTGCGGTTTGCAGAAAGTGCAATAGAAAGAATAAAGGAACCCTCATCCCAGATCAGCCGTTTAACCTGGAATAATCCGTCTCAATAAACGTCTCAACCATTTACAGAATGTCCAAAAAGGCTAAGTTTGTAATCGGTGCTTGTTGTGCACGGCTTCTCTTAGTAACGGGAGCCTCTTTAGTTCAAATCGGGCCACTTAACTGCAGCGTCAGGTTGCATACACATCACATCCAGGGCGGATGACAAACAAACTTTGGTTCATTTTTCCAGGAAACAGCCGTCTGACGTTGCCTTCCCCAGTTTGTTGGCAAAGGGCGACAACAACTTCTCTGAGAAACATTCGAGTTATGAGGATGTCACGGATACAAAATGCTCAGGCGTAAAAAGGACGCCTTGGAAGACAATATTCACACCACAATCAGTGTCATCCATGCTAATAAAAAAAAAGATAATGGCAGAAAGATTGCGTCTAAAGGATGTTCGAAAACATTTTGTGTTGTCAGAGTCCAGTCTGACTTCAATCATTGGATGCTGCTTTTGATTTGTCCAGATTTAGTGTGCCTGATTGCAATATTGTCATTCAAATATCTGCCATTTGCATACTTTCTCTCCTCTTTAGTCGCCGCTGCCACGCCGGGCTCAGACTCCTCCCCCGCTCCGGTCCACCGTCACCGGCCCTCTGGTTTCCAGAGTCTCCTCGGCCGTTTTCATCAGAATGGCCAGGCGGCTGTCCGACACTTGACCCTTCTTCACGGCGCTCATCAGCTGCAGAGGGAGGAACCGGGAAGGTTAGCTGGTTTCATTTAAAAGTTGAGTCGGACCGCGAGTTTAAAAAAAAAAAAAAGAGCCATTTTCTGCTTTTTGCTCGTGTTTTGAAATGAGGGTCGATGGTACTCTTTCTACTCGATTGAACTCGATTTGTAACTGTATGAAAAGATTTGAAAAAAGATGGACGACAAGGGTGAACTGCATCTCCACCGCCCCCTGGTGGCTGCTTTGGTTTTGCTCACGAGCTGAGTTAGCAAGGAGGCTATTTTTCAAGCTAAAAATGTTTCCAAGAGAAATATGGGAATATTAAGAAGAGCCATTCCTTCTTAGTGCTGCACTGAATAGACAAGAAAGCCCATTTTGGAGTTTGTTGAAGGAAGTGATGTTAAGGAACACCCTGTAATCAGTTTATAAGTCGGGTTGCAAATGACATTGTCACTCGATCAGAGTGTTGCATCGTCTTAAGTTTTGTACTTTGAGTCGCTACAAAACCTGCAGCATAGTGAAAGCCTGTCAGTTTGAACTTGAGCTCGATTGGCTTTCGCGACTCATTCAGTGCCGTCGCTCCCTGGCCAATCAGCGGCCTGCAGTCCGAGGACGTCGCGTGTCTCGGCTCAGATTGTGACTCGTACCTGGTGCACCCAGCTAATCTAATCTTAAACCCTAAAAACCAAGTGGCGTCCTTACGTATAGGAAGGGCTTATGTTTTTTGATTGCTGACATGATACCACCTGACTGCCGTTGAACTTTTGCCTCAGAAACGTTCTGAAATTGATGACTCGACGCTCGCTTGAAACTGACCGCTAATAAAGGCTGTGGGAGTAATTCGGTGGGCAGACGGATGTGGGAGCTGTAGGCAGCCACTCTTGTCTCTAATTAGCTGAATCTAGTCTGAACTGCTGTGACAGACTTCACACCTTTATTCAGGAACATGGGGGGGCCTCGAAATGAGAAAATGATTAGTTCCAGCTGTATGGGTTGTGTGAGAAGGACGACAATGCATTTATCAGAGTAAACTAACTGAAAGCGACAGGCTTTTTTGATGCTTTTATAGCTTACAATTTGATCAAAGCCATCTGATGATGGTGGAAAAAGATTCCAAACGGAGATTTGGACACACAAATGAGGCAGTTTTGGTTTGCAAATGAAAAATCCCCTTTTCTTCAGCTTTTTCTTTTTAAAAGAACTGGCTCCAAAGGACAGTATAAAGAGGAAAAGTTCCACTTCTGTCACTGAATGTTGTTCCTCCTCTCTGCAACTGAGCAAATTTACCTTTGACAAACAATTGATGAATGAATGAATCCCCACTTGATATTTTTTCAGCGATGGCTAAAACTAAATTTTTTTTTTTCATACTGTTCTTGTCCAAAAATAGAGCTGGCGTTTGTTATTGGCAAAAATATGAATTGGTTCATTGTTAGTTCCTGGGGTGGAGTTTATTGCCTATTTGTGCGACTTTACCCTTTTAAAGTTTAAAAATCCACGTTTGTTACGCACCTGCAGGAACTCGTCGATTTCCACTTGCCCGTTCTTGTTGAGGTCCACCTCATTAAGGATTTCGTGGAGCGCGTTTTCATCGATTTGGACATTGATGCTCTGCGGGAGGGGGTGGAAGAACGAAACCGGGGGGTGAATGAGGTGATGAGAACAGGCGTGTGAGGACGGAAAAGGCAGGGGCGGAGTCACTCACCTCCAAAACCTGCTGGACGTCCACAGTGGTGATGAACCCTTTGCACTCCTTATCAAACTTGTGGAAACGCTTCTTGTACCTGCCTCGCACAAGAGGATTCATTATCATTAAAGCTTCTTTGACCATTTTTGTTCAAAGCACTTCATCCTGCGGGCTCCTAAAGCGTGTTTAAAGCTACCTGACCACTTCCTGGTAATCCAGATTGATCTCGGACGTCTTGGTCAGCTGCTCGGAACGGGACCTGTAGCCCATCTCGTGGTACAAAAACTTCCTGGCCGCTTCCAGCTCCTCCTAGATTTCATATCAGAGGCAGAGGACGGGGCATCAAGCAGCAGGCGTGGAAAGAGCACGGCCAACACACAGTGTCTCCAGGAGGAGTACCGTTCTCTTCTCCTGACTCCAGCCCAGCTCTTTGCCCATGATCTGGACAATGCGGGGGAGAGCCTCGTCCGCCGCCTGCACGTTCAGGAAGCCCAGGCGCGTCCGGCGAGCGATGACGTCGATGGCGGTGCAGGCGTACTCCTTGATGGCGTACAGGATCTGTGGGGGAAACGACCCGCTCTGAGAGAGTCCCGGGACTATCGATTTAGACGCCACTGTCCCCGTCGGCCATCCCGGCTCACCTCGGCCTCTATGTAGGGGAATTCGGACACCAGCCGCTTCCCCACGATGGGCCACCGCTGCCCGGTCACCTTAGCTATCTTGGCCACGTCGAACGCCTTCCCTCCATACGTCGCGGCGAGGTGTTGGGCCACCTGTTTTTCAGAGGAAACCTCCTTGATCGGTGATTCAAGTTCCTCTTGAAAATTGCCGTTTGACACCAAAAGGCAATTAAACACCTTCTCAATGCACTGTTCATACATATATATTTATATATGTATATATATAAGTATATGTGTGTATGTGGACATATTTTATGTGACTGGTGTAAATAAATGTTAAAGATTTCAGGCGAAAAATGAGAAAGAAATGTCTCATGTGGTTCAAATCCAATCACTTTTGAGTCTGAGTTTTTTTTTGTTCTTTTATTCCCCAAAGAGGCAATAAAAGATTACGCAAGCCACCACAGCTACATTTTCCTAAATGACAGCGACCAGAGTGAAAGCATCCACCTCCTTTTCCCCCCTCTTCTTGTCGCTGAACAATAAACGACGGTACGACTTTATCAATGAGGTGTCATGTGTTTACAGAACACACAGGGCTATTTGCTATTCAGATCGTTGGCTTGCCGATCATTCGAAAGGGCAAACGCTGTCCAAATATCAACAGTGACCTTTCGGGGTGTGCTGGGCAGAACGCGGCGGCGGCGGCTGCTGCAGAGGCCTCTAATGAGGAAGCCGGTTTACTGTAGGGTTGTTCCGTCGCCCGAGCACTTTTCTCCTCGTGAAAACTATTTTCTGCTTGCGATTAATGAAAAATGAACAGGCTAATTATCGGAAAGACGGCGCGGAGCTGACGCCAGTCGATGTGCCCCTTACTGAACACCATTGATAAATTGGACGGCCCTCATTGCGAGTCCAGTCTTGTGCGGCAGAAATGTCAGCTTTGTGACGGCCGCGGCTTTAATGTCAGAGCCACTGTTGTTGGAGAGGAGGGGCCAGTCTTCTTACCCAGATACTTTGTACATAACTGTCTTCAAATGTGTTATTTAGTCATTTTCAAACTCCTCTTTCTGATAGTTTGAAGAGTTCTAATTCAAATTGTTGCTTTTAACTGTCAGTATGTCATTGTCTTTTTAAAAAATTGACCGATCTCTCCTGCTGTACAAACGACCCATAGTGCTATTTCATTCAACCTGGTACTCCCCGTGCCACATGGCAAAATTTGGAGATTAAACAGCTATTTCATTCTGACAGACTTAGTTGAGCATGAGCGCCCGAACCCAGGAATTGGTAATTGGGCCCACGGGACACTTGGTAAGTCGAGGACCATCGCTAACATCTGGCTGACTTTTTCTCCTGGCGCTAAAGCCTTTAGCCAGATCGGAATATCTGAATGGAATTGCAGGCAGCCGAATTTGTAGATGATAAGTTAGGTAATAGCTCCAATAAATTGGTCTGTAAACACACTACGAGTGTTAAAAATGCTGAATGAAAGTGGGTTCTTTTTAGGTTCTGAGCCATCGAAACGGAGCTTGTGATTGTGCAAAAAAAGGGAGAAAGTTTAGCGTTTTTCCTTTTTCTAATCTGCACATTGTCCTTTTTACGAATGCCCAAATCTCTGACCTCATTCTCCAGTCCGTAGTCCTGCACCAAGCGGATGTAGAGAGTGGGCGTCCAGCCTTTGGCCCCCTCCAGCATCAGGCCCACGGTCCTGCAGGACTCGGCCGGGAGGCCGTGAGCCGTAACGGCTGCGTCCAGAGTCTCCTCGGCCATGGACCTGTAGGTTGTCCACTTCCCACCTGAACACACACACACAATTTTCAGCGCTGTCATTGCAAACGGGAAAAGCCGACCGACTCGATGTGGCTATGTGGCTGGACTGACCAGCAATGGTGACCAGGCCGCTGTCGCTGATGCTGACGATGTGGTTCCTGCAGATGGACTGGGTGTCTTTGGAGCTGGGGTCTGTCACCAGGGGCCGGATGCCGCTCCACGCCGCCAGGACGTCCCCCCTACGCACTGCGGACGAAATACAGTCACGATTCATCCCCAAGGAAACAAAGCCAGTATCGAAGGATTTCTGTATGAAGGTAAGCAGGATTTACTTTCTTTACACTCAACCAAAAATTTAAAAAATTAGGTCTATTAGCAGGTTCCTGAGAACATCCCTCATGAATGGGGATTATGGATGAAGTATAGAAGTAAAAAAAAGTTCAGGAATACCAAAACTAAAGAAGGAAAATGGAAAAAACGGAGGCTCCTGTACCTTCTACGTCAGGGCTCAGATAGTTTCGGACCTCCCTCAGGATGAAGTTGATGTCGTCCTCCCCCGGGATCGGGTGGGCCGTCACGCTCGTCGGGGTGTCGGTGGTTCCGGCGATGGTCATTTTCTCCCAGGGCAAAAAGAAGATGACGCGCCCGTCGCTCGTGGCCGGATCGAGGAGACCCATGTTATCGGGGCTAAATTTGGGATGGGGGGGTAGGTGTTCCAATTAAAACCGCCATTAGTTAACAGAAGTTCACTTTATTAAAAATGAGCGAGGTAAAGAGAGGAAAAACATTACCAAAAGAGGCAAGATGGTGTGAGAAATAAGAGGGACAAGCAAGTGGGAAAAGCGCAGAGATACGGGGGAGGAAGACGAGGGGGTGGGGGGGATGCGGGGAGCAGATAGAAGGCAGGATGAAGACGAGAAACGGAGGAGGAGGAAAATTAGGTGGTTGGCATTTCTGTTCAAAGGGCTCGCACTCCCTCGGGTTTCACTCAATAAGCTAAGCTGAACTTTAAAACATCCGACTTCGACAAAAACCACTCTATTGCTCTCCTGTAGCCGGAGCGGTGGTGAGATTGCCACGCACGTGTAAGCGAAGGTCAGATAATAGCTCGGCTAGCTTAGAATTT
This sequence comes from Menidia menidia, assembly GCA_907169785.1. Taxonomy (NCBI): domain Eukaryota; kingdom Metazoa; phylum Chordata; class Actinopteri; order Atheriniformes; family Atherinopsidae; genus Menidia; species Menidia menidia. Next base: position 6,865,826 of record CAJRST010015557.1, read on the forward strand.
GCACACAGGAATGAGAAAAACACTCGGGGTAAATATGGGGGCGGCTTAATGCGTGTGGAATAACAAAACGGGGAACAGGAAGACTTAAAGGTGATACTGTCCGCCATTTTGCCGGTACCTGTAGTAGCCCGGGATGACGATGTGGACGCCGGCGCTGGGCTGGCAGATGTTCGCCGTCTCCTGGTTGTCCATCTTCCTCAGCGAGTCTGTGAAGGGCCCCGTGGCGTTGATCACGCACTTTGCCTTCACGTCAAATTCCTGCCCTGTGAGAGGAACCTCGGGTCAAAACTTTAATAAGATAAGAAAAAAGGAAAAAACGAGGAAACGTTCCCTCACCTGTGATGACGTCCCGGCAGCGGGCGCCGCACACCTTCTCCTTGCCGGTCTGAGGGTCTTTGTCCTTCAGCAGGTGGACCACTTCGGTGTAGTTGGCGACGGCGGCGCCGTAGCGGGCGGCGGACAGGGCGATGGCCAGGTTCATGCGGGCGTCGTTGTGCTGCCCTGAGGAGGACGGAAATGGTCAATAAAGATAGTCCACAGAAATGAATTCATTTTGAAAGGGGAAATGGTTTAGCCTGCCTTTCCCCTGTTTCTCCATTAGTTCCTGATCTGGGTCATAGACATCAGATTTCTGAACCTCTGCTCATCTTATCTTCCAAGAGGGTGGTCTTTCCCCCCCTTATGTTTCCAACAAGTTGCCGTTTTACCGAAATCTTTGCCACAATTTTCCGATTTTCATCAGCTACATATCGCAAACTGTTCAAATTTCTATTTTACACTATGTTCAAACCGTCAGGGAAATTGGTTTGTATATTTAAATCCCTCATTCCTTTGCATCACGATTTATTCACAAATCACTTTATTGCTATGCTGTTACATTTCTATATTTTGTTTTATTACGTCGTTGTCAATTTTTGTTGTTGTCACGCAAACAAAAACAAACCCTCGCATCTGAATGATTTATCAGAAGTTCAATTAAAACCAGCAGTTATAAAATAATCCCAACTATGCCGAGCTTTACCACGTGTTCAGAAACCTCACATGTCCAGTCGTCTGTTAATAAAACGGGCTTGTTGCCCATTTTGTGCACAGTTTTCAACCAGACTGCGTGCAGCCTTTTTCTCAGAACATGGCGCACGCTCGTTATCAAACCCTCTCACACTTCTTATGCTTCAGCCTCCTCTTTACAGAGGTGCTGTTCGAAATATTTGCGATTTAAGAAGGAACTCTGGGCCAAAATCCTCCCGTTTGCTTATTCAGAGGACAAGTCCAGGCTCTTTTTTTTCTCTTTCAGAAATGACAGTAGGTTGGGGTGGATTTAAGAATATTAGAAGCCATCTGCGTTTTGAAGGCGCACGCACACGCAGCACACCATCCGCTGCACCTGTTTGGGAGGATTAAACGAGGCCTGTGTGTCTTCTGTCCGCAGCCTGCGACGCGGTCGGTGGCAGCCGCCGTTACCACGGCAGCAGGAGAGAAAGCCGGCGCTCCGCCCGGCGACGGCGCTCCTCCGCACCGCCGGGAGAGAAGGTCAGGTTTCTAAATGTCACGCGCGTGATTGTTCCAGACGGCATAATTGGAGGAAAGATGCCCCCTTTTTCCCTCCACCATCCCGCACACCCCCACCCACCCACCCCCTCAGAGCAGAGGATGGAGGAGGGGGGGAGGGAGGTGGAAGTCAAACATATGCTGCTCTGCACCAAGAAGCTGCTCTTTTTTTTCCAGGCTAGAAATCAGGCAGCAAACACCGGCCACTAAAAACCGCACGTCTGGGGCTCCTTTGTCTCCAATTAAAAAGAAAAAACATCCACTGAGACAAAATGACTCCGAAAAGTGGGACAGGTTTAAGCTTTTGTTCCTAATTGTGCCGCAAAAAAAAGATTTTCGTTTAAAATCTTTAAATCTTCCCACCTGGGAATCTTTACATCCCTCCCAAAATCTTTAAATCTAAAATCTTAAGATTTTAAATCTTGTTTAAAAAGATTCCGAGTGGCTTTTCATTGCGATCAAAACGTTAAAAGACCCGGCGGAGCACAAGCCTAATCGCAGTCTGGAGCTGGACGCTCCGCAAATGCGCAGCTCCTCTTTGTACCGAACCCGGGAACATAACCTTTACCACCGGGGGGGGGGGGGGGGGGGGGGTAGAGGAGGCATCCCACCAGCCTGTCAACACTTTTTGTTCAGCACCAGTGGAGATGTGAAGGCCTCAGGCATGACAGCATGTCTGAGCTCTGGGTTCTTTAATCTCTGTTTTGGCTCCAATCGGGTCAATTCTACACAGCGCCTGTAATGTACAGGATTTATTCAGAAATAGGAATGCTGTTGGAGAATTCTACGCCATCACATCTGGGATATTTTCTCAAAATGATCCAAAATTGTAAAGATATCTGGTGTTTGCAGGTGAAAATAGGGTATAGAGCCACCAATCCTAGAAAAAGGGTACACTATTAATTTAATCTGCAGTTCTTCATTTTTTGCCACATATTTATATATATATATACAGTGGGGGAAATAAGTATTTGACCCCTTGCTGATTTTGCCGGTTTGCCCACTTACAAAGAATGCAACGATATATAACTTTAATAATATGTACATTCTAACAGTGAAAGACAGAATCCCAGAGGAAATTCCAGAAAATCACATCATATGAATTTATAAAAATTGATAACCATCTGATGAGGAAAAATAAGCATTCTTTGTAAGTGGACAAACCCGCAAAATCAGCCAGGGGTCAAATACTTATTTCCCCCACTGTATATATATCTAGAGGTTCATGCGGACGTTCTTGCGCTATGCTTTCAAAGAGACGAAAAATTGTGAAAATGGAAAGTTTGAGGCTTTAAGGTTTCCATTAGTCCCTACTCTACATGACGACATCAAGGACATCGAGGCAACTATGAACGCTCCAAAACTCGGTGTGGGTTTGTGCATTAGGCATTGACAACGTTAAAGATCACAGAAATGATCTTTGCTGCCCCATTTTTAAAATGGTTGGGATTTACGCTCTCTAATCGGTCTGCCCTCGGCCCTACCCGGCCCGGGCCGATGGAACCCCGGCTGAGTGGGTCCTAAAGTTTAGCGGGGCTAGCCCCTAGTGAAAAAGCAAAAAAAAAAAACAGGAAGAGCCGCGGCGTGCTGAGTGGGCACTGGAAGAAACGCGCCATAAGTGTTTACAGATGCGCTTTTCCTCTCCGAAAAATTCCCGATAAACCAACTCGTGACTCAGAGAGCGGCGACTTGTTTTCGCGCTCGGAATAGAATGTGGCGTCACGCGAGCGCAGATTAGCGCCCGGCGCGCGGAGGGCGAGCGGTGTAACTTCATGCCGCGGGAAAAGGGCAGAGCTGACTCAGCTGCCTCCTCACGTTAGCCTAAAAATGACGGACGGGCGAGCGCAAAAATGGGGCGCCCTTTTTATTTACTTATTTAATTTTTTAATTATTACCCTAAATTACTCTGCGGCTAAATGAGTCGTCCGTTACCGTCGTAATAGACGATGGCCCCGACCAGCTTGTCCTTCTTGAGCATGGGGAACAGCTCCAGGGCCTTGGACTTGCTGAGGACGTAGCTGCTCTTCAGGCACTGGATCCCGGCCACCACGTCGTACATCTTGATCCCCGCCCAGTAGTAGGGCAGCTGCCACCACCTTTTTGGACGGTAAAAAAAAAGGTTTAAAAATCAATCGCAGGATTCACAGCTCGGGCGTTTTTTTTTCCGGCTCGGAGCCTTACTTGTAAACGGGGAGCATGATGGGCAACGCCGCGGACAGGTGGGGCGCGATCTCCAGCAGGTTGGCTCGCTCATGCAGGGCCTCCTTCACCATCATGTACTGATTTATACCAACAAAAAAAACACAAAATTGAGACCATGGAAACAAAGAAGGTCAGCAAAACCGGGAGAGAACGAGGCCCCAACGCGAACCTGCTCCCAGTCCAACTTCATGATGGCCTTCTGGAGGTAGCGCACGCCTCCGTGGATGAGCTTGGTGCTCCGGCTGCTGGTGCCGGAGGAGAAGTCGCTCCGCTCTACCAGCGCAGTTTTAAGGTCTGAGGGGGGCAAACAACAGGTTAAGGGTGTATATAGGGAGGGTGGGGGGTTAGTGGGGTGGAGGTTCCTATAGTGGTGAGTGTTCCCCAACTGGGGTAGATACATACGTAAATATTCTACTTTGTGAGTTGCTTTGGATAAGCTTTTAAAGTAAAAGGGATGTCTTGGTCGGGTTCTTACTGCGTGTGACAGCGTCTAAGGCACAGCCGGCGCCCGTGGCCCCCCCTCCGACCACCAGCACGTCGAACTCCCCGGTGTCTCTCAGCGCCGCTAGCTGGGCCTGCCGCGAGGGGAACTCGTCAGGGTAGGGGACCTTCAGCTCCGCTTCCGCCGCCACGTGGGCCAGCCGGGCCTGGACACGGTCACACACACACACACACGTGTTTATCGGGGACTTTTTTAAGAGCGGCGAGCGATGCAGATTAGTAGGACCAGGCGTGAAAGTTTGGTGGGGGGCAGGGGGGGTAGCAACACTTAGCTTGAGCTGCGCTTTGAAGCATTACAAGCACAGACTGGGTGCATTAATGCTGCGTTCCAATCACCTCGCAAACGACACGTGACGTCGCGCACAATTATGTGCAATCACTTTCATCCATTATGGATCTGCTGCGGCTTGTTTGTGATGGTTTTTGTTTTTGTAGCTCTCTGTAGCATCTCTGAGTGAAACTGAACCTCCATGGCTTTCTGCTCCTTGGAGAAAATGCTGCAACCGAACTTCTGGGAGTGGAAAAGAAGATAGTGGACCTTTGTAGAAACCGCCTGCTGCAAATTTCTTTTCGTCTTTGGTCGAACAACTTGAGCGTGCTCCACTTTGTCCTTCACAATGGCACGGTATAGTTGCCCGGGGCCATGATACTACCACCACCGTGTCACAAACAGGATGAGGCCCTCACACTTCCAAATACAAGCGAGTTGTATCTGCACATCAGCCCTCTGGTTTTTTTTTTCAAACTTTGCCAGGACTTTCTCCTGACGTCTCTCCTTCTGTGTTCACATCTTCTCTGGTTTTTCTTAGTCTGGGATTTGCTTACATGCTCATATACTGTTTTGTTTATTTGTTCAAGTTCAGTTTTTGGTTTTCCGGCTCACTTTTCTGTTGCTTTACTAGCGTTTTCTCCTGTCTGTCGGCCATTTTCAGGCCCATTTCCTTGATCAGGTCACCATCACCCATCTCGGGACTAAGTGGAGGGAATGGAACCCCAAAAATATATTTTTGAAGATAAAGACGACCTGAATGATTTTGCCTTCCACAAATCTCCCCAGTCTAAAATCCATTTAGGTTTCACAGTATAGAAATGGCTTCTTTTTTCTTTTTCTCTACATCTTCTTCTTGGTAATCCTGCAGTTTGTCCAATGAGTGATGGCTTTTAGTCGGATTTTTGTACTTTCTTCCATTCTATTTTTTTGCACAGCCTCTCTATTTGTATTGAACAAAGGCATTGATGGATGTCAACTGCTAGAAGCCAGCCAAGCTATGAGGGACATTAAAGACCCTTAAAAATCGGTCATTTCGACACGGTGGAGCTGAAATGTTTGTTGAAATTAAATTTGTTCCAATCATCAAAGAAAAAACTCTTTTAAACTACTCTAAAGAGGAACGATCAGCTAGAAAAGGAAGCTCTCTAAAAGCAGCATTGTTCAAAAGTCGGAGTCTGTGCTTATAATGTTTCCCCACCACCTTTTGGAATCCAAGCGCCGTGTTGCCACAAAGAAGAAGAACATACTCAGAGTCGTAGGAAAGAAGAGTGCAGAGGGTTTCCGTCTGTCTGTCTGCTGCTCCCCGCACAGTAAAGCCCCCCCGGTCTGTGAGCGTCACCGTTTTGATTAGCAAAATAATTCATTTAAAGGAACAATCACCGCTACAGTGATCATGAAAAAAAATAAGGAAATAAATAAAATAAAAAGCTTCTCTCTGATATGAAGCAGCAGAATTTCTCTTCTAATGAAATATTTATTCAGTTTTCAGAGCTAAATGATTGCATCAAGCCGCTTTGAGGCCGCCGCTGGATTTGACTTGCAAATAGCGGCGGGCGTGTGCAATTTGGGCCCGCGAACGGGGCCATGATATAATCATTGTCTTTTTTCTTTTCTTTTCTTTTTTTTTTTTTTTT
>CAJRST010015557.1:6872081-6885625 GCA_907169785.1 Menidia menidia
CCCCCCCCCCCCCCACGCTAATGGCCAATCGGCCCCCGTCTCGAAAAACTTCCCCCCAAAAGCCACGTGCCCACGCTAAAGGAGAAAAGACGGACATTCATCTCATCAGCGGTGCAATTATTGAGATTAGAGGCATGCGTGATTACAAAAAAAAAAAAAAAAAAAACATTGTGAAAGTGATTAGGTTTCATCAGGAGTCGACTTCTCGCTTGCTTACCAATCCGGGCTTGGTTGAGAGGAACGGCGACGGGGCAACAGGAGACGGGACAAAAACAAACAAACAGACATTAGGACCCTGGCATGTTCTGAGCGATGTGCCGCCATCACGCGCAGCTGCTCCTACGCGTCATTTCGGGTTATTTACGTAGCTGGACTTCTGAACCCCCTCTGAAAGCCACCATTGCTCCCAGTCTGACCAGTTCTAGAAGCAATGGCTATAAAGCCAGACTGTTTGCTAAACACCTGTTTGAGCAGGGGACAGGCTGAGGAAAGTTAGGACTTTGGGGGTAAATGAGACCTAAAGATCAACACGAGGATTCTATATTTTGGCTCTTTTGCTAAATAATCTGGATAGGGGGAAAAAAAACACTTCTAAGATGTATGTAGACCTTATGTGACTTTCTGCTAACCTAAAAAAGAAACATTTTTACCTTTTTTAATACTTTTTTCCCTTTTCCCTTTTGGGAGACATTCTGAAAAGTAGCTTACACAGGGGGAGAACAGATCTGGGTATATAATACCAACAGTTTAGAGTAGATGTCTGAGCAGTGCATCAGTATGGATTGGGAGGAGGCTCCTATCATTACTCCTGCCTTGAAATACTCCGGTGACAAACCCTTACCCTTTTCTTTTAAGAGACCAGACACCTCCATGGGCGGAGTGTGTGCACACTGAGCACAAAAACGGGGGCGTGAATGGGCTTTAAGAGCTCCAAAACTCCCTGAAATGCTGATTTTTTTTTTTTCGCCGCTTCCGTGCCGCTCGGGGGAGGGCGGGAACTGGCGTGGCCGAACGTGAACCGTTCCCTCCTGTTAAAGCAGCCAATGAAACACCTCTCTGAGCGGGGACAAACACATTCCACAGTCCAGATAAGACATGCCCCGCAGGGCGTGTCCCACCTGAGAAAAAACGGGGCCTGTTGTTTCAGAGCGGAAATGTCGGCCCGTGGGGAGCTCGGACCTGTAAAACTAAAGCCGGTAAACTGGCGGGAGCGTTACCTGCGTCCTCCTGTACTCCATCAGCTGCGAGAGCCCCAGCGCCACGGCCACCGTCCCGCCCCCCACCATCGCCGTCCGCCTCAGAGCCTTTCTGAACGCCATCGTCTCTGCGGAGGAGAAAACGGTTGAAAGCGGGAGCCGGGAACAAGGGGGGGGTGTTATATAGCTCTGGCCTGACAGGTGATCATGTGAAGGAGGCATGCAACAAGCAAGGGAGTGAGTGCAGAGGGGGGAGGGAGGGGGTGTGAAAGTATGCCAGTCAGCCTGACAGAGACAGGGGGGATAAAAGTTAACCCGGGCCGGCTGCTGGTTAGAACTAACTCCAAAGGCCTCCGAAAACCAGCACATCTTCCAGACTAACTGCAGCTTTATGAGGTCATTTAACTCCACTTTTGCTAAAGCAACAGGTCAAAGACCTGTGATTGTTCTGACTTGGATCTGGGCCGTGCCACAGCTCGCTCCTGTCCCCCTTATTTGTGGATCGAGGTCCCGATTATTCTCAAAAGCGACTTATGCAGTGAAAGAAAGCACACAAAAAGCCTCTCCCGAATCCAAGATTACAACTACAAAGTGCTTTAAAGAATATCATTTAGTTTTTATATCACAAACGACAAGCCATCGGCCACTCTCTCCAATCAATAAACCCAAACAAGGCAGCCTTCATCTGGTCTCTATGAGCTAAAAAAATAATAAAAAGGACAAAAATGACTTTTTTTTTTTTTTTTTAAAGGCAGAGAGTAGCAATTTGTCTCACGCTAAGGTTATCTGAAAGGGGGTGCAAAAGTAGTTTTTAACTCATCAAAACACAGAAAAAATAAAAAAGTGAAGGCATAATCCAGGTGGGCTGGCAGAGATGGAACAGTATGCCAAGTTCTTTTAGTCGCACAAAGCCAATATTTGTCATCTTCTGCGTTAAAAATGGGTCATTTTTTTTGGACGAGAAAACTGAAGTTTTGCAGACAAATATCTGGACCAGCATTTTTTTATATGGCTTTTAAAAACAAGGAAGAAAGATTAGAATTGAAGTAAAATGTTTCACCATTTCAGATGGTTTTTGTCGCATATGTCGTGGTTACTTTTTTCCATTTGTGTTTTTTGGCCAGATGAACCCATGCAAGTTTGGACACACTGAAAAGCGGCTGTTAGTGGACAATAGCAACAAATGAAAGCAGTTCTGTGCTATAAAGGTAGCACAGAACTGTGTCACGTTTTCCTGATGGTGTGCACACTCATTGTGAGTCACCAGAGGAGTGGGGGCTTCCTCTGAACTGCCGCATGGCGAACTCCATTGAAATAGTCGCTATTTTAACAAATTAATTTCAAATTAGCCATTTCCCCTGCGAGTTACTTCTGAAGTCTCTTGGTGAAAACAGGTGTTTGATTTAGAAAAACAATACCGCGTTATATTACACTGTTATAGTGGTCAATTATCCTCAAATGAGAGAGGAAGTAGATGTTCTCCTTTACCGTCGCGCTGCGGTGGATTAAGGAAGATGGAAGCTCGGTTTGTGGGGAAAGCGATGTCTTAATAGTGAAGTATATTCAGCATACGTTGTAATAGAGACGAATTACACTCAGGGAGGGGAGAAACTCCCCTCCACGCTTGAGCATCGTGACCGCCTGTAAATGGCAACAGGAGACGCCGTCTATCGGTGTCAAAACAACCGCTTGTTTTGGCTATCTGCCAGGCAACACGAGCTAAACCAGAGATTAAAGCGTTTACATCACGTTTAAAAAAAAAAAAAAAAACTGAACACAACTGGTGACACAATAGACATTCCCACTTACAGGATTTCTCGTTGTGTTGCTGAGTGAAAATTCGCTCGGGGCGATGGAGGCTGCCAACTGATGGCATCTGCCGTTTAATGAACCGAAGCCCGGTTGACAGCTACGGCTCAACCAGGAAGCGTAGCGCGCGGTTGAGCGACGTCCCTCGCAGCCAATAGCAGCGCACGCTCACGTCGACGTAGGCCAATAGGGTTCGGCGTTGGGCGGTGCGCGGGGGTTGACGTAAGGGTGAAGGGAAAGTATGCGCAGCTCGCCCACTTCCTCCAGAGGAGATGAGAAGGGCCGCCAGCTGTCATTTTCCGGACTGTTTGACCACTGAAGGCACGCAGGGAATCGGAATCCCCTCTGTAAACAGATCACATGACATTAGGTTGTATTTACTCTGGTTGTTAAAGGATTTAATGGTTTTCAAACTTCTAAACGCTGAAAACGTGCTTTAGATAATCGACGAAAAACCAAACGGGCCTGTGGAAAAACGCAGGGTTCCAAAAGTCCACAAGGTCAAATAACACAGCCAAATCTAGAAGAAAACATTAACAAATTGTTGAGAAAAATCTCAGTGATACAAAAACGTTTAAAAGAAAAAAAAAATGGACCTAATAAAAAGTATGTGAAGAAGTTTAAATGTCTGGGAGCATAATGGAGAACAGCAAAGCCCCACACACAACTTGACCTTCAGAGGATCCATGTTCCTCTTCATAATTGTTAGGTGGCTATCAAGAAGTCCTTTTAAAGGGAAACAAAATAGAAAGAAATGGGTGGAGACCCTTACAATCTGTGGCAACAGGTCTCATGGAGCGATTCATCAGAATTTATTGGGAGACAAAGGTTGTGAAGATGTGACGTAGAAATCTCTTCTTAATCATAGTTTTTGTGTCTATTTAGAAAAGCTATTGTTGAAATCATCAGGTCGCCAATGTGAAAATGTAGAAGCACCATAACAAGAACGACGTGAACTACATCAAAGTGCAGAATATGTCACAAAAATGCCTTTTTTTCCTACAGTTCATGGAGTAAAGCATATATTTCAATTTATTAATAGATTGCTTTATCCTAATCCTTGTTTTACAACACCATTTTATGATACAGTGGTATTGTGGTATTGTAGATCTTATAAAAAAAGTAATGCAATGATTATAAAAACACACAGTGGAACGTTTCCAATCATACGCCAAGAGCCTGTTTTCTTATTTCTATATGCAATCCTTTTGTCAAAGAATAGAGCAAAAGGCTGTTAAAGTTAAAAAGGAGGCTTTGATATATCCCACACTGTTTATGAAGGCTAAAGTATTCGTTTTTATGAAAATTTGTGCTGTGTTGAACAAAATGGATGGTAATAACAGGTTTTAGGCTCCTTATAATTGCATTTAGTTCCCTTTTGCATTCAAAATCTAAATTCAATCTTTGCAAATATCTTTAAACGTGGTAGCACCTAATTCCCTGAGATGTAAATGTTTTGGGAAGTTTAATCTGGAGGGGGGTGTTTCATCATCATCATCAAATGTGGAGGAGCAGCAAATAATGTGTGGTACAGTTTCTGAATGGAATAAACCGCGTTCTGCGTCCACGCTGGTCAACACCCCCACACACCCCACCCTCACCCTCACCCTCACTCTCCACACGAGCACACTCCCACGCAGACACGCTTATGCGTAATGGTGTTTGGCACAGGGGTGCGTATGCGCGTAAACAAAAGCACATTGTCGGCGTCTCCGGCTGCAGTCTGCCAGCAGTGAAGCCAGCAGTCGCCTTCCGCCGGTGTCTGCAGACGGACAGAGGACTCCCCCCCCCCCACCGGTCACAGCCACAGCTTCAGCCGAGATGGGATTCCCTTTCACCTCCACACGCTGGATGCGCGCTTAAGGTACCGCAATTTCTACCATTTTCTGCCAATTCACTAAAAAAAATGCATGCGTAAAGACCGTAAATGTCCCTGTTCTTGCTCCACTTCAGGCAAAGTGGCAAATGATCGTGGGAAACACGATCCATCCCGATGCATTCCACTTTTGTCTGCGCGTAAGGAGTCGTTTCAACAAGTGGACATTTCAGCCAAACCGAAACCGGTGCGCAAAGATCTTTCCAATTGGACTTTTACGCTGTCCGTAAGATCATTTAAGTTTGACAGCAACGCCTGTTATTAGGAAAAACCAGCTTTAGTGTATTTATTATGTGCCATAACTCTGTTAGGCTGGTCTTTTATATTTCACATGAGTCCGGGTGTGTCTGTGTTTTGCAGCGGGGATGCCGTGCGTCCAGACCCAGTGCGGCTCCTCTCCGCAGGGAGCCAGCCCGGCCTGCCAGGGCTCCGGGGGTGGCGGCGGGGGGGGGGAGCGCAGCTGCGACTTCCTCACGCCGGAGTTCGTCAAGTTCAGCATGGACCTGACGAACAGCGAGGTGTCCGCCGCCACGTCCGGCCCCAGCTTCGGCCCCAGCTTCGCGGACGGCTTTGGCTACGACTCCAAACCGCCGCCGTGTCTGTTCCAGATGCCGCTCCAGGGGGAGCCCGGACCGTGCGTAAAGGCGGAGGACGCGCGCGGGTGCCCGCGTTACGCGCCCGCGCAGCAGCAGCAGCAGCAGCAGCCCCCGGACGAGCTCCTGTCCCCCCCCGGCTCCCTCTACTACTACCACCACCACCATCACCACCACCACCATCGCTCCCCTTCGCCGCGCGCCTCCATCACAACAAACTTCCAGACCCCGGCGGGTCACGTGTGGGAGGACTCCGGCCACCTGTACGGTTTCCGCCAGGACTATTTGGCAGCGGCGGCGCACAGGAAAAACGCGCTCTCCAGGTTTTCCCTCTTTTCCCTGAAGCCTGGGAGCCAGAGCCTGTCCGCGTGCCAGATGAAATTCGACGGATCCGTGAATCTGGACGCGCACCAGCCGCTGGACAGTTCCTCCGTGCTGGGCTCCCCGCCCGGCCTCCAGGGGCGGACAGAGGGGTTCCCCCACCCGCTCCACCTCGCCCACGGACACCACTTCGTGGAGTTCCAGACCCCCCCCGGGGGCGACAGGGGCCCGCTGAGCTCCGAGGGGCTGTGCGCGGTGTGCGGGGATAACGCCGCGTGCCAGCACTACGGCGTGCGCACGTGCGAGGGCTGCAAGGGCTTCTTCAAGGTTTGTCTTTAACGAGACCGTTTGCAGGTAGAGTCAGAGCAAAAATAAGAAAAAAAAAAGAAAAAAACTAAGCGAGGACTTTAAAGTTTTGATCCCTATTGATTTCTTTATTTTCTTCTAAAAAGGCTCGACACGATTCATAAAGTATTGGCATGCTCGGATATGATTCAATCCTAATTTCAAATGATAAAGAGACTATTAGAGAAAAAAACTAAGTCCCTCCGGGGCTCCAACTGGTCCTCTGAATTGGACATTACGCTCCAGGAGCACGTTCTGACCTCTTGCCGGTGCGTTTTAGGGGCAAATGTCCTGTATAAAAACTGACCGCCCGCGTGCCATGAATTAAAAACTCCCCCTTTCATTCCCGACATGGAGCCTCCCTGAGGCCACATGGCAATTTATGAATGACCACGACCCTCTGTTTGCCCAGACCGCCCTGTCCCTTTGCTGGACGCCCTGCACCGGCTCAGATGGGCCCACAGGAACAAAAGGGCTGCTTCTAATTTTAAAAGGGCAATTTAAGCCTTTTGTTACAAACCCCCTAATAGATATCCCCCCCCTACACACACACACACACACCAACCAATATATATACACACACAAATTCACCCTAAAAGAGTTTGTTTAAATTGAACTATTTGAAACACGAAACTTTTGGCTCCTTTTTGTTTTATGACAGGCAGGATATTTGATTTATTTTTTTTAATCATCTTCTCGAGCTCTTGAGTAGTCGGTCTGCTGGATAGTATCTATTTCTTCCCTCTCTCCCCGCAGCGCACGGTGCAGAAGAACGCCAAATACGTGTGTCTGGCGGCCAAAAGCTGCCCGGTGGACAAGCGCCGCAGGAACCGCTGCCAGTACTGCCGCTTCCAGAAGTGTCTGACCGTGGGGATGGTCAAAGAAGGTAATCCTCCACGGCCCCCCCCCCGGGGGGTCAGAGAAACCCCCCCCCCCCCCCCCACACACACACAGACTTCTTCTCTGCTGTGCTCCGCAGTGGTCAGGACGGACGGCCTGAAGGGCAGAAGGGGCCGGCTGCCGTCCAAACCCCGCGGTCTGTCGGACCTGTCGCTGCCCAGCGGCTCCCTGCTCGGCGCGCTGGTCAGGGCGCACGTGGATTCCAACCCTCCACCGTCTCGCCTCGACTACTCCAATGTAAGCAAAGAGGCCTGCTTAGATAAGCTGGTAGGGGTGTGTGTGATAAATTAAAGCTGTATTCGGTGGTGTTCCTCTTGAGTCCAACCTGGGCCCTCTTGACCGTTGGCTGGTATAGTTTAAGGAGAGCCCGGGCAGTCCGGTCCGAGACGACGCCCAGCACGTCCGGCAGTTTTACGACCTGCTGACCAGGTCCATGGAGGTCATCCGCGGCTGGGCCCAGAGGGTCCCGGGCTTCGCCTCCCTGCCCAAACACGACCAAGACCTGCTTTTTTTCTCCGCTTTCCTGGAGCTTTTTGTACTGCGGCTATCTTACAGGTGAAGAACACCCCCCCTGTCATTTCAAGGCTTGCCTTTCAGTTTAGGACCGGCTCTTTCATGCTCAGCAGAAAACTCTCCCGGTGTTTCAGGTCCCACCCGGAGCAGGGGCGGCTGGTGTTCTGCGACGGCTCGGTGTGGCACCGGCTGCAGTGCCTGCGGGGCTTCGGGGAGTGGATCGACAGCATCGTGGAGTTCTCCGGAAACCTGCAGCGGATGAACCTCGACGTCTCCACTTTCTCCTGCATATGCACCCTCGCATTGGTCACTGGTAAGAAAAAAGGGGGGGGAAAAACGTTTATGTCCTGAAATTAGAGGCCTGTTTATTTGAAATCCTCCACCCTGGAGCTTTTGCTTCAGTTTTGGAAATGTTGTTGTAGGCAGAATTGTTTTAAGTGCTGCTTCCAAAAAAGAAAAAGAATAAGGAAGGAATAAGGCCTTGCCTGGAATATTTATCCAAGTTAAAAATGACGCTGAATGATGGGCACAAATCTCCCTTGTAAGGTGAGATCAGACATCAGAACGGGAGCCTTATCATATTTACTTCTCTGCAAAAAACTATACGAAAACCATATAAATAAAAACAAAATATATTAAATAATAGGCCAGAATTACAAATACTAAATCTTTAACAGGAGAGAAATCGTTGACATGAGGAGTTTAAAGTTTGATTACATGGAGGAGGGCTGAAATGAACCAGGCTAATTTATTTTGATCAGACAATGCAGGAGATAAATGATTTACAGAATTACACATTCACTGAAAAATGGGCACATGAAGGATCTGAGTTGGTGACTTTTAGAACTGCAGATTCTCAGCACTTACTGTTCGTAAGTGGATTAAATGATAAGATAAAGTTTAAACTGCCGTTAAAGACCGACAGAAGTCTGGTCCACAGCGGATAGTCACACACATTGGAGCCTGATCTTAACCTAAACCTGCTCAGTGTGTGTTTTTAGTTCAAATAAAGACTGAGGATCTCTGTGTGACGCTGCCATTTTCCAAAAACGCCCGCAGAGCGCCACGGCCTGAAGGAGCCCAAGCGCGTCCAGGAGCTCCAGAACAACGTGGTCAAGTGCTTGAAAGACGACGGAACGGCCGGCCTGGACAGGAGAGACTCGGGCCGCTGGCCGAACCACCTGTCCAGGCTCCTGGAGAAGCTTCCGGAACTCCGCACCCTGTGCATCCAGGGCCTGCAGAGGATTTTCTACCTGAAGCTGGAGGACCTGGTCCCTCCGCCCGCCGTCATAGATAAGTTATTCCTGGACACTCTGCCGTTTTAAAGACTAAAGGACCCAAATTGTAAAATGCCAATCTTCACAGTGTGACTTGAGCTGACATTCAGGCAGAAATTACAAAAAAAAAAAAAAGAAAAAAAGAAATCCATGTTTTGGCAGCTGTTGTGCACATCTGCCTGCGGCCACATCTGTATGAAAACATTTTGATACAACACAAGTGCATTTTTCATGTTAAGACTGGTTTTAATATATTGTGTTCAGAAAGTGATCGCTATTAGTAGCTAGACCCCCCCGGCCTTGTCCCCAAAGTAAATTGTCATTGTCCCAGTTTTAATAAATGAAGAAGTTAACATTACATTAAGTTTCCTTTCTTGGACCATCTCTCATGATTATTTGTAATTTTGTTAATAATCATTTCCCCAAATATTAGGATTTTTATAATTATCTAAAGCTGGCCAAAGTGTAATTTAGATCAGTTTCGAAATGTGCAAAAATCTCCCGATATAATTAAATGTTACAGTATTCAAAAGTACAATATGATGGTGCTAAAAATCAACTTTAAACTGATTCATTTTTTGGCATTTGGCAGAAAACTTTCTTTAGAATATGTCAATTTGATTGTTTCCTTGCATCATGCGGTAGCAATGAAATGACCAAAAGCAACAGGAATAGCCTATTTTCCCCTCTTTTTATGTATATGGATTTGAAAAAAGGCAGATTTAGAGAGCGCAAACAATAATATGAGTTTGCTCAAAGTGATCTGCAGCACAAGACGCACTGAATAATTTGACATGAAAAGAAAAAAAAGGCCCTTTCTCTGTCTGTTTCTGTCTTTGTTGCTTTCCTTTATGTCTTTTTCATCCGGTGGCCGAATAAAAAGACATTTTATCAGCCTGACATTTCACCAGCCCTGTGGTCAGACGTGGCATAAAAGAAATCAGCCGCTTCCGGCAGTTTTTAGTTGGTCAAAAATAAACTAATTATCTTCCGTCCATGTACAGCTTATTCAGCTTTCTGCTTATTCGGTGGAATTGTGTTTGTGTAATTACGCCGATGATAATCTTTGCACTACTGATAAAAGGCCAGCTCTATTTCCGCCCGGTGAGGAGATGAAGACCGTTAACCGAAATGGTCCCGGCTGACCGGTGGCCCTTCCTTACCTTCTCTCCCACATGGAGGAAAATTGGAACTCGTCATTGAAGGAAAGATATTCTCTCGGACAAAACAAAAACAGGGAGATGTTCCTGAGGAGGTTGCAGTGGCTCCGCTGATCAATACTCTGTTCAGTATTGTGATGTGGCAGCGTGAGATAGAGATGAATCGATAATGCAATCTGAAAAACGTCCGGTTCATCCCCGAGATGATGGTGACTGACAGGTGAACTCACTACACGCGTTATCAGGCAGTTGAACAGCAGAACTCGGCTTTTTCAGTTTTAATTTCATAAAAACAAAGACAGAGCGGTCCTCGTTGGAGAGGACTGAAGACACGATAGCCTGTAGGAAGTTTGTCCTCACACAGTCTACACTGATTTGGGGAAAGCCCTGAGCTCCAGGCCCTGCGATTTAAACCAGTTTTACCACCTTTTGCAGGAATAAACCCAGACGGCCGATTACTGGAGAGGCTCATTACCAAACTTTTTCTTCAATTTCACCACAAACACCAACATGTTCTCTGTGAGCGGTTTCTCAGCCCCTTTCAAAGTCACAAGCTGAATTAAGCTCGGCCCTGATTCCTGTTCTTCGTCTTTTCGTCCGCACAATGCCTTCAGACCCGTGCAAAATGGCCTCCTCAGCTTTTTATGGGACCAAAAAAAGCAAAGAAAATCTCACAGACCCTTTTCTGAGAGGGAAATAATGCTCAAAGTCCTCCGTACTTGCAGCAGTGCAGCAAATATAAGACCTTTTATTAATGTTTCACATGGAATGATCTTTTTGTAGCTATAATGTGGAGGTATTTTATTAAAAAGGCGACTACGGGCCTAAGTTGAAATCTCGATTCTGTATTTTGATGCAGACGTTATTTTCCACCGAGAAGTGGGTGAAAACACCCGCAGCTGCTTGTTTTGAGGGCATCCTGAAGCCCTCAGGCGGGCTGCGACCACCCGGCAGCGTTGAGCATTTGATCTTGAGTGTATGACTGTTTCGGGTTTTTTCTTCCTACTTTGATCTCTGCATCCACCCAGCTTCAATACAGCTTAGCTCTTATCGCTGGCAGGCCAGAGACCAGGAGCATCAAGGCCATCTCTCACAAATTCATAGGCAGGCTGCTCTCCCCTGGTCACTTTCAACATGTAATCCATTGCAGATTATTACATATTATTGATCGGGTGCTGCATTTATTGCGAAAGAATGGTTTTCCTTAGGAATCTCGAGGTTAGATGATTGCAGATTTGACATTTTCTGAGCAACACAAGCGCTCGTTATGCCTCATTTCCAGCATTGAGATATAGATATATTGGTCACATGACTTAAGCACAAGATAAAATTGATTCCTAACTGGCATAAAATCAAAGGCAAAATCAGTAAATTGGGGCTACTCGGTATTAGATTTTATAGTGGAAAAAAAAAATTAAGAAGCAACGTTGTTTCCGCTTGTTACCGAGGTTCCAGATGTTAATCAGCTTGTCGCTGCTCTGGAAAGGCCAGCAGGTCATAATATCTAATTCACAGATAGCCGGGGAGCCCTCTGGGCCGCTCCCTTAATCTATCTGATGATTAGAATTCCTGCGGTACTTTGTAACGCTTCGCTTTGTAATGTTTTCTAGTGTTGTGAAATCGAGAGATCGGAAAAAAAAAAATTTCTTCAAGAACAGGCAAATAAAAATCCCCGCTTGGCTCCGGGAGATTGACCAGTTTGATTTTAGTGGACTTCCTCTGTAGAGTTGTAATGATAAACAGCGACTTTTCCAACTGATCAACACGGAGGTGGAAGAATCATACTTGGATCTTTTTTTTTTTCTTTTTTTTTTACGGTGGAGGAATGAGTGTTTTTTGCAGCATGAACGCTGGAAAATCTCCCAAACCTGAAGGAAAAGACTCCAGATGTGTTTACAGGCCCAAACCATTTTTTTCTAACGGAACAGTTGTTTTTATTTTCCCTCTCTGAAGTTTTCGGACAGTCACTTCTTCCACTGAGTGACGATCCCTGTTAGCGTGGCCTGTACTGCCCCCCTCTGGCAGCACTTGTGCATTTCCCTGAATCAAGTCAGTCTAAATTTCCACATCTTTTCCCCTCAGCTTTTTCTTTACACCTAAGAAGAATAAAAGGCTTCTAAAGTGTCAAAAATATGACAAAACTCTTTTTTGATAAACTCCAGAAGGCATCCTTTTCTTTTGTCATTTCTAGCTCTGCCACGGTTAAAAATGAATAAATAAAAACTCTGGGCCTTTCACTCGACTCGCCGTGTGGGAAGTTTTCACCAGAGACTCCTCGTCTGAGGAGTTGTGATCAAACCTTTGCACGCGGCGGTAATCGGTGAAAGCCCGGCCTGCTTTTGTTTCGGATTAAGGGAGATAAGAGCAGTAATTTTTCCCCTTGAACATGTAAATCCTCTGAAGCTGTGCTTGACATTACGCAATCCGCCGCCAAGACTTGCATCTCTGAGACTCCAGTCGAGTTGTTTTTCAGGGTCGGGGCCGTTGTTTAGTCTTTTTTTTATTATTTAATTTAGAGTTCTCGAGACTTGTTGACACATCCCAGACAAAAAAAACGCGACTTGTTTTTTTTGTCCCGTACAAACCTCGGTAATCCATTTTAAACACTCCACGAAGCTGCGTAAAAACAGAATCTCCCACCAGGTCCACCTCCGCTGAAGATCACCTTAAACAAACGCTTGGTTTTCGGAAAAGCAATCAGCGGAATCCACTCATCGTCCACTTAGCTGCTCCCTCTCCAAAAGCTAACAGCAGACAGTCGCTGAAAAGGATTAGAGCCTCTAATTGTGGCTGCAGGTGAATCCTTTGGGGAGTCTGCGTTTCAGATGAGCTCTCTGCCCCGTCAGGACCAACAAAGCAGAGACAAAAAGGGCAGAATGTCCACCCCAAAGTCCCAAATCGACGCGTCAAGCACCGGAAAATGCCCCTTTTCAGACGTTTACCCAGAACTAAAGTCAGAATACGAACCTAAGACCTAGTCCTTAACAGTTCAGTTTCTACTGGAAGTCTGAATTTACTTTGAAGTGGCTGATGGGAGTTAAGTGGGTTTCAGCTCCCTGATTAGAAATGATATTCGGGTGCTTATTCAGCTCAGTGGATCAGGGCTTTGTGCAGGAAAAGGATTAAATCCCCCAAAACGGCGACATGTCACAGATGCCAGGAATGTTTACATTTGAACCGTCGCCCCAAAATTAATTAGTCTTTCTTTAATTTCTGCTTTTAAACTTCTTTGTAAAGCACTTTGTACACCAAATCTGCTGTAAAAATGAAGTGGCCTAGCCTGGATCCAGCTGCCATGTCAAAGAATCCACATTCAAGAGACCTCCGCTATCCGTCCATCGCAAAGCATCTCTGCTTTTCTTGGAAGAAGAAAAAAAAAGAAAAAAAGAAAATGATTCTCCGCAGGCTGTTTGAAGAGGAGCGAGCGGCTCAGGGGGACGGAGCGAGAGGCTGAGAACTATTCGGGGGGGGGGGGGGGGGGGTTTCTTTGGGGGTTGTGGGGGGCTCAACGGGGGGTGGCCCATATGGGGGCCGCTCTTCCCCCCCTTGAGAGG
>CAJRST010015557.1:6887961-6902980 GCA_907169785.1 Menidia menidia
CTCCCGGCCCCCTCTCCCCTCCCCCCCTCGGATGCCCGCTCCCCCCCCAGCCCCCACCCCCCTCCGGCATGCCTGGCCGCCTGGAAGCGTAAATTTCACAGGCTGAGTTGGTTTGTGGCATGTTGCAACAACCAAACTGCCTACCACACCCACGTTTGGAACATCCCCCCCCAACCCCCCCCCCCCGTATGGAAACTGTCTGCCCCCAGAACATAAACTCCTGCTGGATGTGTTTAATTCTGGATGCAGGCTGTGTTATATCCTTTATTCTCACTTTCTCCACACTACAGGATATATATGTATATATTTTTTTTCTTAAAGTCTTAAGCGGCAACCTCGTAGTCCAAAAACAAGTTGGAGGAAGGGAAAAAAAATGAAGCTCTGCGTCGAGTGGGTGACACCTGACTAAAATAGCCGGCTGTGATCGCCATATTTGGCAGCTCCCCTGTCACCGAGACACCTCCTGCGTTCTTATCCTGAGCCTTTTCCAAACAACAAAAAAAAAGAAAACAAGAGAGGGGTTGGGGGGGGATAGAAAGACTGAAGCCAAGTTTGTGTTTTTAGGAATGTTCAGTGAGAGAGAGAGAGAGAGAGAGGGAGAAAGAGAGAGAGAGCATGACGTGGCGGAATGAAAGAGCGGCTGACATCTGAAGAATGTCACAACTACAATGTTCCGTTGGCCCGCGTCCCGTCCAGAGGAGGCCGCCGTCTGTTTTTCCCCACACCGAGTCACCTCCCGAGCATTAAGCTTAAAAATAGAACCGGGTTTTCTTTTGTGCGGCAGGTGTTTCGGGTGGCAGCACATGACCTGCCCCCCCCCACCCCCGGACGGTCAGCTGGAGCACAGATCAGATAATCATCAGAGCTGTTCCGTCTACTGACGGCAGGTCCAGAGATTTTGTTTATTAAAAAGTAGAAGGGGAAAAAAAAGGCCTCTGCTTTTGAACGAACCCATCGCTGAACCCAAAATAAACACTCGGGTCAAACTTTCCCTCCAAATCCTGAGAACAAACTGGTTATCTGTCCTCCGGCACGCATGCGTCAGATCTTTACAACCAGGAATGCTTGAGCAGGGTGTGGGAGCCCTTTGGCCCCCGCCGAGGCTCTGATGGTTCTGTGTGATAATCGACCGCTTGCTGACTCAGACGGGTGACACCTGATTCGACGGGCTGCATCCCTCTGACAAGGCTGACTGGAGACTGGAATCTGGAAGCACAAAGGAAACCAGTTTGCGTTTTTCTCGCGGGTTTTTTTTTTTCTCGGCTGCAAAGCGAAGCAAGTTTTGACAAGTGCCGCCCGAATTCCTAATGTCAAAATCCAAACCAAGCGGGGAAACGACTTGACGGTTTTCAGCCAGAATTGAGCGACGGTTTATTTAAAAAAATAAGCAGAAGTACTGAATTCCCTCCCTTTTTTTTCTCCTTCCACAGCGTGAGTGTATCTCCATCCATGTTGGCCAGGCCGGTGTCCAGATGGGCAACACGTGCTGGGAGCTGTACTGCCTGGAGCACGGCATCCAGCCCGATGGCACCATGCCCACCAACAAACCCTCCGGGGGCTATGATGACTCCTTCACCACCTTCTTTAGTGAAACTGGCACAGGGAAGTACGTCCCCCGAGCCATCTTTGTGGACCTGGAGCCCACTGTCATTGGTGAGGAACTTCCTTAAGCTTTTGGGGAACTTTGAAAAAACAGAACACCACCGTAACTTGAATTGACAATATCGTGGAAAACTGATGCCATGGTGTGTTTAGGGGGCCCTGAAGGACTTTGTCGCTTCACTTGGAAAGCTGGTTTGACTGAAGTTGTGTTTTTAAAGTGACAACAGGTTGTGTTTGTGTGAAAACAAAAGCTAGACTTTATGTTAAAGTAGGCGCCGCTTTGCACAAAGTTCCCAACAGGCTATGTCATTCCCTTTTGACCGTGTTCCCATTTCAGTCCAGTCCGGGCAAAATTGAGGATTTATTCTAAAACTCAAACATTTCAAAGCTTTTTAAAATAGTTTTAATAATTTAAATAAAACCGCAAACCTCTATGAGCAGTGGATTAGCATACTGGCTTTGGTTTTCCAAACAACAGACAAATGAGATTGGTGTCAATTTGAATTGTAGTCAAATTTCAGCTGATTCCAAAGTCAAGTTAGAAATAAAGTCCATACAGTCATGAAAGTGTCAAGTTGAACTAATCTAATGCAGTCACAGCTCTGGAGCTCAGACTGACTGATGGAAACTTATTTTCAAGCAACCTCTGGTTAGGGTTAGGCAAAATCCTAAAACTCTCTGTCAGGGCCTCACATGACACGAATGGACTAAGGCCACAGATAGTAATATCTGTTGGACATGAGTGGCCTCTACAGGCTGCAGCCTTAACATGTTCCATGCTCCCCATACAGCAAACAAGTTTGCCTAAACTGTAACTTTTAACACTGGATCCATGTCTGTCTTTAAGATGAGGTCCGAACTGGAACCTACCGCCAGCTTTTCCACCCTGAGCAACTGATCTCCGGCAAAGAGGATGCAGCCAACAACTATGCCAGAGGCCACTACACCGTCGGCAAGGAGCACATCGACTCCGTCCTGGACAGGATCCGCAAACTGGTAAGAGGAGCTTCAAAATGACCCCAATTACAGGGAACGAAGTTTCATAGAGAGAAATCTGTTCATCTAAAGTATGGGCTGCTCGGAATATATCCGGAACGCCTTACTATTAGAAAATGTTTTTGGGTGCTTTGCCACAGGTCTTGAAGTCTAAATTGTACGTTTCTCGTCCAGTCTGACCAGTGCACGGGGCTTCAGGGTTTCCTGGTCTTCCATTCCTTCGGAGGAGGAACCGGCTCTGGCTTCACCTCTCTGCTCATGGAGCGCCTTTCAGTAGACTTTGGTAAGAAGTCCAAGCTGGAGTTTGCCATATACCCAGCTCCTCAGGTGTCCACAGCTGTAGTGGAGCCCTACAACTCCATCCTGACCACCCACACCACCCTGGAGCACTCCGACTGCGCCTTCATGGTGGACAATGAGGCCATCTACGACATCTGTCGCAGGAACCTGGACATTGAGCGTCCGTCTTACACCAATCTGAACCGCCTCATCAGTCAGATCGTCTCCTCCATCACGGCCTCGTTGCGCTTCGATGGGGCGTTGAACGTCGATCTGACGGAGTTCCAGACCAATCTGGTGCCTTACCCTCGCATCCACTTCCCCCTGGCCACCTACGCCCCCGTCATATCGGCCGAGAAGGCCTACCACGAGCAGCTCACCGTGGCGGAAATAACCAACGCCTGCTTCGAGCCGGCCAACCAGATGGTGAAGTGCGACCCCCGCCACGGCAAGTACATGGCCTGCTGCCTCCTGTACCGAGGCGACGTGGTGCCCAAGGACGTCAACGTGGCCATCGGCAACATCAA
This sequence comes from Menidia menidia, assembly GCA_907169785.1. Lineage (NCBI taxonomy): Eukaryota > Metazoa > Chordata > Actinopteri > Atheriniformes > Atherinopsidae > Menidia > Menidia menidia. Next base: position 6,891,366 of record CAJRST010015557.1, read on the forward strand.
AACCAAGCGCTCCATCCAGTTCGTGGACTGGTGCCCCACCGGCTTCAAGGTGGGCATCAACTACCAGCCCCCCACCGTAGTTCCCGGTGGAGACCTGGCCAAGGTCCAGAGGGCGGTGTGCATGCTGAGCAACACCACCGCCATCGCCGAGGCCTGGGCCCGCCTGGACCACAAGTTCGACCTGATGTACGCCAAACGGGCCTTCGTCCACTGGTACGTGGGCGAGGGCATGGAGGAGGGCGAGTTCTCGGAGGCCAGGGAGGACATGGCCGCTCTGGAGAAGGATTACGAAGAGGTCGGCCTCGACTCCTTCGAAGAGGATGAGGAAGGGGAGGAATATTAAAACCTGTCTGGTCCTAACGCGTGTAGACCACCGATAAACACCTCAGTTTGCCCGAGCTCGGTCCCGTGGTGCGTGAAAAAATTAGTCTGAAATGAGAGAATGTGTCTCGGTCTTATTTTTTAATAAAGCTGTTTTCATCTCAAGCACTGCGTGTTATTTTTTTAATTCTATTTTTCAGAATCATTTGTCTGACGGTCTTCTGTCTTTTGCCGGGGAAAGGGGGGGGGGGGTCACATCTGGGCCTGAAGGGTCGCTGCCCTGCAGGTTTTTGATGTTTTTCTGCTTTAACAGCTTGTTAAGGGGTGCGCTTGACCGCTGGGGTTTTGTTGACTTGATTCAGGGACGCAGCAGGACGCTGGCCTTTGAGGCCCGGAGCTGCCCACCCATGCTCATTACGTTGGATTTCTTTCTTTTTTCTTCTTCTTTTTTCTTTCTTTTTTTTTTCTTACGGCCAACAGTAAGTTACAAACGCACATTTCTATTCAACCATTTCACCCACACAGACTACCCTTTTTCATAAAACAGTTTATAAGTGGTACTTGAAAACCAAAAAGCATTTATATAACTCATCTCATCTGGAAGCGCTACCGTAGAGCAGCCCTGGATTCTTAGTGGCTACCGCTACATTAAAGTAGACACCCACTGCCTCTGGACATACAAACTAATCGAGAAGGCCCTTATTATGGTCTTCTGTTGTCATGTGAATCTCATGAGCGAGCCCAAAGATCAGCATGACTGTGGACTCAAAGCCAAGTTACGGCTAATTTACGGCCAAATAAACTCTCTCTCTCCTTCTGAAGGCCAACAAACAAAATAAATAGAGGACGAATACAATCGAGCAACAATTCATTCTTTTATAATTAGAAAAAGAAGCCGGGCGTCAAAGTTCCTGGTCTGAACCCTTCCAAAGTCCAAAGACATGCATGTTATCTTAATTGGAGTCTAAATAACCTGCAGGAGAGAATCTGACCCTTGTAGCAGTTGGAAAGATGGCTGTGAAGATAGGCCTACGTGAGATTCTGCGTCCCTCTCTGGATGACTTGTGAGTCGTCCACCACTAGATGGTGGTATGGTTTTGTGCCACAAAGAACCCCAAAACCATAATCCTTTTGAGTGAATGAGTCATGGCACAAACTGAATGCACAAGCATCATACCGGCCACCCAACCGAATCCCGTCGCCACGCACTTGAGACTAATCGTCTTAGGGTTGGGGTTAGGTAGGGTCGCGCTTGGACACAGCAATGGCTACTCGCCCTATTGTGGGTTTCCTTCAGAACCCCTGGAGACCAACTGGTTTTCCCGAGCAAGTCTTGAGTGTCTGATTCTGAAGTTTCTGCTGCTGTGTTTCCTAACCGCCCTCAGTGGAGGAGGCCTTCATATTGGTTCTGTAATTGCTCGGATGTAATTACGGCTCGCCGGGCGCCGAGCCTCCGCCGGTGTGGACGGGGGATTTAAAAAGGTCAGGGAGGACAGAGGCAGAGCCGAGTGTTCTTTTTTTTTCCGTGCGGCCTCTCAGCAAGTCGGACTGTTACTTTTCTGTTCCCTCTCAGCGTGACGCCCGAGCTTTAATCTCATCTGTCGGGGCTTTTCGGCCCAAATGAGAGGAGCCGCTTCGTATTAAAAAAGCGTTTTTGATGCAGCTTTGTCATGCAACAGAGGGATAAAGTGTGGACGCTTGGAGGATGTGTGCCATGCGGCTGTGTGAGCTATCGGAAAGGAGACCAGACCTTTGGAACAGCGTGCGGTTTTTTCGGGGACCGAATCGGTAGAGTTTCCAAGCACAAGTTCGAGAGACGACAATTTCAAACCTGTTACAGAACATTTTTAACACACAACAATGTTTGAATTAGATTTTGTTCAGGTCTTTGCAGCCAAGCTGAACACAGCAAATGAAGAACTCTGGAGAAAGCTGGGTGGCTCTTCACTGGTTCTACCTAAGCTCTTTTTCTAAGCTTTTTTCAGTGCTTTTTTCAGCCTTTGGTCTCGAGCTCGATACAAAAAATGTTTAATCGACATCGGCTGCGCAGTAGTCACCTGGTGTCCATCAGCTTCTGAAATATGTACTTAGATTAAAGATGGAAAGAATGTATTGCTACATTCTAATTTGAATTATCGACGTTCTGCCTGTTTTTTTTTTATCATCGTTGGTGTTTGTGCAGGCGTAAAGTGAAATCTCTTCAAACCTGAATCTAAATCGATTCATTCCAGACAACTATGATCGCTTATCGTCCATCTTTCAATGTTTCTGCAACAAATGGTGAATGCAGAGTCACAAGAAATAGGGGAACAGTGGATCATGAAGGGAGGAAAGCTGTGGAAACCTGAAAGGCCCCTACAGACGAACCCACCGTGGTTGTGGGTTGCCACAGACGATCGCTGAAGGCCGGTGAGTGGATCCAGGTATTCGCCGTGTTTGTGACGATGTTTGTGGTGGCTTGTGTCTTCTTTCAATCAGCTCGTACTTCTCGTCTGTCAGAGGAACCTCGATGGGAGAAATCACACAGACGCGACGACAGCTTCTAAAATCTTCCAAATGCTAATAGACCCAGCTCCAGCGCCTCCGTCCCGATATCTATTTTAACACACGGAACAATAGATCACCAGCTATGGAAAAAAAGAAGAGAAGTAATTCTGACCCACGGTTCCTTGCGGCCATAACGTTCGCAGTGAGACTCGATTTTTTTCCATCCTGGCGGCTCCAACGGTGATTTGTGTGGATGGATTTTAGCACGGGAGGGTGAACCCGAGCAGCCCTTGACAACACCATATCTCACCTTTTTTTTCCTCAGCTTTTTCAATTAAAAGCCACGAGAATAAAGTAATATCACACGTTACCGGTGATATAGAGGATCATCTTCTTATAACGGTGCTTTGGGGCTGAGTTAGATATATAGTTAGACAAAGTATCTGAGGCCTTATTTGTGTATTAATGAGACTACTGCAGTGTTATGGCTGTGTTTGATCACCTTTACTGTTTTCATATTGGGAATAGTGCAAAATCTTTATTTATTTTTTTTTAAACAGGATTGGAACTGGCCTAGATGACTTGCTGGAAACACCAGGGACACTGAGGGAACGTCCAGTTTGGAAAGAAACTGGTGAGAAAAAACAGGAGCACGGCACTCTGGGGGGTCAGTCCTGGTTCGGAGTGAGGTATTTCACAAAGTTTGACTCACAGCCCAGACGCGGCTCTTTCTCAGGAGCTTTTATTATCAAAACGGCAACAACCAAAAAAAAAAAAAAAAAGAAAAAAAGTACAACAGGTTTCTCCCCATTCATTCATCCAAAAAAAATCCACAATGTTTCCACCCAGGACTAAGTCAAGTACAAACCCCACAGCTCTCTCACACAGTGTTTTTTTTGTTTTTTTTTCTACACTGGGATGTCACACAGCACAGAGAGGGGGCGGAGGGGGGGGGGGGGGCTGCTGACACTCATGGGGAAGCGTGTACATATGGCTTTGAGGATGTTGCATCAGCAGCCGCTCGCTCGGCCAGACAAGCGCTCCCCGTTTCATCTTTAAGTGAATTATTAGAGTGGCTGCGCGCCGGGCTGCGGAGGCAGTTGTTATGGCAACCACCTGCTCGCCGCGTCTCGGTCGGGCCACTGGGTGGGAGACGGATCTCCAGACTGGGAGCCCACTGGTCCCCTCTGATGAACGGTTGCCATAACACTTCTGATGCTCTGCTTTTTTTTATTTTTATTTTTTTTATTGCAGGCCTTCATGGCTTCCACTTTTCACCGTCTCCCGCCAAAAAGGAAACAAAGGAGAGGAAATACTAAAAGCAGCCGGAGACGCACCGACTCCGTCGACAACTTAGATTTTTTTTAAAAAATACAACAAAAGCAAAAAATAGATCAAAATCACCAAATACAGAACATTTAAGTGACTTAAAACAGACACAGAGGCCAGAAACTATTTCTTTTTAAAAAGAATGTTTTTTGTTTTTTTTTACACACCAGCATAATTTACATATTAGATCATCAGCTCGAGAGAAAAAGCCATGAAAAAGAAGGAAAAATGGCTTTTTAAAGTAATAAATAGATATGGGGGGGGGGGGGATAAAATACTGATACTGGTAAGAAGACACAATGTAGTTAAATAATAAAAAAAAAACAACATCCAGTGGGGTCAGCATCTGTCTAACCTGCTGAGTTGTCACAAGACTGACGTGACAAAGTTTATCCTCGGGGAATTGTGTAACGTCTGGTTGGGAGGGTTATGTAATGACTTTCTCTCGGATCTCCATAAAAGCTGGATTTTTTTTTTTTTACAGTTCCACGAACGAGCCGCAGGGCTTGTGATCTGCACCGCACTTTCCATATTCAGAGAAAGGGGCATTTCCGTGAAAGTTGTTGGTTTTAAAATAACAAAACAGGAACGTTCTTAACTCAATGCGTAAAGAAAACATTAACAGGCAATTTTTACAGATAGCAAAAAATTCTCATTTTCAGCCATGTTTCCATCAAATTCGTTAAGCAATCTAAATTTAAAGACATCAAAACTTAACCCTTATTTCCAATATAGCACGCAGCTGCGTTTCAACATTACTCATAATTTTCGTTTTTGTTCGAGTGTTTGAACTATGGCGAGAAGTTGTCGCATGATTTCATCCACCAATCTCAACAATAATGACACAACTGCTAATAAATAAGCTAAGTTTAATCAACCTTCAACAAATTCTCATATTAAAAATGGCACTGCCTTTGAGTTTTTAACTCAAGTGAGCTCTTTGCGTTCTGATCAAAGTCTGACTCATATCAGACTCACTCCCTGATAACAAACTAGATGTTCTCTATTTTCTTAAACTAATTTTTTTCTCATCTGGCTGTATTCAGATTCTGAGTTTCCCGATGATGTTATGTGCTATGGACAACGGAACATTCACTATCTTCGAGACTTTTCAAAATGGCCGAACCTCTGCCCATCTGAACTCACTGGGAGACTCTGCTTCTCTATGGTGCTCTCTTTACATCCGACTGAACACGTTTTAGAGTTGTTTTTACTCCATTTTTTCCCGCTGCCTTATATTTTTTGTTTGATATTCTTTCTGTATTCTTCTGAGAATGAAACATCGCTTCATAACAGTGTTTTTATTTCCTCTTTACTAAGAAATCCAACTTCTTCAGATTGACTTTACTTGTTACAGCGGCACAATGGGGAGCCATCTGCCAGTTTCAAGCTAGAAGAAATCTTAACAAAACCTAAGTATGGCCGCCTTTCTATATCTCAGGAACACAGGGCCTGAAAATACAGTCTTCCATCCAGTGTCTCCACACAAAGCCAGTGCTATTTGGGTGGGGGTTCGCCTATATCAGACAGCAGCCTTGTTTCTCCATTCCTGGTGTGGAAACTCGACTGGTGTTTGTAATGAAGGGTAACATTTGGCTAGCCAAATCCAATTCATGTATGCTTCTATTTCTGTGGGACGACACAGGCTTCATTCATAGTAAGTGGTCCAAATTGACTGTATTGGTGACTTTTTGCCCCCATGACATTTCACTAGGTCTTCAATCGAAAGGAAGGTTTTTAAAGCTAATTAACAGCGGAGATAAATCACAACCGGCGTCTCCAAGAGAAGCTGAAAAACGCACTTGGTTCTGTTTGAAAATGAGCAAAAAAATGAAGCGGCGGGCCATGATATGGTTCCGTTGTGACTAGTGGCAGCTGAAACCTGGTTCACAAGACTGGAGAAAGCTGCACCCAGACGGAGGTGGAGATATATAGAAACTAGTCTGATATGTCACAGAGAAGCTTGTTTTGTCCATCAAACATTGTGCTACAGGTATAAAACACAAACACACACGCTCAGAATTAAACCCCCCCCCCCCCCCCCCCTCACTCCTCGTCCTGCTGGTCTACTGGCGGCGTCGTATCGAGAAGACATCCTCTGAAATATCCAATTAGGGAGTGAGTCAGCTGGATCCGGCTGCGCCTCGACAGGAAGTGGCCTTCGTCTGGGTAGATCTGCCCAGAGAGAAGACGTAAGGGAACACAAACAAGGTCGCTTAAGACGTTTGCTTCGCAGAAAATAATACACACACAAAAACCTAAAGAGGAAGTTTAAATTCTATCAGTTTGAATGGTTCAAGGCAGGGATTCATTAGGAGACTGCGAGCAGAATTCTTGAACTGCTGAGAAAGTATCAGAGTAACTCATTTGTTAAATGGGTTTATTTGTGCGTTAGTTGTGGTTTCAGGTTAGAGATCATCTTGAAAGACTTTTTTTTTTGTCCCCAATGAAGTGAATAATTGTTATTGACTACGAGTCAATATTTCCCAATCTGTCAAGATTTAGTTAGTTAGTTAGTTAGTGGAACAGGTGCTTAATGTAGCTTCGATTGGTTTCACGTCAGACATGACGTAAACCCTGACAATTTATTTCAGTCTCTTGCTTCTTTTCTCGTTTTGGAACAGGATTTTTCTTCCTCTCAGTCATTGATACTCACCTGCATGGTGTAGTTGGCTCCAATCTTTATCAAGTGTTTGATGAGCTCTGCGGAATGCTGGAAATGAACGTTTGCTGTGGAGAAAAAACAGCACATCCAAGTAAGGGTTGGCTAGGTTCATCTCACTCTTCCTGTGAAGCTCTAACAACATAAAAAAAATCATTCTAAAAAAAGACGGCACAGCCGGACCATTCCTCTGGTTTTATAGTGTAAACCTGTGTTGTTTTTTCTGTTGGGTGAAGATGGAGACTGAACGTACCATCAGCAGTGCCATGGGCCAGAAACAGAGTCCCCCCTTGGAGACCTTTCATGTTGGGCAACACTTTGGAAGCCTGGAAATGAAAGGCAAGTTTAATCATTTAAAGTGTGTTAATCGTTATATGTAAAGTATAAGAAAAGTGTGAACCCTACAAGAAAAAGGGCTTTTGTCAATGATGTCTTTAGCTAAATTTGGGATGGAAGTGGAGCTTTAAATATAAAAAATGACTATAAAAACAGCCTGACAAAGACTAAATATAGCCATGTTGCATTTAGATGCATATCTCAAGCGAGTTTACATGGTTACTGAGGGTATTCTATTCAATTCCCAAAATCAGGATCCCATCGTTGGCTGCTTTTTCCACGCAGTGGGATTCCCACAGGAAGATTTTCCATTGTCAGCACCCTGAATTTTCTTTCTTTTAGCTCCTCGTTCTCTGAGTCTGTGTCTCAGAGGACGGGATGAGTGATGATGTCGTCCAGGTGAATTTTGTCTGATCAGATCACGTGACGTTCCCCTTCCTCTGGATGTTGTTTCAAAGACCGCCAGTCAAAAAATAGAGTACTCTGGCCCAGTTTTAGTCAGCCCATTTAGGAGGAGAAATACACCGAGTGCAACCTTCACATGGAGGACGACTGCTTTGTATTTTAGGACCTCTGACACTTCCCTTTGTAATCATGGATTTGTGCTTTCTTTTACCTGCCGTTGCCAAGGACTAAGCTAAACTGAAGACCGGTGGCTTTAGAAATCCATGTGGGGTTTTTTTATGTAAAGTTAATTTAAATCTAGGATGTGAGAACCACTCCGACGCGCATTGATTATCTTTGAGTTTCACTCTTGAATCAGCCATCAAAGGCTTGCGAGCTTGATTTTTAACAGGGCTTTCTCACTGATGTTGCCGTCGTGGCTCTGTGTCGAGGTACCTGCACAAATCGGCCTCAAAGAGCTGTAAAGAGTACCCGGTCTGTCCAGGTTCACCCCAAATATATAATACCAAAGGTTTTTCTCAGGCTAACTGGAAGGAAATGTGGATATTCTCCCACTGGATCCACATCTGGATCCTGGCCATATGACCTGATCGCCCGCATATCGATCCCCCCCTACACTCTCAATCTCATTCTCAGATTCTACCTTTGGCAGCTACACACAAGAATTTTGTGTTGATATGGGACCAGTTGAGTAAAACGTAGGAAGGATGAAGAAAACTCAGTGATGCCTGACACAGACCTGGTGGGAAAGTCTTTGCTCCTGGTCTAGAAGAAAGAAACCAGTGTAGCTACAAAAACAACAAAAAAAGTTTTAATTTTGTTGCGTTTTAATGAAATTCCCTGGTCTGAGACTTTTTACGAGAAAGCAAATGTTTTTTCCATTAAGATTGGGTTTGTTTTTAGTTGATTTTTATGGATGTGGTCCGAAACTATTGTGCAGTAACTGTTGGAAAACCTCTCTAAACGTATAAAAGAGAACAAAGAAGCTAAGATGGGTTAAGATGGTAAGCATAGGCAGCTCACTTGGTATCTGTTCTCTTCAGTGGAAGGCGAGCCAAAGTATCTCTCGGAGAAGGCAGAAGCTGAAAGCAGGAGAAAAGGCTTAAATACGGAGCGGTGAACGTCGGAAGCATCGACAGGTAGGTTAACAAGTTTTTTTTTCTGTACACCATTAACAGATATGAGAGTTTTTAACCAGCAATCAAAACTTCATTATTCTTGAAATGGAGGTTTTCAAACTGTGGTCGCACCCAGCAGCACAGGAGTCCAACCTCTGATTATTCACTCAGAAAAACTGAGGATAGCCTTTCATCTTCCAATTCAATAAGCCTGAATCCCCAAAAAGCAGAGCTGAAAAGATTATTTAACTCACATTACCCTGATGTTACATATGAAAAGATCGTGTAGGATTTAAAAAAAAGTTTGGCGAGAGTTTGCCCTGGAGCAGCACAAGTAATGAATATTTTTATGACCCCGTGGTCTGCGGAGTTTGTACGGTTTTATACATAATCGTGCTCACCATACATCGTCCAATCGGTGACTGGAGCACGAGCTGCGGCGCACCTGATTAGCCTCTCCGTCGACTTGAGCATCATCAGAGTCAGATAACCGCCGTAGCCCTGCCGAGCAAACGCGACCATTAGTACTTTTTTTACATTGTTTTAGTGAACCTGAACTGAGCAGGAGATTTGGGGTTAGGGTTTATAAATGCGGGGGCATGGTGGTGTGGTGGTCAGCACCATGGCCTCACAGCAAGAGGGTTCTGGGTTGGAGTCTGGGGGAACCAGGACCTTTCTGTGTGGAGTTAGCATGTTCTCCCTGTGTCTGCGTGGGTTCTCTTCGGGTTCTCCGGCTTCCTCCCACCATCCAAAAACCTGCATGTCAGGTTGATTGGACATTCCAAATCGCCCTTAGGTGTAAGTGTGTGGTTGTGTGTCTCTGTGTCACCCTGCGATGGACGGGTGGACCGTCCAGGGTGTACCCCGCCTCTCGCCCATTTAGGCTCCATTCCCCCCCGCGACCCCATTAGGGAATAAGCGGTTACGATAATAGATGTATGGATAGTTTATCGATGCATCTGCCATTTTTGTCGCACGTTTTGAGAGCTAAACCTGAACCTGCGGTACACCCCCTACGGATAAGGATGAACGGGCCCCATTGCCAAACCCCACAGATCCCAGTGGTGACGCAGCACCGAGCGAGGGCGCACCCACCTCTCCGAAGACTCCCACGCGATTGCGGTTGATGAAGGGCAGATTGGTCAGGTACCTGCCAACACGCACAGGACAGGACAGGTTTTAAAGAGCGGATCCCGGAGGGGCGTCAGCAATGACAAGATTTCAACAATTGCATTTCACATTTGTCAAACACTCGGGGCTCCGGCAGCCAGGAGGTCGAGGGGCCGAGCCATGGGGGAGTCGCTGACTGCGGGCCTGTCATGTCTTGACCGATCGCGTCAGAGAAAAATCAAAGAGAAAACAGAGGACGAGCAGGGACGGAGGTTCGGACATAATTGACCAGAACCTAGCGCCTCCTGGAAAGATGATAATCTTTTAGGCTTTTCCGGGGAACCGAGGAGGAGGTTTTTCACACAGCTGTGTGAAATCTACGAACCAATCGACTTTAATCCACGTCCAGAAGGAAAATTAATCTTTTCTGAAGCACTTAACATATTCAGTTATAAATGGTATCAGGACACGAGCAGTGAAAACTTTCCCTTCGTGTGTCCACAAGTCAAGAAAAACGAACACTTTAGCAATTTATAAAGCTGCTCATCGTTTTTTTCTCTGGACGTCAGCAAAAAGACTAATCGAGCTCTTAAATCGTTTCGGACAGAATTAAGCAAAAGTGGCCTCAAAATTGAGACGCTTATCGCTGCACGACATTTTGGACCGTCGAGCTCCGCCCAACCAACGTCCAAACTCCGCCCATCCAAGACTCGGCCTTTTTTGATGAGTTTTAGGCGCCAACAAACTTTACTGGCCATAGCGAATCGGCAAACGAAGCGAAGCCTTAAAACGAACGATGTCGGTAAGTGAAAAATACATAATTTTATGTTCATGTTGACGATATTACTGTGTTGACCCTGCTGGATGAAATATTTATGATATTTGATGTGACCATCTAGTTTATTGTGTTCATTAGTTTTTTTGCCCGAAAAAGTAGTTGTTTTGTAGAGTACCTTCAATTTAGTGTTAGCTAGCGCAAGGCCCTGTTTTGTTTTACTTAAAGATGTTTCTTGTGAAATTGAGTTTATGCAATATCCATCCCGTGATGTCAAATGAACATTACAGAACGTTATCATTTTTGTGTCACGAAAGTATGCAAGATTAGTAAAAGCCAGTTAGTGAAAATGATTTCGGCTTGAGAAATATAACGTTATTAGCCTGCTAACGTTAATTACACATATCAGTATACTTAGCAGAGTTGCTAGCGGTTTAACTTGTAACACAATGTCCATTTACAAAACTGTACATGCACAGAAAACGAAAAATGTTTTGGTCAATGTTTGTCATCAGACCAGCTCGATGAATCTTCAAATGTTTAAGGCATGTTTAAGCCCTGTAAAGAACCACTATGATGATTAACGCATAATGCATTATTTGATCATGTTTTTCAGCATTCAACACACTTTAAAGACCGTCCAGGCATACAGCAGTACCTCAAAGACGGCATATTCAAATGCCCCTGCTGCAAATTCTGTACAGAGGATGATTACAAATTATCCTATCACATTGATAATCACTTTACACATGCTGTGCATCATGCAGGTAGGGTTGCAGACATGGATGTGGTTTGTTTTACACCACAACTTCTATGAGTTATTTATAAGTGGTTTTGTTTCTGTTTTACAGAGTATGACATTTGCAAATGCAACCTGCAGTGCAGGTCAGCTGCACACTACCACTGTCTGTATTGTAATCAGACAATAATCAGGAAAGACCATTTTACTACACACTTAAATATCTGCAGCTCCAAAACGCCCCTTTCTTCATCTGCTTCCCCCCATCAATTGGCCTCCAGCATTTCAACGACCAGTGCTCCACCATCTCCTGCCGCCTCCCCCCATCAATTG